>OY293410.1:84878572-85478572 GCA_958502065.1 Chrysolina americana
TGCAAATCAAAGTGAACGATGCCAATTCCTTCCAGATAAAAAAATCAAATTTTAGTTGTAACTGATGGAAGTACTTTTTCATGTTTTCTTCAACATAATCGTTCAGTAGTTCTACTTCTGTTGTAGATGGCAAAACAATTTTTTTTCTCCTTTGACTTTGCAATTGTGTTTCCAATACTGTCTTATTTATAAATGTAGGAAAGTCTTGTTCAAAAACTTTAAGGAAATCTTCGACTAACTCTTTTTTCGTCTTATCTCTATTTTTAATACATAATGAAATGAGCAAGTTTGCACTTTTTTTCAATATTGTGCCCATATCTGCAGCAGTGGCAGGGGATTTGTATTTTTGAGCAGTATGCTCCAGACCACCAATTTTATTTATAGCAATAAAAATATTATCAATTTTTTCTGGTGTAAAAACACACGTGTAATCATCAATCTCATTGTCTATGGTTTTCATTTCCAACAGAAAACGTCCAACCAGTCTTAATTTCGATCGGATCATTTTATGAAGATGTTGTAAACGGTATTTCTCACACAGCATATTACCAAAAGTAATGACCAGAATGTCATATTTAATTACTCTTTTCACGTCATCTTCCCTTAAACTAA
Organism: Chrysolina americana; assembly: GCA_958502065.1. Lineage (NCBI taxonomy): Eukaryota > Metazoa > Arthropoda > Insecta > Coleoptera > Chrysomelidae > Chrysolina > Chrysolina americana. Next base: position 84,879,185 of record OY293410.1, read on the forward strand.
CGAAAACGTTTCTGAGTACAGGAGAAGCAGCACTATGAATTTCACCATAAATAATATTTCCCATAACATTTATTGAGCGATCTCCTTTGACGTGTTCAGGAATGCATTTTGAATAATGTTTTCTAATTGTGAATTTTGAGTAAAGGCCATTGCAATTAGGGCACAATTTATAATCAAATTTTGTTTTCAAAACTCTTGACCTTCTCGATACAATAAAATGTCCATTATTCCAAGCAGGTTCCATATTGTATTCGAAGCAACCTTTTTTTCGAATGATTTCTATCAAACGTTTTCTCTCTTTACAGCCTACGACAAAAGGATTTTGTTTCTTCTTCATGTAATTATTCACTACATGTAATATCATACAAAATTCATGTAGAATACAGTTTACTGTAAGATTCTCATCAAAACGGGTTTACCAAAGTATATGTGCTTTGTCTAGTGAGAGTCGTGTCGCGTTTTTTTAACCTTTTTTACTGAAAATTTTATGTTTGTTCATTTTGCCTGTCAGGAGGATTAAGTGAAAATCATACAGGAAACTGTATCAGTATTTTTTTAAATATCAATTTTCGGCCAGTTTCATTCAACTAATGTAGCACAAAAAATTTAAAAAAAAAATACTCACCTTTTGGTAAAATTTTAAATTTCAAGACATCAGCCTCTTCCCTGTGCATTTTCTCAAGATGCACTGTTAATTTAGAAAATAATTTTTTACAGTATGTGCAAAAATATTTCTTAGATTTTCCTGAATATGTTTCAATTGACATTATTTCATTTGTTTGTGAGGAATTCTCGTTAGCAAGACTCAACTTGGACAATTCCTGGATATTATAATAAGGTTTGTTTGCATGGGGGTTCCTTGCTATAAAAAAGTAGTATTTTTTACTTGTTGAAAGTATGATTTGAGCTAAGAGTGAAATCTGATATATATGTTTGTACCTTCATGAATTGGACCACTTTTTGGCACTGAACTGCTTGACATTAAAGAAGAACTTGCATCTTCCACAAAATTTTTGATTGAATAGTCACAATTTACATTTTCATCATAATTTCTCAATTTTATATTTAAACAAGAATTATTTGACTCAGAGGTTGATGAAGGACTGTAATTTGGATCTTCAGAACTATCATCATCATCAAAAATATCAAAAGCATTGGTCATATTGTCTGGTATACATTCCATATCATTTTGATCAGCTGCTATATAAAAAAATGGAACATTCAATACACTGAGTATAACATTTTTCACAATACAATACCTTCGAAATTTTCTTCAAAATTTTGGTTCATATCTGTTGAGTTGTCAGCGAACATTAAAGTCTGGGTGGCAAGCATATTTACATTGTCTGCATCATCTGTAACATGTTCATAATAATTCTCTTACATAGCAAAAAACATCCATTACCCATCTCACCTTCAGAGGTTACTTTACTATGTTTAGTATGGGTAGAATCAGAAGAAGTAACGATATTGGTATGTGGATCAGTTTCGTTTGAAATTTCCAACAGGGAAGTCTGAGTAGCAAGTACATTTTCAGTGTTTATATTATCTGTAACATTTTCGAAATTATTCTTTCACACATTGACACACACTTATTACTCATCTCACCTTCAGAGGGCAATACACTGTGTATAGTATGGGTAAAATTAGAGGAACAATTGTCGATATTCATATATGGATCAGTATTGGTTGAAATGTCCAACCCTGAAGCAAGCATACTTTCATCGTCTGCATTATCTGTAACATTTTCAAAATGATTTTTTCCTACATCAACAATCACTCATTACTCATCTTACCTCTACCAGTATTTTTACTGTATTTAGTATGGGTAGAATCAGAGGAAATATCATCATCATGATGCTCATCTAGAAAATAAAAATTTATATATATTATATATATTCATAGACTACTCTAAGATCAAGAAGATTGTGTTGCATGCATTTTCTATAAAATTTGTGGATTGAAACTTGACTTATAAAAAATAATAAAGTTTTCTCTAGAATTTTCACTAGACAAGGGTTTACAAAACCGCTACACGTGTTTCGCTATACAATAGCTTCTTCAAGTAGGAATCATAAACATGAATTTGTAAACCATTGTTAGGTGAAAATCGTGCAGGAAATACTACTTTTATTTTAAATATGTATTTTCATCAATTATCAGCTAGTTAAATTGAATTCTTTAAACCCCAAATAGGAACAACTGCTATTTAAGTGGAAGTGATACCTTACAAACTGAAAGACCTGTGGCCCACTCTCCGCATACAAAATGTTGCCATGCAAGGGTTTCATTGTACCTAACTTTCAAGGTTTATTTTTCATTATTAGTGGATGAAAAAATTTGGTCATGTTGGTAAAGATCTAATTATGTTCCCTTTACCTTTTTTTAAAAATCTGATTTGGATCTTTTACAAAAAAAATATGGGAAAATAATCAAAAACCATAGACTTTTGCGTTTTTTTTCAGAAAAAAGTATCAAATTTTGAAAAAGTGAGAAAAAGTCAACAGAGATAACATCTTCATCAATAGGTACTCATTTAATTCACATAAAGTGAAATATTATCAAACACTTTATAGTATACTACAACTTCCTCTCAAGTATAACTAAAATTTTTAGTGAGATATAAAAGCAGCCCTAATAAAAGCCAAATCCATTAACTAACAATGCCTAGAAATAGAATCAAATATTGAACTACTTGATTTTCATTAAAAAAGGGTATAGAAAACTTCAACAGGATTCGCTTAACAATTATTTGAGGAAGCTATTGTATAGGTAAACACGGTTAATGTTGTAAACCCTTTCTTAGTGAAAATCGTACACGAAAATATATTAGTGAGTTTTTTTTATAAAATCAAAGCACCGAAATGTATGAATCATAAAAGTTATTACCCAGCATTTGACATACATCCCTGGTTCCAGAATATAGAATTCTTGCATTATACCAATTTCTCTTCCATTTAGCTGAGCAATTACCACCTTTTATTTGTTTAACATTTTTGGCCTCGGTACAATGGGATATCCCATCGTCAAACAAAACAAGAAACCATTGAACTGAAGAACATGCAGGCATCTTGAAGGCAAAAGTTTCATCAAGACTGAAAAGAAAATCTAGGGTCACTCTGAACCTCAATGCTACCATTATTGTGCAACCACCTATAAGTAAAGTTCATAATAGAATTTGTTGTACATTTTCATTAAAAATTTTATATAAAAAAATGCCTTTATAAATTGTTAGAAATTTTTAAGTTAGTAGTTAGATCTCAATTTCATTCATTTTCTAGTTTACTACACTTTCATTGTTTTTTTTATATAAGTACTAGGATGGTAGTTATATGATTAATTGTCAAAATTAACTTCAAAGACAGAATTAACTTGCTATGGAAAACTGCTCTCATGTGCGGAGTTTGGTATCAAAATATATATGGAGGCTTTAACATTCGACTAAAATTTAAAAAACTAAAAAACATGCTTAATAGCTAGCCGAACTAGAGTAGTAAATAATTTTTGTGTCCTCTTGGAGGAACATTGCACAAATATTTGTAAGATGTAATACAATGTTTGTAAGGGGAAGTAGTTGTTTTCTGACAGATATTTGCCTCAATTTTTCCACTTTGTGTGATAGTGTGGAGAGAAGGGAATGTCGACGTCGTCGAAATTGTTCGTTTCATTTATTTGAAACTCTGGTAGGTACTTACACTCGAACCTTGTTCAAATATGCAAGAATTGTTATCAACAAAATAATTAATTTGATTGCAAAAAAGCGTGGGGTGCTTGACAAAATGGATATAGGTAGGCTGAGACAGCATATGCTGGACATGCTAACAGCATACCTATTACACAATTCTTATTTAAAAATGATTTTCTACTTTTTAGTTCGGCCAGCTATTGAAACGTGTTCAGTTTTTTCCTTTCTAGTGAGAACACAGAAGAAAACTTTCTATATTATTTGTTAATTATTGAAAAATGCAGAAAGAAATTTCTCAAAAATGTTAACCCAAGATTCCTAGGAATATATTGAGCAAATACAAACATACCTACCACTCATCTATCTTTCCATTTACCAGCCTTTGAACAAGCAGCCGAACTACTATATAAAATATTCTGTATTTTTTTATCATTCACCGTAGTCATTTGAAATATAATGTTGTTTTTGTATTTTGTTTGAGAAGTTAATGGTTAATGTTTTTTACGTATCAGATTTGGAACTACTTACTATGATTTGTAACATGCACTATGAAATCCTAATTGAGTGATTTCGTGTGAAATAACTAACAATTTTTAACAGTCATCAACTGAAATTAGTTTCTTATTCGATTCGCATCATGTCAATTGTTTCAAAGAATATTTACCTGTGTGTGTGTGAAAACGGCAGCCAAAAGCAGCGTTGTTCTTGAGGATTTGTCAGGCGTACCACATTGAAAGGCCAAATTGTAACATAACGTAACATGGCGGGAATTTCAAAATGAAATCAGGAAATTAGAGTAAATAGGTGATTTGAAAGGTGGTTTATAATAAAATGCTTATTGAGAACGAGTTTGATAATGAAGTCAAATGATCAAAAGTAAAATTAAAGAAAAATCAAAACCAGATAAAATAAAATAAATATGAAACTCTCAAACATAAAAAGAACAATAAATATATCACAAAAGAAAAAAATTGCAAGCTACAAAATGATCAAAACTAACATTTTCCATCTCGATCAATATTTGGTTTCGCCCTTGTGAGGTATTTTTCAAAACTTGTTGAGCCGAAGGCTTGAAAGTGTAACATACCTATGTATTATACCCCAGAAGTTCTTTGGCGTGAATTAAAGGTTCACAGGTTTCCACAAGCCAATTATTTCTTATTTTTGACTTGATTAGGCACATCTGACTAGGTAGACACACGTTCTGTTGTAGGTAGCTGATGACTATCAATCAGTTATAAAAATAAAAAATACTGGGTTGGTAGGTAGTTGTGAACACCCAAACAACCAGATGAACTGCTTTGCTAAATACCTACCTATCATCATAATTTTTGAGAAATTACCGACCAGTATAATTACGCTTGTCGCTTATTGCGGAAACGAATAAACAAGCAGAAATCTTTGCCGGATGGATTAAGCATGCAAAAAACTTCAATTCAAAAGTACTTTTATTCAGTAACACCATAGCTATTGCTAGGGACGTATAGGTATGTCGCTTTTTTCCAGACTGAAAATGTAACGTACCTACCTATTGGGCATATTACAGGTGATGTAGTAGAATTACGAATAAAACCGTATTCTACATGTTCGTCAAATTTCAACACACATCACAGATCACACATACAACAACGCCGGCCAAAAGTTAGCAGCTATTTTGCCGAAGATTGCCAATCGGGCAGTGGCGTCGTACTAAAAATTTATTCGAGGATCTGCGAATATGTAATAATTTCCAATATAATTTAATGAAAACAGATGTATCGTTGGAAAATCATGAATTTGAGATCGAAATCTCAACAAAAATGGGTTTATTATCTCGGTGTAGAGAATCATATCGCGTTGATAAAAATTCTTGCATTACTTGTAGAGAGGATGAGGTATAGCAACCATTTGAAAAAATGCGATTTGAGAGGTTCAAACTAAAACTGTCTCAACCAAAGTGGATTCATATCATTATTCTTGGTGCAGAGAATCATTTATCAAGTTGAAAAAAATCTTGCATTACTTGTGGAGAGGGGAGAGTACCAACCCCTTTTTAAAAAAGTATAAGTGATGCAAGAATTATTTTCAAGAAATGATTCTCTGTATCAACAATAATGACATGAGCTCACTTTGGTTGAGACAGTTTCAGGTTTAACCCCTCAAATGGCATTTTTTTAAAGGGAGGGTTGGTACTCAACACTCTCTGCAAGTGATGCAATATTTTTTTCAACACGAAATGTTCTCTGTTCCAAGAAAAATTAAATGAACCTACTTTGGTTGAGACAGTTTCAGGTTTAACCCCTCAAATGGGCATTTTTTTCAAGTTGATACCCGACGCTCCCTGCAAGTAAATCAAGAATTTGTTTCAACAGGAATTAAATTATTATCTGCACTAAGAAAAATGATATGAACCTATTTTGGTAGGGACAGTTTCAGGTTTAAACTCTCAAATTGCATTTTTTTTAAAGGGGATTGGTACTTCACCCTCTCCACAAGTGATGAAAGAACTTTTATCAACACGAAAAAGGAACAAACCTCACTATTGTTGAGATTTCAATCTCAAATTCATGTGTTTCATCGAACTGATTTATATGAATTGCAAATCGTTTTTTTCATGAAAATATCCAAGATACATCTGTTTTCATTAAATTATATTAAAAATTATTACATATGCGCGGAACCCCGAATACCTTTTCAGTCCGACGTCACTGAAGGATATGCAAATTGGCTGCTATCTCCTGGCTTGGCTGCTGTTTTCACGCACGTTTGCATCTTGTACATTACAGTACTAATGTAAATATTCTTTCATTGTTTGAATCACGTTTTCAAACACTGCATTCACCTCTATATGTGAAATACAATTGATAGCAAAAATATGCATATGCATCGAACTTAATTTAACTAATCCTGCATTGTTTATTCACATTATAGTTATCATATTATAATCATTTTGTACTTACTAATAATAATATCGTCGCTACTTCTGTTATCTCTTCAGTGTATCTCCGAGCGGAGGGCATTCCACATATATTACATCAGTTAGGTACATCACCATCACAAAAAAAATTCAACTTATAAAAACCGGGATTGCTCCGCTAAATTGTGACAATACCTCATAAGTGGAATAGCGGTTAGAAGTGTTAGAATGTCCTTATTTTGGAGGGAATTTTACGCTGCCGCCTAATCATAGGGTAACGGATTAAAATATAGTCCAAGAGCCAGTGACGCATGTTTCATGAAGTGTTTGATGCACCTTGAAATTGTGTAAGGCTAGTATTAAGGGGATGAGAAGTAGTTATACCTGTGATTGTCTAACCCAACTCGGGACACCAGGTACTGCGCCTAATAGAAAGGTGTAATAAAATTGAAGCCAAAAAAGTGTTTGATTCACAGGCCAACAAACGTTAATCGAAAGTTTGGTAAATTTTCAATTAGCATTCATGATGGTAGACACTTTTGAGGGGGTTTACATAGAATTAATTTCCCCTAAAGTTCTTTTTAAATACAAAATGAAATGTTTGATTCACTCTAAAACTATAACAGCTTCTTAAAATCAATAGTATATTTAAGAAAATAGAGAGATATTGCAGTTCATAATAACGTCAGGCAGTAATAAAGTTGTCCTTATTCTGACATACACCCACGCGCAATGTGAATTTGGAATAAGGACAACTTTATTAAAATACCGCGCATGCCTGCCTTTATTTATTGAGGCGGATTTATCGGATTCATAATGCAGAACTTAATGCATATGCATAAAATTTTAAAGTACCTACAATTTATAACATTTCAATACTCAGATTCATATGAAACCATTTAGGAATTATAATTTATGAAACGGGTAAATGGTTTCATATAAATCTGAGTGTTGAAATTTTATAAATTGTACTTTAAAATTATGCATATGCATTAAATTCTGCATTATGAATCTGATAAATCCGCCTTAGAGGACGGTTAAGGCCAGGATTGAAGGTTCCTTTATTTTTACTTCGGGTGAGATCGTGGGCACGACATAGCTCATGTCTGATAATTATATGATTTTTTCTACACAAATCGATATGGAAGCTAAATCATCTAAAAAGAAAAATCTGAGAAACTAGATTTCATTTATAGGTTATGAATAACGAACGCCTGTGTAAATACGGCACGAACAGACAAAACTGCAATATCTCTGTTTTTAATCACAGAATAGTGCCAGTCACTATTAAAATAAAGTTGCCTTTAATACTGGCTGGCGTTATTGCAATAACATCTCTATTATGTACAAAAATACAGACAGATTTGTTGGGGTGTAATTATCGGCAAACATGAAAATAAATTTTATTTCAATTATAAAGAGATAGGCGCTCTCACTCACGCCGCCAACCACGAGCAGCCTATCTCTTTCTGAATGAAAATAAATTTATTTTCATGCTCGCTGGTAATTGAACCCCAACAAAACTGTCTGGCTTTTTGTACATAATTTCTTAAATATTAAATTAAAAAGTTGTTGAAATTTCAGAGTGAATTTCAGAGTGAATTATAGATTATAAAAAAACAACTTTAGAGAGAATACATTTTATGTAAACCCCCTCAAAAGTATCAGCTATCTTAAATGTTAATTAAAAATTTACTGAACTTTCGATTAACGTTTGTTGGCCTGTGAATCAAACTCTGATTTTGGCTTCAATTTTATTACACCTTTCTATTATGCGCAGTACCTGGTGTCCCGGGTTGGGTTAGGCAAACACAGGAATTCCTACGTCTCATCCCCTAAATACTAGCCTTACAAAATTTCAAGGTGCATCAAACACTTCATGAAACATGCGTCACTGGCTCCCCGACTAATATGTCTATTGTTCCTCGAACGGATATTTTGGAACAGGTGTTGCGGTTAGGACAGATGAACTTAGCAGGAATTGTAAATGAAGTTAGATCTTGCTAAATAGCATTATACTGTGCTCCAGCTACGTATGGTTTATTATAATGCGCACATCTCTATGATCTCTATAGGCTCTATAGGTATAGTACTATAGACCGTCTGATAATGACATATTTTGTTGCCTCATGTTCTTTCTTCTAGGATTTTAACTACTGAAAATTAGGTCAGAAAATTCATTTTCTTTCGTCATAAAAATATAGATTTTTTTTCAATCTCTTGTTTATTCCACTTTAACACATTAACATATAATAACAATCTAATAGTAAAAAACCAAAGCCATAAGGTTTGCACGTGTACTTAAAGGTTTTAAATAAGTGCGCCAATTGGTAAAAGAATACCTACTTGGTTGATGATTCTCTCACTTATGGCAATCGACAGAATGAAATTTGATATCATTAAAGGAATCCTAAAAAAAATCCCATAAGCTGGTCTACTGTTGAAGTAAATTTTTCGGCTAGAAAATTTTGTTAATGAATTTTCCATATATGCCTAGCACACGTCCGATGGCAAAATTTAATTTTTTCATCTCAACACTGACATTGTTTTCATTGGTTAAAATCCCAGAAGAGAGAAAATCAGTCAGCCAAATATGTCATTATCTGACGGTCTATACTGAGATGTCTAAAAACTCTGGTGTGCCGACTTATACCTGTAAAACTGTAGACTAAAACGCTGGACATTCGATAGCTTGATTATGAGAAAACAAATGAAATCGTGGTCTGTTTTCCAAATATCTCGCGATACTTACGTGAACCGCCACCGTCGGTTTTGTTGTAGAGGTACATTTCCATGAACTGAGGAAATGAATAAATCAACAAAATCAAATTTACGGAATCACTGTCTGCAAGCAGTTTTATTCGTTACATTTTCGACTTATTATATTATTTTTGTTCTGCTGAAATGCTTTTTACTGGATTAAATAATAATAACACATTTCACATAAAAGAATTGAAATTCAGCTGCATGGAAATTCACCATTAGAACCTGTCAATCTTGTCCCCATCTGACATCTGCCCAAGCATGCGCATACGCAAGTATCTGCGCAACTGTATCCGATTTTTTTTCAAAAAGTTCTTTACTAATAAATAATTAATAACAAATACTTATTCCACAAAACAGAACAACAATAAGCAAAGGGAATAAACAGATACCAAATCAATTGAGCATTTAGTATAAATAAAATTCGGTTAGGATCTATGTCCCCTTCTTTAACGATAAGTATAAATAGAACAATGGCCTTCAGATTTGTGTTTAGGAGACAAACCTACGTGAGTTGGGTACTTTTCATTAAATTTGCATACACATGCGCGCGCGCATGTGCGTTAACATGCGCACACACGTTCGGCTTAACAAAAATAAAGAATACTTTTTAAATGAAAGAACTATTATCCACATAGATAAAATGAGACTGGGATTGTTCTTGTTTCGTCGGGTCTAGTCAGTTGAAGTTAACTTTATCGGGCTCGGCTTTAAAATTGAAAAAATATCCAATTCACGTAATTTTTCCTCCTTAACACGAATCCGAAAGCCATAGTCCTAGTCATACTTATCATAAAAGAAGGGGACAGAACATAATCTAACCTATAACTAACCTTAGATATCAAAGTTCCTCGTAATCCGATCAGTAATTATTATGAAAAAGTTAAATCAAAGCAGGTGCTCGCACTCAACCTGCCAATACACCTACCTTTACCTTGCTTACTGACTAGACCCGACGAAACCCGAACAATCCCAATATCACTTTAGGTATGTGGATTGAAGCCATTAAGTACGTTCTATTATTTGAAAAGTAGTCTTAATTTTTGTGAAGCCGAACGATGGATTTGTATACATGTTTGTGCACATTCAAAAAATAGTTTCCGTGATTCTATCATGTTCTTTGAATTCTGCAAGTCTGCATTCATTTGAAAACACTTTGGGTATCAACATTTCAAATGTGTAGTTAATGTAATGATAGAACAATTTTGGTATATCTACTCATTTTCCATAACTCATTCTCTAAAATATCTTATGTGATTGTGAATTGAATTTTTCTGTAATCAAATTGGCGCAAAATTTTCTCCGCTGTAACGAGAGCTCTCATTTGCCATTCAAAACGATTGCATGTCTATTTTGAATACAGGTGTTGACTCTTTTTTTCAATTCTCGAGGATTACTCACATCTACAACTATATGTTAAAAGTATTTATGGCTTGATACAGTGCGTTTCAACCAAAAAGATTCAATGAAATACCGATTCCAATGATTTAGGTTTCTGTTTTGAAAATTAGTATCAGCATAGTTACTTTAAAAAAATGTGAAAACGACCTTTCCGCGGTAAAATTTCAATGAATATTTAATTTTTATCATGTTTCAAGCCTTCTCTGGAAATTTCGTATAGATTCGACATTTATTTAGTACTTTTTCGGAAACTACAATAACTACTTATGCGAATTATATCACAACTATATCAGAAATTCTAAATGACTGCGGAAATCAGACTAACATAATAATAATGTCAAATGTATGACAGCTTCAATCGTTTTTTAAGAAACCAGTAAGATAGCAGAATAAAAAAATAAAAGTCGTGAACGCAAAACGCCGTTATGCGTAAGCTGCCTAACAGTTTTTTGTCAGCGTTGTAAGCACAACATAGCGGAGAATCTGTAACTAAGACCAACGAGTTCTTATGAATAGAGGGAGAAGTAAACAAACCAAAGTGGCCCTTAAAAGGCAAATTTATTCAAAGTTATTCAGATTTTTCCAACGCAGCCCATTGGTTGATACAAAAATTATGCTAATTATTCCTACAGAAATAACGCAACCAATTTGTTTTTCAACAGTGGCGGTTTGTGGTGGTTCTGTTACCGTAGTTGCGCAGTTCGTAGGATGGCGAGAAATATTGGGCTTGAGTGATTGATTCGCCGATAGACATCTAGGCGGGAAACACGAAGGAAATTTAAAAACTTTACGGTTTGTTATCAGATTAGCAGCAGTAGTGCAGCGAATTTTGTGAACAGTGGTTATTGTGTATCATTCCTGTAGTTTACCCCTTTTCAAGTAACCGCCACTGGTGGTGTCATGAGCACACTCTGTGATCATGAACTGAGCTAGTGGGCTGGTGTTCCCTACTTGCGTAGGGAAACTGTCAGTTGTTAATAGAGAGATATTGCAATAACGCCAGTCAGTATTAAAGGCAACTTTATTTTAATAGTGGCTGGCATTATTCTGTGATTAAGAACAGAGATATTGCAGTTTTTTCTGTTCGTCCCTTATTTACACAGGCGTTCGGTATTCATAACCTATAAATAAAATCTAGTTTCTCAAATATTTCTTTCTACATACCTAATTTATTTTATACCAAGATACAATTATTGTGATGATAGAATGGCCAAAGAAGGCTTCCATATCGATTTGTGTTGATAAAATCATATAATTATAAGACATAACCTATGTCCTATCCAGGATCTCACCCAAAGTGAAAATAAAGGAACTTTAAATCCTGGCCTTAACCGTCCTCTAATAAAGGCAGGCAGTATTTTAATAAAGTTGTTGACTTCGAATTGGACGCTGCTGAATTAATGCGCTTGCACCAGGAGATTCCTATTCAAAGACACGATTTTGTATTTTCATCTCTTTCAGCGTGCATGGTTCGGCACCAACAATTATCGAAGATATGAGATTTGAGAAAAAGCATTTCTCAACATAACATCGTATTCTGATATCCGTATCTGTTTACAAAGTTTATATTTTAATTTTTCAGACTGTGGAAGGTTAAAATTCCCAAAAAGGTATGCCAAGAAATATAACATTGGAATTGTTCCTTAGAACTGAAAACTATTAACCTTATGATTGTTGTAATCAAAAAAAGTATGAGCCAAAGTTGAAGAAGTCAGCCTGCTTTTTGTTTTATTCTGGGTTATCACTCAAAATATATAATTATCATATAGGTATAAAGAGTTCTGATTCCCTGTCCAATTCTTCTTCAAAAAAAGTGCATTTTCTATTCAAATGACAGGAACGACGATGGTAGGTGTGTATGCTCTAGTCTGTTCTCAATTTGGTAAATGCCTTCCATTGTGCTCACAACCTCCGAGAAATTGATCGTTATTTTTTTTCAAAATTTGGCTCCCTCGAATACTTGGTAATTAATTTTTGAATTGTGATTTCATCTCAACAATAGCTACTTAATCAGATACATGTACATAAGTTCTTTTTTCAAACGAAAAATTACCTTCCAGAAGAGATACACAAAATATTCGAACTACAGTGACTCCCGCAAGAGAGAAAGTGTAGATTGTGCTGAATATAAGACGGCGGTACTATTATGGTTTTATTCCTGAGAAAATGACAGTTTTAAAAATTTCTAGATTCATGCCTGAAAGAATTTAAGATCGCCGCGTTACTTCGGGTATGTGTTCAGAAGACAAAAATACATCACTAATCTAATTTAGACATCTTAAGGTTATCCAAAGTGCTGTCAAATAAAATTCAAGATGGCGACCAGGACACACACTTCTCAGGCGTATTGATATTGTTATTATTTCGTTCTTTACTTATGTGGCTGAAATACACGAGTAGGTACAATACAAGAAACAGAAACAACATAAAAATTGAAAAATATAAAAAAATAGTACACATAATTCTTTATTTTATAAAGGATTAGATTGTTTTAATGACCTCCCACAAGAAATTAAAGAAAGTGGTTCGATAAATACATTCAAAGACGATTGAAGGATTACCAAATGAAAAATTTGTATATTTTTATGTATGACTTTTTTATGTAACTTTTTATTTATATGTGTGAATTTTTAATCAGACTGTTTGTATTTTTTTCATGTTAATTTTATTTTATTTATAAGGTGACATTGTACTTACTATTGTAAATGAATTAGTTTTTCACCTAAATAAAGAGATATATATATATATATATATATATATATATATATATATATATATATTTCTTTCGTCTATTTCACAGGACCAATCAACACGGTCTATTAGCGATTATTTGCATGGTACACAATAGTCACCGACTACTCAGCATGATACATATATATATATATATATATATATATTATGCACTAACTTAATTTTGCTAATTTATTTAAACATTACTTAAACAATTATTCAACTAAACATCGAGTTCACTATTTAAATTTACCTTCATTGTCACTCTCTATCTGCGGACTCTCCAACTCTTTCTGCAACTCTCCGTGACTCTCTCCATGTGCCATCTCCCGTCAAGCGCCTTATATACCCGCAAGCAGATTCTTTTCACAGCTCTCGATTTATCGGGACTATAGGACGATTCATACAGATGGCTCTTAGAAGCGGATGGAAGCGATCGATTTATTCAATCTTGTTTTCGACGAGGGTATATGATTAATTAGGTGATCAGGGCCGGCCTCGAAATCATTGCAATATCAAGGAACCTGTGCATCTGACAGTAGTCTAAATGAATACATCTTAAACGTCGAATAGAATCAATCGTATTGAAGTTGTATAAGTATTTGAAAATGAATCGGTTTGGAGAAACCAAAAACGAAAGATAGATAGGGTAATCGAGGCTACAATCCCAGAAAATACAGTGTGTGTCATTCATATGACTGATATACAGAATTGGATTTAAGAAATAATCTTCATCAATATATCACGACCTTGATTATTTGGCGACTATTTTATTGCTGCAAAATTCCTCTTGTATTTATTAATTTTACTCGACATTATTTTGGCATCAATAATCAGAGATAAAAACCCTCGAGCTTCGCTCTCGGGTTTCATCAGATTATTAATGCCAAAATAATGTCTAGTTAAATTATTATAAAATACAGTCGAAATTTAGATGCATTAAAAATAGTATACTATTTATCAAGGTCTTTGTTGTATTACCCTTGATAATTAATTCAAGTTTTTTCGTCTTTTTCGTTGAATTTAGGTATCGGATTTGCTCCGTTTGCTCGCGAGAAAGTAAATATGCCAACGTTTTGTGTGGTCAATTGTGGGAGCCGTGGAGATTGCGATAAAGTGAAACTTTTCGAAATACCTACCCATTGACACTCTTTACACAGAGATTTGAACGTTCAAGGAAAAATGAGAAGATCTCACAGAAACAAAATAAGGACGCAGCAGAGTATTCAGCGAATATTTCCTACCTGGTATGGAAAAAGTTTTGTCAATCAAATTTGTTTTTTGTTTTTTTAATCTACCGCATACTTATATTTCAGGCAAACCATTTGCATTGAATGATGTAGGCAGTTCTGACCGGATTCCATCAATAACAATATGAGTTATGGTGATGATGAAGTATTTTAAAAAATAGGTATTGCAATAGCCGAAAGATCAGAGGTAATTTTATACATATTGTTTGTCTTCATTCATTTGAATTATAGATATTTGTTTACTTTGTACGTAGTCTCTAATGAAATTGAAAATATTGAAATGAAACAACCATTGATATTGAAAAACAGTGCGGCTGAATACTCACACAAATTATGGTACCTATCCCTTTAATCTACAAAAATAACTTCATATTTATAATTTGTTTTTCATCATTGTTTGTAAATGTGTACCTTTAACAATTTATTACATATGAATAATTTTATTTATAATAAACCTCACTACAACTTTTATGCAGGAATATGTTATGTAGGTATGTTTGCGAAGTATTCTGAATAAAACATTATTATTATCTATTTGGTGAATAAATGATACACAGTATGCTAGTTCATTTGTTTCATTAAATAAATAATGCTATTTATTCTTCTGGAAGATCAGACAAACATGGAAAACATTACTGGCAACTTTCAAGAAAATTGTGAACAAAAAATATATGTGGAAGAAACAAATAACTGTACACTACAACCTAGGCAATTGATGACAAATACATAAGTTTTTTGGTATATAAGTTAGTCCTATATACATTCTGAATCGAACGCACTGAAACATAACTTGGCCATCATCAGATTTTCCGCAAACACACCATAGATGTCCTCTGGTGAAACAGTTTTCAAAAAGCTTGAGAAGCATCACTTTCTTGTGAAATTCTTATACTCTTTGAAAATTAACAACTCAAAAGTCTTCATCTGGGAAGATGCTCTCATGAAGAAATCCTTTAGTTGACAAAGTCACAGTACACTTCAGGGTAACTTGCCTCGGAGTCAGCACTAAATTACCAAGGATGTCGCAAGCAGACACCGGTGGAAAAGTTTCTATAGAACTGCACATTTTTTCAGGAGTGAATGTAAATGGATCCATGCACTTGATAACTGAAATTTTGTCCCTATACCTCACTGCAATGTCTCTGTGTTCCCCTTCTACTGTTGATGAATAATCACTTTTATTGATAATAACCATATATGATACCTCTGCTTGAAGAAAAATATACTCCGGTTTGCTCACAATATACAACTTAACATCTCTAACAACAAACAAATAATGCTACAAAAGAGTATTTTCTCATCATTAATGACCGTAACAAATCCATTTGTGTGCCTCCTGGACGCCATTTTTGAAGGGCGTAGGGAGGTCACGTGTTTTGGATTGCCTTATTAGGGTCGTTCAAAATGCAAACGAATATTACGTAGTTTCCATTTCATCACAGAATGTGAACGAAAACAAAGAATTCATAAACTTTCCTTGCATAAACCTGAAAATGCTAGTGAGTCATGTAGTGTTGAATAGAACTATGCACGGCCGAAGCCAGGGACGTGTTCAAAGGTGTTTTCTGTTGCACATTCTGATCACACCCTTGCATTAATTCTGTAGAAATTAGTTCATAACCGAACTGAAACAAACCCTAAATTTTTGTCTTTTTTTTCCTGGCTACGGCCTTGCCTCAATGATCTTCATTGTTCGATTTCATCTATTCCTTGTTCATTCGAGAAAATGTGTTACAAAGTTGTCTCATCTTCAACCCCCTAGTAGATAGGTATACAACCACAACGGCAGCATCCAGTATGACGCATTCGGGTGACCCGATTGCAGAGTTTATCCAGCATACGGTAGTCCGGCGAACACTCGGCATACCGTACGCACGGACTTGATTTGATTACTCAAATATTTGCGTTTAATATCCACTCAAATGTTTACGTTAGGTTAGTTCGATCAGACTCAAAAATTACTCCTCTTAAAATTTGCGACATCAGCAACTACGACGTCACCAATGCGGAATACTGGATGCTCGCAGAGTGCCGTAATATTCAATAGGCTGACATAGGCTATAGCATAGGGTTCTTTAAGCATTATTCTGTGGCCTAGGGCGCCGTGAAAAATAGGCGCCGGATGACGAAATTCGTGCAAATCAATTTTGCTGTATTTTTTTTCGTGGGGATCGAAGAATTAGAGTAGGTATATTACTTGATATGTGTTGTGAGGTACCGATTCTAAACAAAATTTTATTGACAACATTAGTAAATAGTGACATTGTTATTTATTTCAGTCGCCCGGGTTTGAATAGATCAAAAAGCACCGCTTTACAATACTTTACATACAAATATTTTAATTATCAATGCGGTATTACGGTAACTCAATCTCTTTTTGCTGATTTGCGGCAGTGACGGGATGCTGCCCGCCACAGATAAATATGCAAAGTATTGCAAAGTACCGCCACCTGCGCCTTCCCCTTGCGAAAACTAAGGTCAAAGAAAAAGCCGACAAAGGGTGCAATTTAAAAATTGAAGGTTTCCTAGTTCAGTCCGCTGGCACACTGGCGGATCTAGAGAGTTTTTCAGAGAGGGGCATGAGTTAATGGAAATTAGTAACCAAACAAGCGCGTACCTATACAGCTTTGTTCTATATTGGGGGGGGATAATTCATAGCGCGGGAGTGGCAGAAAATAGAAAAGCGCCGCAGGGGAATTTTTTTTTTGTTCAAGGTCAAAAGCATTTGAATTGTTAGTTACGTTTGTCGGTGTGGCATCTTAAAGGTGGGAAAAAAATTATGGCAGACTCTGTTTGTTTCATTTAATATGAAAAAAGAAATAATAATTCAACAAAATTAACAGATGCATTCTGAAACTAATAAAATCCAGAAGAATATGAACTGACTCTTACTGATATGTTTGAAGAACTAATGTGAAATTACCCTTTTACTTCAAAACCAAGTGGAATAGAATAATTCTTTGTTCGAGCGGTTTCCGATAAAAAACAACTACTAATTTCTTTTATTTTTGATTCAGTTTCTGAAAATAAATATTTTTTTTCCTTCGTAATCTGTTTTGCCGCCCTTTGATTTGGCCGCCTGTGTTCTTTGCACTATTCGCACTGCATAGAAGAATATTTCTGTTTCATGGTTGTATTGGATGCTGAATGACTCCTATGAAATTCAAAAACGTGTTGATTTGGGGTGTTTGAGAGTTTTGAGTTTTTCAATACGATAAATACGAATAATTTTGGTTTGCATAATGTGTGTTTTTTTGTTGAGAATCAATCAAGGATTCATTGTATATCAAGACTGGTTGTTGAAGCAATATCAACTACTTATTCAGAACTCTAGGGTTGTATATGCAAAATACCAAAGGAGGTATTTTTGTCTTGTTTATCAAAAACAATGAGTGGAGGTGGAGAAAGTAGAAAACTTAGTGGGTGGGAAAGAAAGAAGACTGAAAAAGAAAAGCAAGAAAAAATTAAGTTATTGAAGAAAATACCCAAATTAGATTCCTTTTTTTTGTCAACCCCTTCCTTCCTTTTTCAGTGACGAAAGGTTCTTCTACGTATTAAATCGTGTAAAAAATTACTTTGAATATCCTCAAGCCGATTTGGTTGAAATTTGGTATAATTATTTGAACTGAGAAGGCGCTTATTTAGCCCTAACTAGATTGAAATTATTAGGGTCAGTGGCGTCTCAGTGGGCACAACAGCCAAAAATATTGCGAATAAAAGTACGCCACTGCCTTTTTTTTTTGTTTTTATTTTTTTTTAAATTATGTCACTAAAAATAAATCTTTTTGGTCTCTTGTATTTTTTCATATCCAGCTTGGTTTTCGAGAAAAAAGATTATTTTCAGTAGCCTAATTAAAAAAAAAAATAGAAAGCCGCAAAAAAAATTGTGGCGTACTTTTTTTCACAATATTGTTGGCTGTTCTGCCCATTGAGACGCCACTGGCCCTAATAATTTCAATCTAGTTAGGGTCATTTGGGGAGAGTATCTATGAATATTTTGTGAGCAGACAAAATGAAAAGTTGATTTTATAGGTCTCAATGAATGGATCCTGAAAAAATCAGTTGGTTATTAATAAGTTTTCCTATGGTCCTTTTTCCGACATGTTCAAGGGGGCGGACACCCCCAATGACCCATGTTCATTGTCAGAGAATTTTATTTTCGGGTTTCAGTTCAAGTGTTTAAGCTATTCAATTTGGAAATAAAATAGTATATTTTGGAAAAACGCCCCGAAACAAAAAAAGTCACAGAGGAAGACGGTGGCAGACTAGGTCCATACAGAAAGTTTGAAGATATCTATCAGTGAAATTTTTACCGACGGACACTCAAACTATTAGGTTTGTTTATCATTTTCGAAAATGGTGAAGTTGACAGCCTCTGTGTCATCTTATGTAATTATAAAGTATTTGTAAATTCTGTAAAGACGCCGGAGAGATGATGAATGTAAACGAACGTTGTTTTATCGAAAAAATATGGGTAGGATATGGATATTCACATATTTACGAGTCATAGGTAGGTCAATTTACGATTACGCCAATCTAAACGACAATTCACAAATACGTTATCCGATTTTCCTCAAAAATTCATCATAATATCTTTACACTTCTTTCAGGATTACAACCAATTTCATTTTATGTTATTTTTTTATTCACTGATTACTACGATATATATTCACATTTCTATCCGTCACTGGATCACCATGAACTGCAATTATACTCGAATCTTTATGTGAAACTCATTTCGACTGCCTAAATAATATCATACCCATATGTCACCTTTCATGAAAAATTCTTATTCCTATATTCTCTTGAGGAAAGTACGAACTGAAATTTGAGTAGCAAAAATATCAGATGATGTGAAGACAAAACAAAAGTATTTTTTTATTTTTTCATAGCCATTTGAAAATTTTGATTCATATATCCCCTACTCTTATTCTGTTACCACTCGATTATATTTCAATTTCTCTACGCACCAAACAGACAAAATATGAATCATATAATTTTCATACCGGTACATACATACTCTATATACCGGTACAACATTAAACCGGTATATACCGATTTCCCAAAAACACCACTTATATATATATATATATATATATATATATATATATATATATATATATATATATATATATATATATATATATATATATATATATATATATATATATATATATATATATATATATATATATATATATATATATATATATATATATATATATATATATATATATATATATGTTCAGATAGGTTTCCACGGTCAGATATTTGAAAACTAAAAGTTCGGGTTGAACCGCGTCTAGAATTTGTTGAAATTCGACGTTTCGGCTCCGATTTTGGAGCCATTTTCAAGAACTGAAATAGAAAGAAAATTAATGAAAGGTTAAAACGTAATTCTACGCTGAGGTCTCAATCTGCCTACTCCTCAAGTATAATTTAAAGCTTTCCTACCATACATCAAAGGTGTGACAGACAAAATCAGTAATATCTTGAGAAAACACGAGATAAAAACAATATTCACGGCCAACAACCAAATATCCAAATTCCTCAGATCTCCCAAGGACACAATACCAAACGATTCTCAAGGTATATATGAAATACCATGTTCAGACTGCCCGAGAACTTATATTGGCCAGACTAACAGACGAGTAACTTCCAGAGTCTACGAACACGAACTTGCTGTGCGTCAGGCATCTTCCACTTCCGCACTTTATAAACATCGAGAAGACACAGGTCACAAAATAGACTTCAAAAACACAAAAACAATTTCCACTGAGAAAACTCTGCAAACCAGGATCATCCGAGAAGCCCTTGAGATAGAGAAGCGCCCCAATTGCCTCAACACTCGCGACGACGGACGTAGACTTCTCAATACCTGGAAGCCTCTCATTGCACGCATAAACTCATTTCCCACCAAGCACACAGCTCACTTAGCGCCAACCAAGTTCCCGCACACAGCTCATCTAGCGCCAATTCAGTTCCCGCCCATAGTTTACCTCGCGCCAATACATTGCACACGGCAATTACAGCCACGTCCACTATAAATACAGTTCCTCAACCCACAATTCCTCAGTTCTCTCGAAGGAGTAGGCAGATTGAGACCTTAGAGAGAACCAGTGACGAGACATGGGGAGTAGGCAGATTGAGACCCCGACGTCAAGTCACAAAAACCTAACGTAATTATACGCTGAGGTCTCAATGTGCCTACTCCTCAGGTATAATTACGTTAGGTTTTTGTGACTTGACGTCGGGGTCTCAATCTGCCTACTCCCCATGTCTCGTCACTGGTTCTCTCTAAGGTCTCAATCTGCCTACTCCTTCGAGAGAACTGAGGAATTGTGGGTTGAGGAACTGTATTTATAGTGGACGTGGCTGTAATTGCCGTGTGCAATGTATTGGCGCGAGGTAAACTATGGGCGGGAACTGAATTGGCGCTAGATGAGCTGTGTGCGGGAACTTGGTTGGCGCTAAGTGAGCTGTGTGCTTGGTGGGAAATGAGTTTATGCGTGCAATGAGAGGCTTCCAGGTATTGAGAAGTCTACGTCCGTCGTCGCGAGTGTTGAGGCAATTGGGGCGCTTCTCTATCTCAAGGGCTTCTCGGATGATCCTGGTTTGCAGAGTTTTCTCGGTGGAAATTGTTTTTGTGTTTTTGAAGTCTATTTTGTGACCTGTGTCTTCTCGATGTTTATAAAGTGCGGAAGTGGAAGATGCCTGACGCACAGCAAGTTCGTGTTCGTAGACTCTGGAAGTTACTCGTCTGTTAGTCTGGCCAATATAAGTTCTCGGGCAGTCTGAACATGGTATTTCATATATACCTTGAGAATCGTTTGGTATTGTGTCCTTGGGAGATCTGAGGAATTTGGATATTTGGTTGTTGGCCGTGAATATTGTTTTTATCTCGTGTTTTCTCAAGATATTACTGATTTTGTCTGTCACACCTTTGATGTATGGTAGGAAAGCTTTAAATTATACCTGAGGAGTAGGCAGATTGAGACCTCAGCGTAGAATTACGTATTATCCTTTCATTAATTTTCTTTCTATTTCAGTTCTTGAAAATGGCTCCAAAATCGGAGCCGAAACGTCGAATTTCAACAAATTCTAGACGCGGTTCAACCCGAACTTTTAGTTTTCATATATATATATATATATATATATATATGTGTGATATACTTGTTTCAAGGAGCAAATAATGTTCCAGTGACTGTAAAACAGTCGATAACAATCCTTTAAGAGGTGACTATAACTTTGTATAGTATGTATGGCATATGTCCAACAGAAAACAACTACTTCTCTGGCTGATACCTCGACAGATATTGAATTATATCTGTCAGACATATGTGCAAAGATCCTTACTTTGAAGGAGCAACTTTGCGGATTGGCAGAGCAGGTCCAATTGCTTGCCCCCCACGGTCCCCACATTTCAACCCGCTGGACTTTTTTATGGGGACATGTAATGGGCCTAGTTTATGGCGCAGAACCAGTTCTTCCATCGAAGGTCTTACTGAACGATTCATGTGTGCCTTCCAAACCGTAAAAAACACTCTCGGAATATCAGAACGCGTGTTTCAGTCTATGAGAAGAGAGAAAAATAGATAGAAAAGTCAAGGTTCGTTAGTTTTTCTTATTTTTTGGTATTGTTGAAGAAAAATTGTAATTTAGATTAAAAACCAAATAAATCGAGTTTTTTATTTTAATTTTGATATGATAATAATAGGTTTCCACCTTTTGTTTAAAACTTTAATGGAATGTAGCAAATCACAAAAAATATTGAAATTTTTTTCTCGTCAGGTGCAGATGTGTCAAAATTACAAGAGACCAAAAATTTCATGAATAAAACAAAAATTCCATTCCGTATTTATTTCAAAATCCGTCAGCAACGTATCACAAAAAAGTTTATCTCCCTGTAGATCCTCGCAATCACTCACACGTTAAGAAAACTCAAGTAAACTAAAAGAAATAAATCGAAATACAACGCTTTTCAAATGTTGGAAGAGTACGAAGCTGATACTAATTCGACAAAGATTTACCTACATGACGTTCCCAATGATATGGATATATCCATGCAAAAACCGTGGCAACACTGCCAGGTCTGTAACCGTTGGTTAAATGGTGGGAAATGTATTTGATGGCTTGAATAAGCGGTGAAATGTGACTGACGGGTGTGTGAACGTCTGATGTATAATACCGAATAATTTTTTTTCGATTTTCATTATCCCTCTCGGTTGCCCTTGTTTTATTAGGTTGAAATAGATATAGAACACTAAAAATATTGTTGATATCATGAGTATTTCTAGGGGGTCTGAGGTGGTTTGTCATACTGTGCTGGTCTGACAACGGCGGTCATATCTGTATATATATATATATATATACATATATATATATATATATATATATATATATATATATATATATATATATATATATATATATATATATATATATATATATATATATATATATATATATATATATATATATATATATATATATATATATAAGATCCTTACTTTGAAGGAACAACTTTGCAAGAGCTCTCTGAACAAACAGCAGGACTTCACCCGATGCAAACGGAGAACCAACTACAGACCGGTTTCGGAATGTTGTCCCTCATCAGTGCAGTCCAGGTTATCACAAATTGTATACACGCGAGGTCTCGCTGCCCGTCACCGTCCGCCGAGATGAATACTGCAATTGCTTACAGGATCCACCTTGACGACAGATTAGAGAGCACTCCAGAAGGACATTTCGGATACGAAATGGTATATGTAAAATACTTGTTTCAAGGAGCAAATAATGTCCAAGTGACTGTAAAACAGTCAATAACAATCCTTTAAGAAGTGACTATAACTTTGTATAGTATGTATGGCATGTGTCCGACAGAAAACAACTACTTCTCTGGCTAATACCGCGACAGATATTGAATTATATCTGTCAGACACATGTGCAAAGATCCTTACTTTGAAGGAACAACTTTGCAAGAGCTCTCTGAACAAACAGCAGGACTTCACCCGATGCAAACGGAGAACCAACTACAGACCGGTTTCGGAATGTTGTCCCTCATCAGTGCAGTCCAGGTTATCACAAATTGTATACACGCGAGGTCTCGCTGCCCGTCACCGTCCGCCGAGATGAATACTGCAATTGCTTACAGGATCCACCTTGACGACAGATTAGAGAGCACTCCAGAAGGACATTTCGGATACGAAATGGTATATGTAAAATACTTGTTTCAAGGAGCAAATAATGTCCAAGTGACTGTAAAACAGTCAATAACAATCCTTTAAGAAGTGACTATAACTTTGTATAGTATGTATGGCATGTGTCCGACAGAAAACAACTACTTCTCTGGCTAATACCGCGACAGATATTGAATTATATCTGTCAGACACATGTGCAAAGATCCTTACTTTGAAGGAACAACTTTGCAAGAGCTCTCTGAACAAACAGCAGGACTTCACCCGATTCAAACGGAGAACCAACTACAGACCGGTTTCATAATGTTGTCCCTCATCAGTGCAGTCCAGGTTATCACAAATTGTATACACGCGAGGTCTCGCTGCCCGTCACCGTCCGCCGAGATGAATACTGCAATTGCTTACAGGATCCACCTTGACGACAGATTAGAGAGCACTCCAGAAGGACATTTCGGATACGAAATGGTATATGTAAAATACTTGTTTCAAGGAGCAAATAATGTCCAAGTGACTGTAAAACAGTCAATAACAATCCTTTAAGAAGTGACTATAACTTTGTATAGTATGTATGGCATGTGTCCGACAGAAAACAACTACTTCTCTGGCTAATACCGCGACAGATATTGAATTATATCTGTCAGACACATGTGCAAAGATCCTTACTTTGAAGGAACAACTTTGCAAGAGCTCTCTGAACAAACAGCAGGACTTCACCCGATTCAAACGGAGAACCAACTACAGACCGGTTTCGGAATGTTGTCCCTCATCAGTGCAGTCCAGGTTATCACAAATTGTATACACGCGAGGTCTCGCTGCCCGTCACCGTCCGCCGAGATGAATACTGCAATTGCTTACAGGATCCACCTTGACGACAGATTAGAGAGCACTCCAGAAGGACATTTCGGATACGAAATGGTATATGTAAAATACTTGTTTCAAGGAGCAAATAATGTCCAAGTGACTGTAAAACAGTCAATAACAATCCTTTAAGAAGTGACTATAACTTTGTATAGTATGTATGGCATGTGTCCGACAGAAAACAACTACTTCTCTGGCTAATACCGCGACAGATATTGAATTATATCTGTCAGACACATGTGCAAAGATCCTTACTTTGAAGGAACAACTTTGCAAGAGCTCTCTGAACAAACAGCAGGACTTCACCCGATTCAAACGGAGAACCAACTACAGACCGGTTTCGGAATGTTGTCCCTCATCAGTGCAGTCCAGGTTATCACAAATTGTATACACGCGAGGTCTCGCTGCCCGTCACCGTCCGCCGAGATGAATACTGCAATTGCTTACAGGATCCACCTTGACGACAGATTAGAGAGCACTCCAGAAGGACATTTCGGATACGAAATGGTATATGTAAAATACTTGTTTCAAGGAGCAAATAATGTCCAAGTGACTGTAAAACAGTCAATAACAATCCTTTAAGAAGTGACTATAACTTTGTATAGTATGTATGGCATGTGTCCGACAGAAAACAACTACTTCTCTGGCTAATACCGCGACAGATATTGAATTATATCTGTCAGACTTTCATACATACTACCTACGAACCCAGGCCAAATCCCACCAACTCAGACCCGCCTTCGGGCTTGACAACGTTTAGCTATGTTAAACTGTCAAGGATGGTCAGGAGGCTCATGGGACGAAATTTTGGGAGGGTCCAAAAAGGCGGTAAAATCATGATTTTTATACAGATTTAATTCCATCATCGACTGTGTAGGGGGCGCTTCTGTGGATCGTGTATATGGTATATAATGCATTGCATTTCACCGACTAATACCAACCCAAGATTTGGCAACCACGCCGATTGAGTAGTAAGGCCATTTAAGCGTCGAATTTGGACCCTACTGTTAAAATATTGTAATTTTATATGTTTTGAGGATATCTATAGTTCAATGGAAATATGTAGAAGAAGCAGATTGTTACATTTTGCCCAATTCATTCAGGAATATGTTTCTACTAATACAAGTCGAACAATAATCTATTATTAAAAATGAGTTTTTTGTATTTCACTTCATTTTTGAATTAACAGGATGAGAAAAAAAAATATTTAACTTCATCGTCAGTTACTCATATGCAATACCTAATCAAAAGATAGAGAAAACCATTTTTTATGTCAGTAAGTTATTGAATATTTGATAATATTTTTCGTCTTGGGAACTTTTCCACTTACATCACTCGATACATAACAAATCTCAAATATTGGTAGGTGTATCACGCAAGTGATTTTCAAATTATAAGGTAATACTTTCGATATGTACCAAACATGCGTATTTGTTAATTATAAAATGGTAAAAAGAAGGTTCTCGGGCCCAATACCGTGGAAAAAATTACGACCTGAACGTTGAGATTTCCTATCTATTCTCCATATCTGTTGGTAGGTAGCGAAGTGGCCAGATGTCGGCCGTTGAAACTTCTATTGGCGCTTGGCCAGGTGAGAATCCTGAGTGAGAGAGAATGTTTTCCAATTTCATCGGAGTCGATAGGCGATTTGAATTGTCTAGATGCCAATCTCTACGTCTGGTGCTTCCTTTAAATGCGCACCGACCACCCGTGGAGGTGCTGTAGGTTTTCTGGGTTTTCCAAGAGCTGAAAAGTGAATACGCCTTAAAAGAATCGGTAAGTCGCCCCAGAGCGACACGGCAAATAATAATAGCCGTCCTCTATCATACAGTCTATGCCTTGGGGTAGACTCTGTGAGTATTCATGAGGGAGTATTGTTATTATCATTATATTAATATTATATTGGATAACATGCTATTTTCTCGGTATTGGGCCCGGTAGTACAATCATTTAAGAGCAAAGAATAATAGAATCCCATTAAAAAAACAGCTCTCAAGCAAAAGAATAAACTATGCTTCTAATGAAATCATATGGGAAATGATTAATTAGGTGATTGAAACTTGAATAACAATATACTCAAAAAGTGTGATGATCCGCAAAAAATTATTAAAAAGGAAGTGGCTGACGAATTCGCAACATACTTTTCGAGTATATGCAAAAACTTCTCTTGATGTTTTTTAGGGATCTGTTTTGGGCGTCTTAATTTTTCTCATTTTCATAAAATTTTGCTTTGAAGAAGATTATGTACTTGCATTGCATTCTTTGGAACCTTTGGTGTAGTAATCAATGTACCCCGACACCAAAACGCTATTTTTCCTACTCCACACGTGTTTCGGTTTGAATCTTTCTCGCCGGAAAATGGTCACTTGGTGAATGAAACACGTGTCGAGGTTATGAAATAGCAGTTTGGTGTCAGGAAAACATTCCAGTACACTTATTGAAGGAGATGAAAAAAGGCATACTCCGATGGGGGCACGCGACTTTAGCAACTTCTACATGAATTTTTTTTTCAAATTAATCCCTTAGAATGGACTTATTTTCTTTAATTTCAAAAATTATTAAAGAGAGTTATTTCTATTCAGGTTCAACATACGTCCTTAATTCGACCGTTCCATTGCAACTTTTATTTTTTTGCATTTATTTAATATTATCTACGAAACTTCTCTTACATAAAAAAATGTAAATTCGAGGAAAGCGTTTTGTACCACTAGCTTCATCATGCTACTAACCTTTAATCACTGAGTAATGGAAAAGTACATTTTACTTAGAAAGAAAAGCGTTTGAATTTTTTTTGATACAGATTGATGCATTTAGGATAGAAATTTATTTCAATTGATTTTTGTCAGTACTAAATCGATGCCACATTCATTGAACAAAAAATCATTGACCTACTGTATCTAACCAGAAGAGCATCGTCTCCATGAAAATATCTGAACTAAAGACAGATCAACATCCTTTCTAAAGTGTTCCAGAGAAGTAAGCGAGCTTGTGGAAAAAGCATTGCCGACAAGACGAATGTCTCTGTTATGAACTGAATCTAAAAGATTCAGTGAGTGTTAAGGGACTCCATAGAGGGAGTTTCAAAATTCAGAATCAAGATTTTATGGGCGGGTTTTTTTCAGGTCAAACTAAGTTACATTAACATGTATCCGCAAACACTTCGTTACAAATGTACAGAGCGTTGAAATTTTAAGATTTATTTATTTGTTTGATACCTCTCTCAGTTTTTAAAATATTGAGATCAAATTTGAAACATAGATTACGTTTCAGGGCTAACATCATCCAACATGCCAAGGAAGATATTTTTTCAGGGGTCAAGCGTTTTAGTAATGCTTTGCTGGTGTATTCTTATACATAAAATGAATTTTTTATTTTCTTCACACATTTTTTTCTTTCGTAATTTATATGCATCTACGACCATAATAATTGAAATTCTTCAACGAAACAATGAAAAATAAATTTAACTTAGTGGGCTTTGACTGCTATCTTCATTTTGATGTTTAGGTTTCTTTGGAAGCATTTGACATTATTTGAAAGTTGGTTTGTGTCTGATCGTGTTTGTTTCCTAATCGCCAGTTTCCCAACCAGAGAACTCTTGTAAATTCCCATCATCACGTTCGGAAATACGGTAGATTCCAGACTCCAAGGCACAATGCTGGCAGACCGCCATAAGCATGTAATCCAGTAATGGAAGAAGATATTTTGAATGACAAGTAGCAAAAGATTTGGATGTTTCCCATTCAACTGTCTGGAAACACGTTATACCCATATTATATCCAGAGGTTTGCTTTCTCGAGATTTTCCACTGCGCTTGCAGTTTTTCAGACGGATACTGCACCAAGTAGGGTACCTGAATTTTTATCCAAACATGATCAGACAATCTGGACACCAAGAACAGTTTAGCGTAAACATATGGACAGGAATAGTGGGGAGATACTTGAATTGAACCTTTAATTTCACCGCGAATTATGAATGGTTGCACATATTATTCATATACAGTGTTTCCCAATCGGAGGATTGGCAGAGCAAATCCAATTGCTTGGACTTCAACACGCTGGACTTTTTTTATGGGGACATGTAAAGGGCCTAGTTTATGGCGTAGAACCAGTGTCTTCCATCAAAGTTTCCACTGAACGAAATATGGAAGCCCTTAAAACCGTGAAAATCTCAAGAACGTGTGCGGCAGTCTATGAGAAGAAGATATAAAGAGGTCAAGGTTCGTTAGGTATTTTTTATTTTTGGGTATTGTTAACAAAAACTCGCAATTTAGATTAAAAACCAAATTAATTTGTTTTCATTGTGATAATAGGTTCACAATTTTTGTTTAATTTTAATTGAATGTAGCGAAATACAAAATATTATCAAAACTCTTTTCTCGATATATCGGGTGCAGATGTGTAATAATTACACAAAACAAAAAATGTCATTATTAAAAAAAAAATTCATATCGTATTTCAGAATCTGTCACAATAAAGTTTATGGGGTGAAACAGGGCTTTACCTCTGAAAAAATATCTCACTGTAGATTCTTATAATTACGCACAAGATAAGGAGAACTCAAGTGAATGAAAAAAATCGAAAAACAATGCTTTTTAAAAGTACGAAGCTGACACAATTTCGACAAAGATTTTCTTACCCGACGTTCCCAATGTTTTGGATATATCCATGCAAAAAGCGTAGCAACACCGCCGGGTCTGTAAACGTTGGCAAAATGTCGGAAAATGTATATGATGGCTTGGAAAAGCGGTGAAATATGATGGGTGTGAGTAGATAATCAAAGGGGGTTCTGGGACCGCATGCGCAGTACGGTCGAGCTTGCCACGGGCCATCGGAAATAGTCGTGGAGGAGATCGGTAAAAGTCGGCCGTCGCTGGTCTGCGTTCATCGTGTGACGTAGTCGAGAGAGATCCAGTTGATTGATAACATTTTGCCAATACAGCGCGCATCTTGAATATTTAAAATTAATTAAAAGAAAAAAAGATTTCCGAGAACGAGGTTTGAACCAGCGGCGAAAGTTTGGTAGCGAGTGACGTTAGCCTTGTCTCCACGGAGATTTCGTACAAGTTGATGTACAAATGTGGGATATATATTTCTCCAGCTACCAGAGCACGGTGTTTGAATATTAAAAATAAAATAATGATTGAGAGTGTGATGATAATAGTGGTGTTTGGAAAATAGGAAAAAAAAAACATGGCGGCTGTCAAATGTTATACAGGTCATAACATAATATTTGAGTGAAAAAACATGGTTGCCTCGGCCATTTGTCGAATTTTCCATTGGGGGTATGGGGGGGGATTCAAAATGTTTTCGTGAGGGGGTCCGTCATTTTTAACGTGCGATTTGGAGTGAAAATCAGCAATTTAAATCTTACTCGTTTTTTGAAACGCAAAAAACGCTTATTGCAGTAACATTTTTGCACGTTTTGACGTTTAAAATTTTAGGTGTTTTTTTGAACGTGAAAAACGACTATTTTGTATGCTTTAAAATGTCAAATCCCCATAAGAAATAAATGTAAAAAGTGTATTTTTACCGCTTCTAATTTTACTTGTTTTTTGGGGCGCTAAAACGCATATTTATGTCTTATATTTTATGCGTTTAAGCGTTCGTATTTTTACTTGTTTTTTGGAACGTGAAAAACGTCTATATAGATCACATTTTTGTGCGATTTAGAGTTTCAAATTGACCAACCTAACATTTAGGTAAAAAATAAAACAGTTTGATGAGAAAAATTTTATTGTACAGTTTCATTTTGGTAACATATCACATAGCCATTTGTATAGAATATCTACGTTTCGGAGACTGCAATTATAGTTGGTCCGGTTCCCAATGTGATGCATACAAGGTGATATACCAGCATTGTCGCCGAATGTGGGAACCATCCATGACGTATTATCATAGTCCTCCAAATTCACAACACGTGTAGGTAGGTTCAATTGATGAAATTTCTCTGTAAGATAGTCACGTTTTTGGAGTCCTCGTACATAAATGATATCAACATTCTGTAAATTTTTCTTGAGGATGGAATCTAATTGATGATATTCCACAAAGCCAGAGGAATACCTCAATCCATGAACGTTTCGCTCCAAGAACCAGGCAGTACGTTTATCTGCTCTACTCAAAGAGGAAAATGGTATAGTTGGCAGCAGAAGAAAATTACTACATTGAATTCCAATCCTAATGGCAATCTCCTTAGGATGGAATTGTTGCTCGATGGTAAAGCCTTGAATATCTATAACAGCTATTCTCATGTTGACTCTGCGATTGATACTGAAGTGACAATCATATGTTCAGTTTAATTTGTTAATGATTTCGCTGAGTGGGAGGTGCTCAATAACAGTGTCGTGCACAATGATGCAATAGGCTCTAGTATTTTGAGGAAATCCTTCAGATGCCTCGATTTCGAGTTTCACATCAACAGTGGAACTTTTTATGCTCTCATCCCTTCTGGAACAATCGATGACAAAGAGAGTCTTGCCAACAAATTCGGTGGAGCTCAGCAGAGGATTATGTTGATTAGTAATTTTGTAGCTGAGACCGAATTGTGCATAGTTGAAATAGGCCTGCGAAAAATTCCCCTTTGCGAAATTCAGATGCATATTCTCTTTGGGATAATTCTCGCCGTTTAGAGTGAGCGTTATATTGGCGATATTCGAATGAGCGAATATTGTTGGATCATTGTTGAATTTGGTGTAATCACGGTCTTTTTGGAAACATACAATCACATAGCGAGGACTTTCGAGAAACGAGGAAGTCTTGACGGCCCATATTTCACTTTTTGCACCTTGTGTGAGAGCAGGCAACATATGAAGTTCCCATTTTCTGAACGGCATGAGAATAGGAGTATCAGCTTGGATGGCCTTCAAGAGTTGCAATTTAATTTGATCGTGCGGAAAGATTCTCTTAACTTTGAGTTCAATATTTTCAATTTCCAACTTGACTGCTGTCGTACCAGCCGGCGATCCAGCGGTCTCCTCTATTTTGAAGCAGTTGCTATCATCTGCAGCTCGTACAAATCGGATGGTATGTTTGCCATAGGAAACACATGGATAATCATTGAAAATATTCAAAAAATGCTTCATGGGTATGAGCATATTGAATGATAGATCAGTGGTGTTGATAACCCCAGCGTTGCTGGGAAAAGTCCAACTTGAATTGACCAAGTGCTTGATATCTTCGTCGGTGTAGGTGAGAAAGCCTCTGACAGTACTAACAATTCCAACTTCACGAACCGTCTCCAACTCCTTACCGCTCTGTTCATAACTAGCAGATTGAAACATGAAAGCACCAGCATTGTTTACGAATGTTACACGACCATCTCCTTTGGTTTTCACAACTTTTCCACTGATGAATAACAGACTATCATACAAAGCATCGTAAGCGTCAGATTGATTGATATTGATTTCAATGACGTCATTGTTGCGAAAGGACTTGACATATGGGTAGTAAGTCCGCCATTCCACCTTCTGTATGGATTCATCGTTGTGTGGTTTTCGAAAAATGTTGAACACTTGATTGGACAACATGATAACCGAGAGATTCCAAAAACAGTTTATTTGCAGGTGACAGCAGTTGACGCACGTTGAAGGTCTTGGTGAAGACTGAGGTGGGGTATGGTGGTGAGTTATTCTTATGAATAGTTAGCACCATATTTTCTCTTCAATTCCAAACGAACGATTATTTCTTCGTTTCGAAAATCAACCAGTTGAGAATTTTGGTCGAGCACTCGCAGCGTAATATTGTTTATTTCGTCTCTATGAGCAATGGGTAGATAAATGAGGTGGTTGGGTGTTTCGTCAATTGCGTAACCAGGATCAACACCAACAGCAAATTCGTATATCGTATGAGACGGTACGTCGTTGTAGAATGCTCCAAACGTAATGTTGCTATCTATGTGTACGGTGCGTACTTTAATGATATCCACAGGTAGATCTGATGCGTAATGCAAGTTGGGTTTGAGAAGGGTAGACGAAAACCCTAAAATGCGAGCCAAACTGTTTTCAGGTCGGAAATCAATTGAGTGTTTAAGGCAGAATATTTCGCTTTTCAGCGTATTATTATTCGGTTTGAGGTAGAAAAATTCCTCGGGGTTTTCCTTGTACGTTTTGGGTGTGATGTGTTTGCTAATCAAAGCCTCAATATCACCAATTTCGTAGGAGCCAGCAGGAATATCGATACTCTGTTTAGTTTTGCCACCGTTTTCAAAGTAGTGGAATTTCGTATTTTCTTCAATGTTTGGTATACTGTTGTACGAATGGAAGCTGAGCAAAGCCAAACTGTATTCTGAATCAGAATCCAATTGAATGGGCGGATTGAAATCGATGGAAAGCGTTGAAGAACGACTCGTTAACGTCAATATCATAGACATGACTGATATAGTGTCGGAAGCAACACGCTTTAAATAATAAACAACAACTTGGATGAAAAATCATTTATTACAATAATAACATTCATATTGTGAGCTAACTGGACCATGATACTCTGCTTCTTCTAGTGATTGGGCTGACAATCCACACTCATTTTTGTAATGAATGAAACACGGTAGACGAATCTGCAAAGCGAATCGATTTTTGTAGTCTTGTGGTAATCTATGCCATACATCCAGCAACTCCCAAGGTCCTGCGTTCCCAATCAAATATTCCATTGACAAAGCTCGCAGTTCAGCATCGGTGAAATCTCTCAAAGATTTATATTTATGCATTTCAGCCAGCGATTTATACATCTCAGCGGTGGACATTATGAAGTAGAAACTTTAGGCAAAGATGTCCACAGTTACTCTGATTGTAATTTTGATATTGACTATTGTTATATGTAATTCTTACACCCCTCCCAAAATATCTTGCCAATTCCATTGGAGGTTTGAGATTGCCGAAACTATCGAAATATTGTGCGGCATTGCCGTTTTTATTGTAAGCTACCCAATGAGTGCCCGCATTCAGGTGAGAATCCAAGTTCAATACAGCGCATTCTCGCAGCCAAGGACCACAAGTTGGCAACGTATCACGCATAAAGACTCCACGAAAATGCGGTATTTTCATCTGACGAGCACATTTTTTAATTTCCGAATCGTATAATGCTCTATGGGGTAGCTTATCTAGCAGTTTTTTTGTTTCTTCAAATAAAGACCTCGTCCTTTGCGTTGTTGTTTTTTCAGGAACAGTCCAAATCCTTGAGGGGTTTTGCGCAGGTACAGACCCGATCCTAAATGTTCCATGGCTTTATTGTGACGCTGATCTTCTTCCAGCTTCTTTTTAGCATTTTTTGCGTCTATCACGGTTTTTGCGATGGCGCTCGCTCCGCCTGCCATCGTACCCAAAGCCGAAAGTGCAGCAAATATAGGTATGAGGGGTAGGAGTCCTCCAGATTTGACATCAAATGGAATTATTCTAGGAACGCGTATTTTTTTACGTCCTCCAGCTTGACTCAATGCCATTTTAGCAGCTCGCAAAGCCGAAGCACTAGATTTCTTAATATTAGTAGGATTGTGTTTCCAATTTTTAATAATTTTTTGAAGCAAGTTACGGCGAAAGGACACGCCCATACCTAGCTTACGTTTGGCTTTCATGGTGGAAGTAACAAGCCAAGCTGCAGCACGTTCCCCAAATTTAGCGTCTTTAGATTTAACTCGTTCCCAAGCTCTATTTTCCAACACTTGATCTGCTTTATGACGGTCTTCTAGAGAGTCGGATTGAGAATATGCAATATCGTGCTCTCTGCAGCTTTCGTCCAAAGGATTCACGCCAGTTTCTCCGCGTTGTAATCTCTGCCTCAATTTGGTGCCTGGACCGCAAAACGAATAACCTGGTAGATGTAATTCGAACGGGAGCTTATTGATGATTGAATTGACAACACCTGCACCAGAGTAAGTCAACATTGATAATGATGAAAGATACCTTCAATGCGTTTATTTATAACCGTGGCGCACTCATGTTTTTTCATCACATCATGGAGGTCGTTCAACAAGACAAGACACTGCCTATTGAAAATTTAGATTTTTTGAATGGAGACCTCGATAGCAGTATGATTGGGAAGCATGGTAAATTATTACCGAATTCGTTTCGTGCAATTATTTGCGGACCAAGTGGTTGTGGAAAGACAAATGCCATCTTAACACTGTTATTCCACCCGAATGGAGCAAAATTTGAAAACATCTACGTATATTCAAAATCTTTGTACCAGCCCAAATATCAGGTGGTTCAAGAAATTTTGGGGAAAGTCAAGGGATTGGGATATTATCCGTTCAGGGAAAATGAGGAAATCATAAGCCCTCACGAGGCCAAATCAAATTCCATATTCATTTTCGATGATGTTGCATGCGATGGTCAACAGAAAATTCGAGAATACTACTCCTTTTGTAGACACCGAAATGTTGATGCTGCATATCTTTGTCAGACATATTCAAAAATTCCAAAACAATTGATACGAGACAATTGTAATGATATAAATGCTGGACGTTATCGTCAAGGATTCGATAAATATATAAGTATACAGAGGGATTGATGTATCCCGCAGTTATCATCATGAAACCGTTGAGCAAAGAAGTTGATGTTATTCGAAAGACTAAAATCAATGAAATTGCAAAAGCTATTCGAAAAAAATATTTGGCTTTGAAATTGGGTAGATCTG
The DNA here is from genome assembly GCA_958502065.1 of Chrysolina americana. Classification (NCBI taxonomy): domain Eukaryota; kingdom Metazoa; phylum Arthropoda; class Insecta; order Coleoptera; family Chrysomelidae; genus Chrysolina; species Chrysolina americana. The sequence goes on from OY293410.1 coordinate 84,914,587, forward strand.
AAGAAGATGAGACGTTGCAAAAATTCTTTAAACCTGTATCTGTCCCATTGAGGAAAATAGCAGCAATGCCACCGCCGGCATCGCAATCTCCTACTACCACAATGAAAAGTGAGACAAAATCTGAAGTCAAACAAGAGAAAGTGAAAGAGCGTGAAACGTCTCCATTCGAAACAACGACTCCATTCCAATCCCTCGAACATGTTGCAGGTACAGATGATGCTGATGATGAGGATATCTTTAGCGTAGGCACACAAGAGGAACAAGATAAGAGCTTTGTGTCAGACATGAATGAAGAAGTTTTACAGGAATATATCGATCAATATCCTATAATGGCTCAACCGTACATTATAAAACACTGGAGCAATGACAAAGAAATAGATAAAGTATACGGCCCTGTATATGATGGTGTATCTTCAAAATGGTTCCTAGGTAACAAAGAAATAGATTTCGACAAACGCAGCGGATACATTAAAATGGGTGGATATCAGTGGAAAGCAACACCCGGTATATATGAACTCATATTTTTAAACACGCCTGAAAACTATAATAATGAAGATATGCAGACATACAAATCACTTGTAGATTTGTCAAATATTCACAAAAACTCCCTAGGCCATCCGAAAGGTAGTAAAAGATACAAGTATACCGAAATAATTAAACCGATGTTTCCCCCAGCAAATCAACGTAAAATATCGACACGTACCGGTTCATCTAAAACATCTGCAGCAAAAGGCAGCGGTTTGCCTAAAAATATACCTATTGCAATGACATTCAATACCAAACCTATGGAGTTTGTTTATTGGGATGACCCAAACGAACTATGCGAACGCCTCAAATTATTGATAGCCTCTCGGGATGCTGGAAATACTTCGCATGACAATGAGATTATTGCCATTTTGAGTGAACTTAAAGAGGCAAATATAATCGTATAAGATGGTGTACGTTCCTCCATTTACACATTTTCAAAATGGTTATCGACAAGTTTGGACGTAGCGACAGCACCGCTGATAAGAAGCGAAAATTAGCCACGCCCTCTGGAGGCAGTGGCTTGCTGCACACTCCAGATGGTGACATCGATTTTGATAATTTGAAATTGAGTAATGTAAAGAGCCCCACCAAAAATACTGATGCTGCCAATAAACAATATGTTGATGAAATTCATGAAAAAATTACTGCAAGTATACGACATCAGAGTGAACAACACCATTCGGAAATAGCTCAAGTGAATGATGAAATGGCAAAAATGCAACATGAAATCAAAAATGAATCGAATAAAACAAACAAACAGCTGAAAAAGAGAATTCAAACCCTCAATCAGAATTTCGAAAAATTCAACCTACAATACAACACTGATATTGAAAATATTCGTGGTGATTTGTTGAAAAAAATTGCCGAAATAACCGATTCGATTCATGCACACAATTTAAAATGGGATATCAAGCACAAGGAAACGCTGCTAACCAAGAATGAACTAAACCAATTTCGAATTGATATTTTACAGCAAATCACCAAAATAAATTCAGATATAGCGAGTGTAAAATCTGCTGTCGAGGAAATTATTAAAAGACAAAATGTTGTGTTTGCATCACCATGATAAAATAGTAGGTTTCACAGTTACGTCATCACATACGTATGATGGCTTCCACAGACAAGATTCAACTTGTCCGTGAACTGCATAAACCTGTTAGAAGAAATTATCCTCGACGTCGCACCATTATTAAAGGTTTAGATGATTTATGGCAAATGGACTTGGCTGAAATGAGACCGTACGCCCATCAAAATCGAAATTTCAAACTCATTCTAGTTGTTATAGATTGTTTTTCGAAATTCGTGTGGACTCGCCCGCTGAAAACGAAAACGGGTGAGGAAATTACTAAAACGTTTGCAGATATTTTGGCACACACGAAACGATGCCCGAAAAATCTACAAACCGATCAGGGGACGGAATTTTACAACAGTAAATTTCAGTTTGATGAAAAAACATGAGATAAATCACTACAATACGTACAGCATCCTCAAAGCCTCTATGGCCGAACGAATTATAAGGACTTTAAAAGAAAGATTGTACAAGTATTTCAGTTTGAATGGCACCTACAAATGGTTGAATATATTACCTGAAATCACAAAATCTTACAATGATACGCGCCATTCAAAGACGGGTATGAAACCTTCGGAAATTGATAAAACCAACGAAAAAGAAATTCTCAAATCAACATACTCACACTTGAAAATAGCTGGACCGAGAAAATTTGCTATGGGCGATGTTGTGCGGATTAGTAAGACAAAGCACTTGTTCGAAAAAGGTTACACACCCAATTGGACTACGGAATTATTCAAAATCATCAAAGTCAATATCACCAACCCTGCCACCTTCATGCTGGAAGATATGCAGGGTGCTCCTATCAAGGGTGCTTTTTATGCAGAGGAATTACAAAAAACTGCAAATCCAGATATATATCTCGTGGAAAAAGTTCTGAGGAAGAAAGGCAAAAAAATGTACGTTAAATGGCTCGGTTTGCATAACAAACATAACAGTTGGATCGAAAACGTTGATTTTGTATAGAATCTTATGGAAAAGAAGCACACTCTGCAAGACTATTGGGAGGGCCTTTCAAATATTTTTTCACAGTCAACAAACATGCAACAACAATTTTAAAATTGACCACGTGATCTGAAGCTATAAAAGCGTATGCAAGCACAGACGAATATTCAGTTTGAAAACGAAAATGTCTCAAGACAGTGGTTACGTCAGTGAAGTTGAAGTAATGTGCGATAGTGATGGAGAAGATTACAACGAAACTCTAAGTGCCATCGACAGAGCATTGGGGCAATACGAAATGGCAGCTCGGAACGAACATCAGTTGATGTTGATGGTCTTCCCTATGCCATCCTACGAAATTCGATGTGGCATAAGTCCATCCAGAGATTTTAGTCCATGCATCATTTTGAAGCAGCAATTCTCCATTCGAACTATCAATTTTGCTTCTTTTGAATGGGCAATCCTCATTGACATCCTACAAGAAATAAAGGAAAATTTCTTTGAATCACAAATCGATGAGTATGTAGATGAGTATGATCCAATCACAACACGTTGCGGAGATTATATTTACATCACACAGTACATCGAAAGTAATACCAAACAAATTTCCATTTCCAAGGATGTCACGAACATGGAACTGTCCCAACAAGATGTAACCGACATTCTAAATACACACTTGGGGGTGCTGTCTGACCATATCGCTATGCTGGATGCTATGAACTTTTGTGACTATTATCGCGGTGTTTTTGATATTATTCAATCATGGTTACGCGATAATAAGACTAATTTAAGTTTGGAAGAAATTATGGAAGGTTTTTGTCAAGCCTCATCTTTAGATAGTATGTTGGCTAATGCTTTACGTGAATATTTATTTTATTATAAACAAAAATTTGTGTATGATTTATGTAATAAATGAGAAAAAGAAATCAAGTTTTTTATTTATTTATTTATTGGTTAAAAAACAAGTCAATGAACTGTCGAATTTTTTCAGTTTTGAAGTGGAGGCATTTTGATTATCAAACGAATTATAACTTTACCGGGAATTGAAGAAAAAAATATTCAACTTACCTTATTTTGCTCAACACTGTACAAAGCCTGGTGCTGCTTCATATTGTTTTTTATCACTTTGGGGGTGTAGATGAAATATCTACTCCTTATATTTCTAATATGTTGGAGTTTGGACCGTAGACGTTTCATCTACGGTCCAAAAATCGCTCCATTTTTTCATTACTTTTTCAAAAAAATATTTTGGAAATAAAAAACAAGAAATATTTTTTGTTTTTTCTATATTAAAAAAAAATACCCTCCCTAAAATACAGCAATAAAAGAAAAAATATATAATATATATATATATATATAAAAAATAAATGAAAAATGAATTGTTGAAATATAGTTGAAAATAATGTTTCTTATCAACATCACAAATAGTTGGAGTAAGTTTAAATTTTTTTCAAAAAAATTTCACCCTTTTCGTTCTATGTAAATGATCAATGCATTCATCTTTATTTTGTAAAGTGAAAAGAACGTGCCTAAAATCATATTGACACCAATATGATTTATCTTGGTAGGCATTATGTAATTCATTACTTGTGAAAACTTCATGTAAATGTTTAACTTCAAAATTTTTTATTTCGTCACACCTGCATATTTTAAGCATACTTTGGATATGTTCAAAACAATTTTTGCATAATCTTAAGTTAAAGTCAACAACTTCGTAAAATTTCATCCAAATGCAGTATGAATCGTGATGACAATATGGTTCCAAATTATAAATGTTTAATAATGCTGCACGTATTTGTTTTTTTCGTGTACCACCAAAAAACCTCCCACCATATTCGAAATTCATGAGAATGTCCTCATCCTCATCATAAACAATTTCTTGACGATTAATGTTTAACCATTTGAAATGGGCATATTTTTGAATAATTTGTCTTGTTAATATTGAAGGTAATGATGAATGTGAATTGATGAGGAACAAGGTTGGACTCTTGATATTTTCGCAAACGGTTTTGATGCACAACTGTTGCAAATTCATTGTACCTGCAAACGGGAGAAAAAAATTAATTTAAAACAAAAATGGTGAAAAAAATTAATTTAGACTATAGTGCCCCCACGGTAATGTATCAAATGATTTGGGGATAAGATAGCGTTTATCGTCATACGGACTAAGAGCTATTTTCGACTGCTCGATACTAAACACATCGTGAGCGAATGATCGGATTGTACACTGAGTAATTTTCTTTTGCTTGCAATTTTTCAAACAATCCACGTAATCTTCGGAACTTATTTTATTTTTATTTTTAACGACATTATATTTCACTCCTTTCGCTTTTTTACATACTTTGCCTCCCTGCACTTTGTAGGTATACATTTTTGAACGTAGTCCTGCAAAATGCGTGATAATTTTGCCATTTGCTTCATCCTTCATTAGTCCAGGTACCTTTTTATTCACAAGTGGAATGTTAAACTCGTTATCTTTTGAATAATCAGACGTATCGAATTTGGAAATATGTTTTTTGATAATTTCTTCGTATACATCATTACACGTTAGTTCATAAATGAAACTATCTGTATCGGTATACATTAACTTGGATTTTTCCACACCCATAGTGGGAAGCATAAATTCATAATGAAATTTGAACATGCAAGTTTTTGACAAATCCAAAATAGCCATCCCAACATACATTGGTTTATTGAATACAAGTTCGGCTTTTTTCAGTTCAATAGCCATCAAGTTTGAATCGAAAACTGTACGATTATGAAATCGAGGGCTGGAAATGAGATTTTTTGCTCCATATCTACCCTCGTAGGAAGAAACTAATTTTACGATTCGGTGCAACCGGATGTTTTCCATGGTTTTACCAAAAATAGCATTATTGGCCAACTTGAATTGATTTTTTTCGAAAGAATTAGTGGCTGCAGTCCTCAATCGAGTATTCAGCTCGATATAAGGGCGCAACCACGCAGATTGTTTAAATTTCAAAACTTTATGGATTTTAGTTAATTTCAAGCCATGTTCCAGAGCTTGTTTCAAGTTCCTATAATGAAGCGTATACTCTTTTTTATCATGCAGGGTTGGCATCAATTTTTTCAATTTGGAATTTGGTGGTGTGCGGTGTTCAGGACAAAACGGAAAATCTTTGTGTAAATCGTGCAGGTGTGCAGGGTACTCTAAATCAACTTGCAGAATATAACCTTGAGGGCTGTCGTCGGGAATTTGAGTCACATCAATATTCGTATCAACCCATTCGAAACCTCCATATGGTAGACATTCTGACATTGCCCACCCATACAAGTTATTCACATCGAAATACATGATATATTTGGACGGTTCTGTAGGATTGTATGTTGACATATACTTGTTATTCGCTTCCGAATATCTATTACAACAAACTGAAATTCCGCCCCTTATACCATTTTCCACAAACATAACCATATCAACATCTTTTAAAATTTGCAATTTACACCCTGTATATTTCAACATACAGTCCCACGTATACCCCGGCATGGTATAATACCACGAAGGATCCAGCCCATAAGTTTTCAAGTCAATTTCACGAAAATTTTCGAAAACGTCTGCCAAAAGCAATATATCTGTTTTCATGTATAAATCGCTGTATTCCCCCAAAGTTTCAATATCAAATTGCTGCCAAACATTTTGAGCATGAGCATACTTCTCATCGTCAATTTCAACATCGTTGAGTTTATTATAAAAGCGTTTTTTGGAGGGTAGCTCGGTGTCGAGGAGTTTTTCCATATTATTAACATAATCGTAAGGAAATACCCCTTTCTTAGTGAGAAGCTTAAATTTTTCATCATCCAATTGCGCAAATTCCTTTTTCAAAATTTTAAAATTTTTTGCATCCATTGTGGAAACCAACTCATCAAGACTAGCTCCCATAAAACGATAAGAATCTATAAATCTAAATTTAATGCTGGTTTCACTATCGTATTGAGTAAATGAAATGTATTTCTCTTTGTTGATGGGAAGTATGCTCACACGCCCCTTTTTTGCTACATCCCGTATAATAAAATGACTATCATATCCGGAAAGGTTGTGGAATATAATGGGTACCATAAAAAGCTTCTTAAAGGCAAGATTGCATGATTGGTGACTCCAACCCCTGAACAACCCCGAAAAGTGACAATGGTCCCTAACGATAATATCCTGCTTGGAAAATGGCTTCTCGCAAATATGACACACTCTAGCTTTAACAATATCGGGGTTACATATCATTGGTATGATATTTTTGATTTTGGATTCAACAAATTTGGCAATACTTGCCATTTCATTTGTAAACCATTGGATGCAATCGTTGCCGCGATGACTATTGAACTTGGACAAGCTGTCATCGTAAGAGCATTTCAAGTAGTAACCTGCACTGAATGCCTTGTGCTTTTGATATTTTGTTGATTTATCAGACATTTTTTCCTCACAATTTTCCAAAGCGGATTCAAAATCGGCATATATAACGAATGGACATTTTTGCTTATACACATAATTTCGAAATTCTACATAATCAAATTTTGGAAATGAAATTTTACACTCGTTAATATTCTCACACAACCCGATATGTTCTGACAACTTTTGTTCGCTATGAAAATAATTCAAACATCTATCGCAAAAAATTTTTTTAACTTTATGCTTGCTCAACTGACTTGATAACAATCTAGACATATTCTTAATCCAGCAATAATGATATTTAATTTGCGAATCATCTGTATCTCTAGGTAAGGCGTCGTACTCGTTCAATTTAGGGAAATATATATTTTGAATTAGTAGTAAATTAACGTGTTTATTCAATTTATTTTTGGTCAATCGTGCAGGTACTACTTCGTAAAATGCTTTTTCTTTGACAATATTCATTTCTAAACTATATACATTTACGGAAATATCATTTTGTTTTTCAAATTTTTCAATGTGGTGAATTGGCATAGGAATTTCCAAACCCCTTGTATTCAAAACCATGTCATAATGTGGATATGAAGATGCACGTGAAACATTTCCTTTGGGAGGGTACAAAGCACTCACGATCGCTCTAAAAAAACACGCATCATCTTGATTATCAATATTGACGCATGCATGCCTCTTTTGAATTTCTTTAGGTAACCATATAAACCCTGAACCGTTCCCTATTCCGTATTTATTTATTGATACCTCAAGCAAAAGAATTTTACTCAACGCCCACCCCGAGTCTTTCTCTTGAAATTCTTCTAATTTGTTCAAAATAACATCCACAACATGTTTATTGTACCAAACCGTCAAGTCCGTACCCAAATCAATGATTGTATTAGGGGTATTGAAAAATTTTCGATCAACTATTTCGCCGTCATTTGACTTTTTGATGAAATCCCCCAACAGTGTCATGTTCACCTTGAGGCATTGCAGCTCCTTCAAAATTTTGGAAATTCTCGATTTGAAAACAAAATATGCATCGCTCAAAAATTTTCGCACTTCTTTGTGAGCTAAATTTATTATTACACCCGTCCTTACTCTACCATTGAAAATTGCATTGATATTTTCCCATTTAACCCTACTGCTTCTATTCAAGCCTGATCCAATATACTTATCATTTTTCATAACATTTATTATACATCTAATACGTTTCAATTCCCCAATTTTACTAACAATTTTCTTTTTTTCCCCTATTGAAAATTTAATTTTTTTCATTGCCAACTCACATTTTCTAATATGCCTACTTATCAAATTCAGAGACGTTCGTGCAATGGCACTTGAATAATTTTGCTTGATCGCTTCAAGCAATCCATCAATTTGTGATAAAGTTTTTGAAAACACCATTTTCAACAAATATTTCAACTTACTACAATTTTTCCTAATGACGATGGCGGATGGTTGGGGGCAACAGCTGTGTGTGTGTGTGTGTGTGTGTCGGCGGCGGCAAACGGATGCTTGCAGGGTGCGGTGGCAGCTCGGTGATGATGCTGCAAACTGAAGCTTCCTGGAATGGCGAAGTGACGAACGGGGATGATGCCCAAAGGGAAGCCTAATGAAAAATGCTGCTGTTGTGATTAGGGAGGGTATAATATAACTATCTGAAAATGAAAAAGAAATTGTTTTTTATTTTCAAACGAACTTTTGTCACATACAAAGGAACGAACCCGAATGACAAAAATAATACTAACCTTAATTTTCCACAATCTCAAATGACGCCGCTGGATTGGCTTTCCCAGTGTTCATCAGTCCTTTGAATATCACGGAATATTTGCTGCTCGAGAATTCTTCTATATATAGCCGATATACCTCGGTTACTCTCTGCGGCAAAAAGGTGACGCTCTCCCCCAAATCCAGCAGCACAGCCTCGCCAAATTTCCCTCGGACTATCTTCGCACTTAAGATTCTTTGCGGTACCCCCACAGGTAAATCAGCTAGTTTGGTGATCGGTTTCCTGCTCACGATTGACCCGGCGGCGTTCAATTTTTGTAGATCCATCTGAGGAAAAGCATAATAAAAAGTTTTTGTTATAACCCAAAAAAATACACAAAAATCAAATGCACCTTTGAACTATTAACCCACTTTAAATTGGAAATTACAATGAATTTTGAAAGCGCCCAAAGACATGCACAAGAAATGGAAATTAAACGAAAACTCAAAAGGCAAACATAAAACATTTACGTAAAAGTAAAAAGCTAAACTAAAAACACACAAATTTTGAACCGAAAATTAACCAAAAAAGGCAGGCATAAAAATAACTGAAAATTAAATGAGAAACTCAACAGACACATATAAAAACAATTGAAAACACTTACTTTTCAAATGAAGTTGGTACACTGGTAACTTGCTACTAGCACAATCAAACATAAAATGATTTTCCTTCGTGCCTCGCTGTGTTTAAATACCAATTCTCATGTACGCCTTGCCGATAACCTTCGGTCGTTGCCCGTCTGGCGACCTCAACTCGGTCATTAAAATGTTTATCGCATATTAAATTTCCTGTTTGAGGCGGTTTCTAATTGCGATAGCGCTGACTCGAATTGCGCGTTTCACAACCGATAATGGAATGAATAACGGATGTTGATATCAAGCTGTTTGTTCATATATTCACTAGCGAAAATATTAAATGAAATTCGATTTGTTTTTTTGCAATTTTTATTTAAACCAAATACTCCATTTTTTATTAAATTCTACAATTATTTCCTGTACAAGCCTCATTAATATACATGCTAATATAATGGATACTATGATGAAAATTCTATAAAGATCAAATTCCACTTTTGACTTGCTTTTCTCTCGCCCTGCTGGAATAAACTCTTCAGTTTTTGTGTCTATTTCTCGAAGATCTTGAAATATCATTTTCAGCTTATAATTGAATGCTGTATTCTCTGGAACATCACTGGCAAATACTAGTAGCTGTCCATCATTGACTGATGTTACTCGCATTGTTTTCCATTGGGTCCGGTTGCATTCAAATTCATCGGTTTTCACGCATATTGCCATGTATTTCACACCAAATGGCTTATTCACGTACAAAACATTATTTATTATTGCAGTTAAAAGTACAAAATTTGTTTTCAACAGCGGAGACATATTCTGCACTCTGAGGTTGGATTCTTTGTAACGGGTATCTTGTTTGAGGTAATTTTCGCATGAAAACTCTGTCTTGAATGTTTAAATTATTCAACTGCTTCCAAATATTCTCTTTTTCTTCAAAAAATTGAATGTCTTTTTTTAATTCCTGAAGACGTCTCTCAAATTTCTCTAATGTACGTCTGTATTCTGTCGATGTCATTATGCTACTGATTATTTCAACTCTGCTCAATGCTACCTACATACTTTCCAAAAATAATGTTTCCTAACCCCCAAATTTCTCTGAATGGCAACACTCTTTCCCCCTAACTTCACGCTTAATTTTACAACTGGCAACATCGAGCGCTTCATGTAGTACAATCAGTTGCTGGATCTATTTCGATTACGTCACAAATGAACTTAGACCGTCGAGCGATGATTTTTCGTAACACTGACAACACCTATTTGCAGTCAACCTATACGATTAATTTTACAACTGGCAACACTCACATCAATACCATGATTCATAGCCTAGTGTGTTCAGTGGGTGCTCCATAATCAGCAGTTCGACGGTTCAAACCTCATTCTCGGAAAACTTTTTTTATTTTTTTAAATGCAAACAATTCAAAATATTCAAGTGAACTCGATGAATGGACGCACGTAGAAAATTATTAGTATGCAAAAATGTAAAATTGGATATAAAACGACTGAAATTTGAAACGCTCAAACATGCAAAAATGTTACTGCAATAAGCGTTTTTTGCGTTTCAAAAAACGAGTAAGATTTAAATTGCTGATTTTCACTCCAAATCGCACGTTAAAAATGACGGACCCCCTCACGAAAACATTTTGAATCCCCCCCATACCCCCAATGGAAAATTCGACAAATGGCCGAGGCAACCATGTTTTTTCACTCAAATATTATGTTATGACCTATATAACATTTGACAGCCGCCATGTTTTTTTTTTCCTATTTTCCAAACACCACTATTATCATCACACTCTCAATCATTATTTTATTTTTAATATTCAAACACCGTGCTCTGGTAGCTGGAGAAATATATATCCCACATTTGTACATCAACTTGTACGAAATCTCCGTGGAGACAAGGCTAACGTCACTCGCTACCAAACTTTCGCCGCTGGTTCAAACCTCGTTCTCGGAAATCTTTTTTTCTTTTAATTAATTTTAAATATTCAAGATGCGCGCTGTATTGGCAAAATGTTATCAATCAACTGGATCTCTCTCGACTACGTCACACGATGAACGCAGACCAGCGACGGCCGACTTCTACCGATCTCCTCCACGACTATTTCCGATGGCCCGTGGCAAGCTCGACCGTACTGCGCATGCGGTCCCAGAACCCCCTTTGATTATCTACTGGTGTGTGAACGTCTGATGTATAATACGAAATAATTTTTTTTCGCCTTTTATTACCCCTCTCGGTTGCCCTTGTTTTATTAGGTTGAAATAGATATAGAACACCAGAAATTTTGTTAAAATCATCAGTATTTCTAGGGGGTCTGAGGTCGCCTGCCATGCTGTACTGGTCTGACAACGGCGGTCATATCTGTATATATATATATATATATATATATATATATATATATATATATATATATATATATATATATATATATATATATAAGGAACTTACTACAAACAAGTGAAAGGTGCTCCCATGGGTTCCCCCCTTTCCCCAGTCCTTGCAAACCTTTTCATGGAAGACTTCGAAACTAGGGCTGTAGAAGCATTTGACCACAAGCCCACTTGCTGGTTCAGATACGTTGACGACATTTTCGTCATATGGCCTCATGGTTACGAAATCTTAAACACGTTCTTAGATCACCTAAACGATATCCATCCCAACATGAAATTCACAATGGAGACCGAAATGAACAACTCCCTAGCTTTCCTGGACGTTCTCATCACGAAATCCAACAACTCTTTCACCCACACAGTACACAGGAAACAGACCCACACCAACCGATACCTACACGCAAACTCTCATCACCATCCAGCACAAACAAACTCCGTACTGAACTCCCTGATATACAGATCAATTCAGCTTACCGACAACCAGAATAGACCACAAGAGCTGGACAAACTGAAATCAGCCTTACTCCAAAATGGTTACAACAATTCGCTAATCGACAAGTCTATCCGCCATCAACTGACCCGTCCTCCAAAAACGAACGATCCACTAGAGAGTATTCAGCCACACAAAGCTTTCCTACCATACATCAAAGGTGTGACAGACAAAATCAGTAATATCTTGAGAAAACACGAGATAAAAACAATATTCACGGCCAACAACCAAATATCCAAATTCCTCAGATCTCCCAAGGACACAATACCAAACGATTCTCAAGGTATATATGAAATACCATGTTCAGACTGCCCGAGAACTTATATTGGCCAGACTAACAGACGAGTAACTTCCAGAGTCTACGAACACGAACTTGCTGTGCGTCAGGCATCTTCCACTTCCGCACTTTATAAACATCGAGAAGACACAGGTCACAAAATAGACTTCAAAAACACAAAAACAATTTCCACCGAGAAAACTCTGCAAACCAGGATCATCCGAGAAGCCCTTGAGATAGAGAAGCGCCCCAATTGCCTCAACACTCGCGAAGACGGACGTAGAGTTCCCAATACCTGGAAGCCTCTCATTGCACGCATAAACTCATTTCGCACCAACCCAGTTCCCGCACACAGCTCACTTAGCGCCAACCAAGTTCCCGCACACAGCTCTTCTAGCGCCAATTCAGTTCCCGCCCATAGTTTACCTCGCGCCAATACATTGCACACGGCCATTACAGCCACGTCCACTATAAATACAGTTCCTCAGCCCACAATTCCTCAGTTCTCTCGAAGGAGTAGGCAGATTGAGACCTTAGAGAGAACCAGTGACGAGACATGGGGAGTAGGCAGATTCAGACCCCGACGTCAAGTCACAAAAACCTAACGTAATTATACCTGAGGAGTAGGCAGATTGAGACCTCAGCGTAGAATTACGTTTTAACCTTTCATTAATTTTCTTTCTATTTCAGTTCTTGAAAATGGCTCCAAAATCGGAGCCGAAACGTCGAATTTCAACAAATTCTAGACGCGGTTCAACCCGAACTTTTCATATATATATATATATATATATATATATATATATATATATAATATATATATATATATATATATATATATATATATATATATATATATATATATATATATATATATACATAACATAAAATCATATTTCCAGACAGTTTAAGGGGAAACATCCAAATCCCAATGTGTCCAGTAGTCGTACCAGGATTTTTTGATAACATTTAAAATTTCTTCATCTTTTACTGTGTTACATGTTTATGGCAGTCTGCCAGCATTGTGTCTTGGAGTCTGAAATTTGTCGTATTCCCGAACGTGATGATGGGAATTTATGAGAGTTCTATAGTTGGGAAGCCGGCGCGGATTAGGAAATTTTAGCGCGTTCAACCTCTGAGCTTCAAGTCCGTTACCATTAGTCAGACAATAAGCAAAATAGATGTTAGCCACATTTTCAAATGAATATGCTTGATTTTCCATTTCAATGTTGAACAAATTGAATAAAATAAAGAAATACACTATCAGACACAAACCAACTTTCAAATAATTCAAAATAATCTCAACATCAAAATGAAAATAGCAGTCAAAGCCCACTAAATCTTTATTTTATTGATTCTTTGAGAAATATCAATTAAATCCAACGTATCACAAAAAGTTATTTTAATTTTTTTCTCGATAATGACCGTAGATGCGTAAAATTAACACGAAACAAAAAAAATGTCTAAAGGAAGCAAAGAATTAATTTCATGTATTAGAATCCACCAGTGACGCATCACGAAATCGCTTGACCTTTGAAAAGATATCTCCTTGTAGATTCTCACAATTACTCGGCATGTTGGATGATGTAAGCCCTGATACGTAATCTTTGTTTAAAATTTGATCTCAATATCTTAAAAACTGAGAGCTATTGAAAAAAAAAAAATAAAAAAACCTTGAAATTTCAACGCTCTGTAGATCGATAACGAATTGTTTGTGGATACATGTTAACCGTAAAGTCTCATTTTGACCTTGAAAAAACCGCTCGCAAAATCTCGTATGGAGTGCAGCCCTCAATCACAATTAAAATTTTAGATTCATTGCAAAAAAAAACATTCGCCTTTTCGGTAATGCTTTTTCCACCAGCTCACTTGCTTTTCTGGAACACTTCGGAAAGGATGGCGATCTGTCTCTGGTTCAGATATTTTCATGGAGACGATGCTCTTCTGAACTAGCATTAATCGTTCCACCGCTGGCCGTCTCATAGACACTGACCCTTCTAATTCAGTATTCACATCCCTTTTGCGTCACTTCAGAGACATGCAAACCATTTCTTTCCCAGTGCTCGTTTTTCCAGCGGACGGCAAAGCTCTGAAACTCAGCCTCTGGAGATGTTGCCTGGGGCTTACAGCCTGCAGAAGTTTAAGAAGAATACCAAATCCTATCTTCTTCCCCTTGGCTCTCACGATGTTCTCTGAACATTAGAGCTGATAATGAATACGCCACCAAAAATTGACGGGAGCGCCACGTCGAATAATAATGATAGCCGTCCTCTACCTACAGACAGGTTATGCTTTTGGGTACATTCTACGACTGGGAATGAGGTATTTAGAAATATGGAAAAAACTTTCAATAATAATATATACCCAAATCGGACTTAGATTTTGTAGCTTTAAAAAATATGAAAAATATATTGCTCGGACAAGATGATGTGATTTTCACTTCGTCGAAAATAACTTTTGTTCGAATAACCGTTTGAAATTTGTTATTTAAAACAATTCAAAAAGTTTGGTTATATACAGATGTTCAATGATTTTTTGTACAATGAGTTTTTGACATCATTACAGTACTGACGAAAATCAATTGAAATCAATTTCTGTACTAAATGCTTATAATTTTATAAACTTTTGTGTGATACGTTGCTGACGGATTTTGAAATATGGAATAGAATTCTTGTTTTATTCATGAAATTTTTGGTCTCTTGTAATTTTGACACATCTGCACCTGATATCGAGAAAAAAATTTCAATATTTTTTGTAATTCGCTACATTCCATTAAAGTTTTAAACAAAAGGTGGAAACTTATTATTATATCAAAATTAAAATAAAAAACTCTATTTATTTGGTTTTTAATCTAAATTACAAGTTTTCTTCAACAATACCAAAAAATAAAAAACTTAACGAACCTTGACTTTTCTATCTATTTTTCTCTCTTCTCATATTCCGAGAGTGTTTTTTACGGTTTGGAAGGCACACATGAATCGTTCAGTAAGAACTTCGATGAAAGAACTGGTTCTGCGCCATAAACTAGGCCCATTACATGTCCTCATAAAAAGTCCAGCGGGTTGAAATGTGGGGACCGTGGGAGCCAAGCAATTGGACCTGCTCTGCCAATCCGCCGATTGGGAAACACTTCATTCGTATAATAGCGGACGGTGACTCGAAAATGAGGGACAGACAATTCGTACTGTAAACAGTTTAAATATGTGTCACCATTTAAAATTCGCGGTAAAATCTTTAGGTATCTCCCACTATTCCTGTCCATATGATGACGCTGAAGTGTTCTTGGTGTCAAGATTATCTGATGATGTGTGGATTTTCTAGTGCCCAAATATTAACGTTGTGGCAATCTACTACTCCGTCGCGTGTAAATTGAGCGTAGTCGGTAAAAATGATACAGGATAACAATTCAGGAACCCTACTACATTTGCGTAGTATCCATTCGGAGAACTGCAAGCGTCGTATAAAATCTCTAGAAAGCAAACCTTGGACTCTCTGGATATGATATGAGTATAACATATTTCCAGACAGTTATAGGGGAAACATCCAAATCCCAATATGTCCAGTAGTCATACCAGGATTTTTTGATAACATTTAAAATCTCTTCATCTTTTACTGTGTTACATGTTTATGGCAGTCTGCCAGAATTGTGTCTTGGAGTCTAAAATTTGTCGTATTCCCGAACGTGATGATGGGAATTTATGAGAGTTCTATAGTTGGGAAGCCGGCGCCGATTAGGAAATTTTAGCGCGTACAACCTCTGAGCTTCAAGTCCGTTACCATTAGCCAGACAATAAGCAAAATGGATGTTCGCCACATTTTCAGATGAGTATGCTTCATTTTCCATTTCAATGTTGAACAAATTGAATAAAATAAAGAAATACACTATCAGACACAAAACAACTTTCAAATAATGTCAAATAATTCAAAATAATTTCAACATCAAAATGAAAATAGCAGTCAAAGCCCACTAATTCTTTATTATATTGATTCGTTGGGAAATATCAATTAAATCCAACGTATCACAAAAAGTAATTTTAATTTTTTTCTCGATAATGACCGTAGATGCGTAAAATTTACACGAAACAAAAAAAATGTCTGAAGGAAACAAAGAATTAATTTCATGTATTAGAATCCACCAGTGACGCATCACGAAATCGCTTGACCTTTGAAAAGATATCTCCCTGTAGATTCTCACAATTACTCGGCATGTTGGATGATGTAAGCCCTGAAACGTAATCTTTGTTTAAATTTTGATCTCAATATCTTGAAAACTGAAAGAGCTATTGAAAAAAAATATAAAAAAACCTCAAAATTTCAACGCCTCAAAGATCGATAACGAATTTTTTGTGGATACATGTCAACCGTTAAGTCTAATTTTGACCTTGAAAAAACCTCAATCACAATGAAACTTTTAGATTCAGTCCAAAAAAAACATTCGTCTTTTCGGTAATGCTTTTTCCACCAGCTCGCTTGCTTTTCTGGAACACTTCGGAAACGATGGCACTGACCCTTCTAATTCAGTATTCACATCTCTTTTTCGTCACTTCAGAGACATGGAAAACATTTCTTTCCCAGTGCTCGTTTTTTCAGCGGACGGCAAAGCTCTGAAAGTCAGCCTCTGGAGATGTTGCCTGGGGTTTACAGCCTGCAGAAGTTTAAGAAGAATACCAAATACTATCTTCTTTTCCTTGGCTCTCACGATGTTCTCTGAACATTATAGCTGAAAATGAATACGCCACCAAAAATTGACGGTAGCGCCACGTCGAATAATAATGATAGCCGTCCTCTACCTACACAGGATATTTTGGGTACATTTTACGACTGTTAATGAGGGAGTATTATCATTTAGAAATATGGAAATAACTTTCATTAATAATATATACCCAAATCGGACTTAAATTTTGTAGCTTTAAAAAATATGAAAAATGTATTGCTCTGACTAGATGATGTGACTTTCACTACGTCGAAAATAATTTTTTGTTTGAATAACCGTTTGAAATTTGTTATTTAAAAAAATTCAAAAAGTTTGGTTATATACAGTTGTTCAATGATTTTTGTCCAATGAGTTTTTGGCATCATTATAGTACTGACGAAAATCAATTGAAATTAATTTCTATACTAAATGCTTAACGATACATCAATTTTGTACCTTTTCATTACTCAGTAATTGAAAGTTAGTAGCATGATGAAGTTATTAGTGGAACGAAACGCTTTTCTCCAAGTTAAAATTTTTTACTTAACAGAAGCTTCGTTGATATTAAATAAACGTGAAAAACTAATAGAACATTCGAATTCAGGACGTATGTTGAATCTAAATACAAATAACTTTCTTTAATAATTTTTGAAATTGAAGAAAATAAGCTTATTTCAAGGGATTATTTTGAAAAAAAAAATGTTTACTAGAGATTGCTCAAGTCACGTGACCCCGTCGGAGTATGCCATTTTACATCTTCTTCAATAAATGTACTGGAGCTTTATTCTATCACCAAACTGCTATCTCATAACCTCGACACGTGTTTCAGTCACCAACCCACACAGCACACGACATCTAATGGATGTCCGTTTTACGTCCAGCTCTAGTCCAAACGTCCATGGATGTTTAATGGACATCCATTGTACGTACAGGAAACGGACGTACAGTGGATATTCGAAAATGTACATCCATTGTACGTACATATGATGTACATAAAAAAATTTAATATATGATACATATGATTAATTATCCTGTTTATGCTATTTTGTCTTCATCCCTAATGGAAATGTAATACTTAGATAAAACGCACTTTGTCAGACTATATCTGGACATTGAGAGGACGTTAAGTGGACATTACTAGAAAGACCAGTCGTAAACATCCATTGGACGTCCAATCGTAAACATCAATTGGACGTTCAATTCATGCAAATGCATTAAATAGTTATGTATTTTGAATATTGGTAATTCTAGATTCTTTGGTGTAATAAAATAATGATCGATGACACAGAACCAAAATACCGATTGGTGACGATAAAAGAATAATCAGCTGAAGCAGAAGAAGAATATGTGAGGTTAGCTATGACTGAAGTGTTGAGTTTTGTATTTCAGTTCAGTTCAGGCTAATATACAATGGTAATGCATGGTATGGGTAAAAAATTGACACCAAGTGCTTCTTCCCTTTCAATTATTATTTCACCGTATTTTAGTGATAACTCCAGTAAGAAGATTTTGTAATTATTTATTCAATGACAAATAATGTTTATATGGGAAATTAAATGATTTTTACTTTTATAATATCTACCTAAGTACTGCTAATTATTTGCAGAACACCTTGGATGTCCAAAAAATATCCACAGTGGTTGTTATTTTGATATATTCTGTACATCCGTTTCACCAAATATGGACATACAATGGACGCCCAAAATTGTAATTGTACGTCCATAGTGGTGTCCTGGACGTCCATTGAACGTTCATAGGATGTCCATTGTACTAATTCTGGACATCCACTGGATGTCCTGAAATTCTATATTGAACGTCCATTGTTCATCCATTGTACGTACATGTGCTGTGTGGGAAGTGAGCATCTTCCGGTGGAAAATATTCAAACCAAAACACGTGTCAAGTATATTAAAAATGGCGGTTTCGTATATTACTACACCAAAAGTTCTCAATATTGTAGTGTGAGTACATAATCTTCTTCAAAGCAAAATTTTACGAAAAGGAAAAAGATTAAGTCGCCCCAAACAGATCCCAGGAGAACATCAATAAAAGTTGTAGATTTATTAGATTCTTCTATTCCAACTTGATTTTTGCATATACTCGAAAAGTATGTTGCAGAATCTGGAAATGATATCAGACTACATGTTACCTAAATACTCATACGAAAAACCATTCAGAACACAGCTCAAGTGGGACGAATGGGACTCGGGAGTAGAATCACTATCATCTGGCAACATCATCTGGTACACAGATGGCTCCAAAACAGAGATAGGAACTGGAGCAGGAATACATGGAGTGAAGCCAAATAGGAACGTAATACTTCCACTTGGCAACAACACCACAGTATTCCAAACTGAGACACATGCCATAAGGACATGCATACAGATGAATCTAGACAGTGGGTACAAAAGAAAACACATCCACATTCTTTCTGATAGCCAGAGCGCAATAAAAGCTCTGAATTCAGTACAGATTAAGTCAAAGCAGGTATGGGAATGCCTTCAGAGCCTCAATGAACTGACAAAACACAACAAGGTAACACTTGTGTGGGTGCCTGGACACAGAGGAATCGAAGGTAATGAAAAAGCAGACCAACTTGCCAGACGAGCTTCTGAACTACCATTCACAGGCCCAGAACCAGTGTTTGGCATCAGCAAAACCCGATGCGGAAACCTAATAAATGAGTGGAAGAAAACAAAACACAAAACATATTGGGACCAAATCGAAGGGCATCGACACAGCACAGCCATGGTGAGGCACTTAAGCCAAACACTGACGGCTGACATTCTCAACCTGAACAGACCTAAGATACGCATACTTACCGGCTTACTAACCGGACATTGCGCCCTTAGGAAACACCTGCACACCATGGGAATAAACAGAGAAACCGTGGAGTGCAGACTTTGTGGTGACGAGGAGGAAACAGCCTCTCACATCATCTTCGAATGCGACGCGCTGTACAACAAGCGCTACAGAATATTCGGACAGACCAACCTAGAAATAGGCATGAATCCGAAACACCTAGTGAATAGATTACTAAACCTGATAAAAGACACGGGCCTATTTAACTAGGAACTACTGACGACAGAATACAATAGACCTCAGTTGGTCTCAGTGTCAAGGGTCACCCTCACGGGTAAACCCTGCGTCTGGCTCGTCAGCCTCAAACCAACTAACCATGTTGCAGAATCATCATCCACTTCCTTTTAAATAATTTTCTGCGGGTCATCACCCTTTTTGACTATGTTATTATGAAAGTTTTCAATAATCATTATCCATATGATTTCATTGGACGCGTAGTTTATTCTTTTGCTTGAGTGCTGGGATTTTTATTAACCAATGGAAATCTAGTATTCTTTGCTCAAAAGTGATTGTATTACTGTGCCCGAAGACCTTCTTTTTACCATTTTATAATAAAAAAATACAAATGTTTTGTACATACTGAAAGTATTACCTTATGATTTGAAAATCACTTGTTTGACACACATATCAATATTTGAGTTTTGTTGTGTATCGAGTGATCTAAGTGAAAAATTTCCATGGATTACTTTTCAGAGTTTTACAGTATTTCATCAAGTATCTAATAACTTACTGACATTAAAAATGGCTTTCTGTATCTGTTGATTGTGGCATAAAAGTAATAAACTTTAAGAATGTTTTCTCAAATACCAGTATTCGTTCGAATCTATTAATTCCAAAATACAAAAACTGAAAATTGTTCGAATCATATATCCTTTCAATTCCAAAATAAATTAACTGAACTATAATGAAACCATTTTTGATAATAGTTCATTGTTTGACTTATATTAGTAGAAACATATTTCTGAATGAATTGGACAAAATCTAACAATCTGCTGCTTCTACATATTTCCATCGAACTATGATAGATATCCCCAAAAAATATAAAATCACAATACTTCGACAGTAAGGTTCAAATTCGACGCTGAAACTCCCTTACTACTCAAACGGCGCGGTTGCCAAATCTTGGGTTTGTATTAGTCGGTAAAATGCCATATACACGATCCACAGAAGCGCCCCCTACACGGTCGATGAATGAATTAAATCTGTATAAAAATGGTGATTTTACCGCCTTTTTGGCTCGACTTTTGACAACAACACGACTACAACCGTTATTTATGTGGATGACAGTGCAGTTGTGCCATCCAAACAATACTTAAACAAATATAGGTTTTTCTCTCTTTCACATACATGCTGGAAATCCCGAAATCAGTTCAACCTTTTCTCCTTTTCTATTTGCATTATTTTGGTGTGAAAGTAGGGTGCTACGGCAAGTGTTTACAGAACAAAAATCACCAAATTTTTATATTCTGTGGGTACACAGGTCACAGAGAAGCGCCAAGAATACAAATCGTATCATTGGTAAAATGCATTTCGTCTCATCACTCATCTTTGATCTTATTTAATTTGAGTAGGTTAATTTATTTTGTTGACGCTGTGGACTTGAATTCAAGAAATCAAGTAATTCTTGGCAAAATAAGGATATCCTAGGGAAACGATGGGGATTATATATTGTTCTCAGGAAGTATGTAATAAAAAGTCCTGAGGACATGATAAGGATATGTTGAGGATATTCTAGGGATATCACCTCGACAGCATTTGATAATGTTCTGAGGAACAAGCTGGGATATCCACGGGTCATGGTTCGGACACTGGTTCGGGATGTGCCACGGTTCTAATTGGGAGTTTTTATTATGTACCACGGACATTTGATAGGATACAAATTCGGAATCTCCTATGGATGACATTTGTGATCAAACTGGGAATTCCTGGGGATATTGCGTGCTATTTGGGGTATTATAAACGTGCCCGCAAATGTTTTGTTACCGACCTACAGAGCGCTGAAGTTTCATGATTCTTTCACTTTTTTCTTCATAGATCTTTCAGTCTTTGACATATTGAGATATGAAATATAGTTTACATTTACAAAAAAAACAAAACAATTTTGGAGCTAACATCATACAGCATGTCAAATGATAGTAAAGAAACTACAAGTATTTTTCAGTGGTCAAGATCTTTTTCGCCAAGTAAACTTTTTTGTGGTGCGCTGGAGGTAGATTCTGATCAAGATTCTGATAATGAAAACAAATATATCGTAAACCGAAGAATACCTGTCTCTCCACACAATTCCACAAAGTGGAAATTTGGGCAAATATCTGACAGAAAACAACTACTTCCCCGTACGGATATTGAATTATATCGGCCATCTATTTGTGCAATGTTCCACACGGACACGTCATTGCAAGTGCTAATTGTTATACCTAAATCCATTATTTTATGCTGCAAATGAAAGAAACAGATTTCTGGTCAGTAATTAAAGAGAACTTCTTTCCAATCAGGTTATTCCGCCACTTCTTGAGAGATTCTCATATTGCATAGGCTTCTTTTTCAACTGATGAATGTCGCTGTTCACTAGGTGATAATGTTCTTGAGAAGAAAGCAACTGTTTTTTCAATTGGCTCAGGCAGGCAGCTATAGAATGATATGATGCATCTGTTTCCACTACGAAAGGTATACTAGGATCAATAGACTTCACAACAGACTGAATTATATTCTTTTTTATGTTCTCAAAATCAGAGTTTGCTGAAGATGACAAAAAAATTATTATATAATAACCAAATTATGAATTTTCTGAGAAAAGCGAGGAATCCATCTAGAGTAATATGAGAACACTCCTAATGCTCTCTGTAGTGATTGCAAATTTTCTGATACAGGTTAAATTCATCAATGGTTTCAATCTTGAGGGATCAGGCTTGATGAGTCCATCTTCAATTATCATTTAAGCAATTTGATAACTGTTGTAGAAAATATACTTTTGGTTTAATTAATTGCTAAGTTGTATTTTTGTATGCGAGTCAAAAATTTATTAAATTTTCATCATGTTCGTTTTTTGTTTTACCACAAACTTTAATATCGTCCAAGTGAGCAAAGACTTCTAGTAGCTTTTCATTTTTATTTCATTAACGACTCATTGAAAGCAAGCGTCTCCATTGGTAACGCTAAATGGAACCCTTTTTTGAATTGAAATAATTGATCGTCAGCTTCAAATGCAGTATATTTCCGGTCATCCATTTTGATAGGTGATTTCCAAATTTTGGAACGAGATCTTGTGTCCTCCATAGTGAACAGCTCTTTTTTATAATTCCATCTTCTAAAAGTTTTCTCACTTCGGAAGATATGAACTTAGCATCTTTCTCTGTTTGCTTTCCTGATTTCGTAGTTATAGGTCTGCAGTCTGGTGAAAAATAGATATACTGGTTTTATTTTTGCTACTGCTAAGCTACATATTGCTAAAGTTGTTCTTGAACCACCAAAATCGAGTTAAATCTTTGTATGTGATAATAGTAGGTATATCATGTCCAATGATTACATCAGCACACAATTCTGGTGAAATCGAAATCTTGAAATTATGATACTTGTAACCCAAAAGTTCAAAATTCACAAAACAGTGCCCTTTTAATTTCGAATGAAGATTGGTAGTAGCCATTGAGATTGACCTTTGCTAGGATGGATAAGAATATTTTGAATATGAAAGAAATCTTCAATGAGAGCATCAGAAAGACAATTATTAGTTTTATTCTTCGTCCACTTGGTGGAAACGTGTGGAGAGAAAGGGTACTTCGACTTTGTCGATTTCATTCGTTTCATTAGGTTTTATAAAGCAAAAGAACTTGACATATGCAGGAATTTGAAACAATTTCATATGTGATATCACTTGAAACAACAACAAAATAATGATGGTTATGAAAATGCAGAGTGATTTTAATATAAATTGACATATCTTTTTTCGCAGATTTTGATGGAAGCTGTCTTCCTGAGTTCAACCATATATAAAACTTCAAACATTCCCTTCATAATTAAGTGAGAACATATATTAATCTGATTTCGAACTGAATATTTTTTATGCGTAGAAAACAGTCATTTACTTTACACGAATGTTTGGAAAATGTAACGTCATGGAAAAACGTTCTTTTTCGTTTTTCTTCTGCAAAACTGGAACACCAATAACGAAACATAAATTGATCAGATGGTCGAAGTTACGTCCTCAGTTGTTTCCAGGACACAACTTTTTCCTCTTATTACAACCTGAGTGCATATTCCCTTTGGAGACTAACACTTTTCAACATCTGACACTCCACGGCGTAATATGTTGAATATGTTGTAGAAGACTTCGATATTTGCAAGGGCTTCAATGTAAACACATTTTCTGAGTTACGACCAATGTCCATTTAACACTCGTACAACTCGACGTTTTCATGATGAAAATGTATAATATTTTGTTTGAACTCAGAAAGACAGCTTCCATCATAATTTATAATAAAAAATATGTCAATTCATTTGAAAAAAAAAGTTGACATGAAAATCTTTGACAGGTGACAACATATAATTGAAATGATAATTGAAATCAGTGTTACTTAATGACTTTTAATGCATCATTGAAAAAATATATAAGGGACGTTATGGTTTTTTTCTACAAATGAGAAATTTACAAGGCCGCGCATACTCGGCTGAATCACCAGGTATACCACGGTCATTAGACCCATGAGAGCAAACTCGGCTAGGGTGATCCAAAGGCTAAGTGGCATCGAAAGGCAAGCCTTCCTGGCGGCAATGGGGACTATAAGGACAAGCCCAACAGCCGCCTTAGCAGTCTTGCTGAACCTACCGCAACTTCATGTCTACATACAAGGCGAAACCAGGTGTCAACAATAAATCAACCAGAAGACAAGCGCCCATAAGCAAACTGCGTAAGATTTACAACGAGCTATAGAAATAGTTGGAAACCAACCCCATAATGGGAATGCCATCGGATGAGATGCTTCCCAAAATTAGCTTCGGGAAAAACTCCAAATCAATTATATCAGACAGTCTCACTATGCTCAGGTGAATATGCACGTTACGATATATGGACTTTGACTTCCAGGATTTCCTTCATGGTTGAGACGCTCAATGATCTAGAAACTCATAGGATAGGTTCTGGTTCAATCGTTGAGCTTTTTGCACCCTGTCTGGCCAGATCATCGGCCTGTTCGTTTTATTCGGGCACTATGGTATGACCGGGGACCCAAAGTGGATTCACCTTAATTGCAGATCGTCAATGCTCTCTCAGACACCAGCAGCGAACTAACTCTATAAACGTGTCGATGGAGGGCAGTCCCCGTACCCTTGTTAACCTGGTACGCGTGCTGGAGTACACTGAGTAGATTTCGCTCCATTACCTTTTCTCTGATGCATCTGTTCACCATCCTCTCAGTTATCTTCAGAAGAAAAGACGTGAAGCAGATGGCTCTGAATGCTTTTACCAAGGCTGGGAATGAAGATGACCTACGTATCCGTATTTCCGAGGAAGCTTTGAAATACATTCTTAAGATAGGGAATTAGGATATCCATGCTCTTGATTTATTGTAAATATACTATCTTTCCTGCAGAGTCACTGGCCAGAAAATGGACAGAGCATATATACCGGGTGGCTACGGAAGTATTGCCTACGGAATATCTCAGTTATTGTATGAAGTAGGTTTGTGAAATTTGGAGCGTCGATATAATGACATAAGAGCTAGAATTTGAGCATATTGACATGTCAAAGTTAACTTCCGGTCTGACCGGAAGTAACATCAACTTTCTTATTTTAAATGGAAACCCTATTTTTTTTTCTTTTCGCTTTATTCAGCATTCAATTCCCTTTCTAATGACATATCACAAGTTGGTATCTAACCAGAAACTAGATCAGAAAAAAATTATTATTGAAATTCACCGAGTAGGCCGTGGAAGCAAAATGAAAGCCAAAAATTGAAAAGTTGGCTATGGAAACCATACGTCACTTGATAACAGTTGCTACTACTGTGATATTTTATTTTCATTCGCCGCCAAAAAAAATATTGGAAAAATTGGAAAAAAAACAATACTCTGTAGGTCCATAACTTAAATAGGAACATAAAACTTTTTCTTGCCTGTACTATTTAGCATAACCATTCCTTTCTAATGATATAATAGAAAGTAATTTTTTGAAATGAAATACCAAAAAATCCAATTATTATTCTTCAAATAACAAAACAGATTATCGCCATACGCAAAAATAACATTAAAAATAATGTGGAATGATAAATTATATCCTGTAGGTTCTAGGTTAAATAGGAACATAAACGTACTTGGTCTGTGCCATCGTCCATAGATATTCGAATATCTACCTATGGACGATGTTTGTGCTATTCAGAATAATCATTCCATTGCAATAATCATTCGAACCAAAATATTAACAAGTAGGCTGATTAAGATGTATTTTGGAATGAAACAAAAAAGAAACGAGAGCTCTCACGAACGCTGCTATCCATATTATTTTGACGTTCGAAGTAGTGTTTTTGATTCTGCCATTTTAAAAGGGTTTGGAAATCGAAATCAGTTAGTGGAATATTCAAAAAATGCCCCGTTATTCACGAACCGAACAAATTGACATGCTTCTCATTTATGGTGAATGTTTAAAAAATTCTTATGCCGCTGAACGATTGTATTTAGAGCGATATCCAGGGAGGCAGCAACCGTCAAGAAGGTATTTCCAGTGGCTTGAAGAAAAATTAAGAACTGAGCCTGATGTTCACGAAGACCAAGAAGCATTTGATATTAATGAGGAAACTGAAATTAATGTATTAGCTTTAGTACAATATGATAGCACAATTTCCTCAAGGCAGATTGGCGCCGAATTAGCTATAAGTAAGGACTCTGCTAGGAAAATTTTGAAAAAACATCGATTTAAATCCTTCAAGTATCAGTTGCATCAACATTTGTATGAAAATGACGGTGAAAGGCGCCTGGAATATTGTAATTGGTTTCTTCGACAAAATGCTGAGAATCACCTATTTAACTATTATATCTTGTTTACGGACGAGTCAAGATTTACCAACAATGGATTATTCAACAGGAATAATACAAGGTAGGTACTGTACTTTATTTGGATTATTGTCGATAGTCGAAGTGTAAAGTGTTAAAAGTGTGAACGGTCTTTTGTTTCAGGTACTGGGCGATAGAAAACGAGCACCGGTTTCGACAAGGTGGCTTCCAGGAGAGATTTGGTGTGAATGTTTGGGCAGGAATAGTTGGAACTCATATTGTTGGCCCCATTCTTTTTCAAGGCCAACTAACCGGAGAGAGATAGTTTAATTTTTTATCGAATGAAATTTCGGAATTCATTAACAACCTACCAGCGGAAATAACTGAGAGAATGTACTTCCAGCAAGATGGCGCCCCTCCGCATAATTCAAGAATAGCGAGAAATTATCTTCAAAATCGCTTTCAAGAGAGACTTATAACAACCCATGGTCTAGTCAGGTGGCTACCAAGGTCACCTGATCTTACTCCGTGCGAGTTTTTTCTATGGGGGCATCTTAAAAATAGGGTGTATTCCACACAGCCTACAACTCTACATGAGCTAGAAGTAAAAATTCGTAGAGCTTTCCAAGATATCACGCCCCAAATGTTGAGAAACGTTTTACATGAAAATATCACCAGAGTCAATAAATGTATTGACGCAATAAATGTATTGAAGCTGAGGGAATGCATTTCGAACATTTGTTTTGAATTTATTTTATCTTTAATCCTATAAATTTGAATTTTTTTTTTCGATAAATCTGTTTTTTTGTTATTTGAATAATAATAATTGGATTTTTTGGTATTTCATTTCAAAAAATTACTTTCTATTATATCAAAGGAATGGTTATGCTGAATAGTACAGGCAAGAAAAAGTTGTATGTTCCTATTTAAGTTATGGACCTACAGAGTATTGTTTTTTTCCCAATTTTTCCAATATTTTTTTTGGCGGCTTTTTATAACGCCGACGAATGAAAATAAAATATCACAGTAGTAGCAACTGTTATCAAGTGTCGTATGCTTTCCATTGCCAACTTTTCAATTTTTGGCTTTCATTTTGCTTCCACGGCCTACTCGGTGAATTTCAATAATAATTTTTTTTCTGATGTAGTTTCTGGTTAGATACCAACTTGTGATATGTCATTAGAAAGGGAATTGAATGCTGAATAAAGCGAAAAGAAAAAAAAAATAGGGTTTCCATTTAAAATAAGAAAGTTGATGTTACTTCCGGTCAGACCGGAAGTTAACTTTGACATGTCAATATGCTCAAATTCTAGCTCTTATGTCATTATATCGACGCTCCAAATTTCACAAACCTACTTCATACAATAACTGAGATATTCCGTAGGCAATACTTCCGTAGCCACCCGGTATGTATTGGAGATTCCGGATATGACCATGTTGAGTCTTGCCGCCTTTAGTGAGGTACTCATACCGAGGCAGTATGCTCTCCGTGTGTCTCTAAAAATGTTTCTGTATTTCCTTTGTGCTGAATGTGCCTTCCCAATGTATAGGTTGTTTGGTCCGTTTGGCATTATAAAGAAGTTTACGGACCTTCTTGCGATGGGACTAAGTTTGGGAGTTCCACCAAGGGATTTTGCCTGCTATGTCTACATTTTTCAAGGGACAGCTGGCTTCGTATGATAACAGTATGGCAGAATTGAGACAATCTGCAAACGTCCCAATTTCCGCCTCCGATCCATAACGTTTAGGCATGAACCCAAGCCTTTCCTTTAGTTCCTCCTTAAAGCAGTTCCATCGGGTGCCTCTGGAATTCCTGTTCTTACTGCTGTTTGCATGGATATTGCGGTGATCCGCTAAGGTTTCTTCCAGTCGTTGACTCTCCCCGTCAGAAAAACATAACGTGAGATAGACGATTGTTTGAGCCAGAAATCAGTTGCGTATTTTAAGTTGGAACATCCTGTTTATCAATGAAAATATTTTCAGAATGTGTTCACTGTTGAACCTATCGTATTCAATAAATCCTGTATTCCCTGTATTTAGAAAAATAATCGGTAAATTTTCATGAATTTCAGATGTAATGTATAAAAATTACTATGTTGAGAAACCAAAAAGGTAACACTTATGAGTAATTTCTGAATTAATCTTGTTACAAAAATTAGCAAATGAAGAATCAGTATGAATTTACTTTCAAGGAACGTCAATAAGAATCAGAAATATTCACGAGCATTTATTATTCATAAATTTTAACAATATTTCGTATGTGATGAACAAACATACACGGTATTATTGACTGGACATTTCAACACATTTTTTTATGTACAATAGTATGAGCGTTTTGCATACATATCCTAACAATGATATAACATAAAACTGAATATCTATTGAAAATTAATATTGTTCACCATCAAAGTGTATATTGAACAATACCTAATTTCTTGAGGCATATTCATAAGATACAATAATTTATGTACAAAATAAGACATTTTCTAACTAATATACACAGTCACTTTAAAATAGATGAGCTTGACAATCTTCATTATTCCCAATTGGATAATTGATAATTTATATGTTGTAAGAGTTATTTGGTGGCGTATCCAGGTGATCTTTTGAGGCTATAGGGCCCCTTCCCAAACAAAAGTTTCAAGAATGATTTGTGATTTTACGAGAAAATATCATTCAGTCACATTGAAAGTTCAGTCTGTTCCCTTCAAATCACAATTTTGGATAACGCCACGTTATCTGGCTAATATAGAAGTTTCTCACAAATTTACATTGCCCTGAAACCAGTTAGTAGAATCAAAAATATATACAGTATACAACATTTATTAGGAAAGATCAAATTTAAAAAAAAATCCACTACAAATATTACAACAGCAGATTGTTCATTAAGGTTAAAGGCACTTTTTACAGTAATTATAATAATTATTATATTGGCAATTATGGAAGGTATGAGTTTCATGAATACTTCTCAATATATATACAAAAATGCTATTCTAATAACTGAAAGTTAATTCATGCTTAATGGTTTGGGAGAGTTTTGAAATATTCTAAATTATCTATGATTGTATGACAGTTTTTTTGATTATAATTCAAACCAAGAATAATTGTTCATTCGTATCTAATTTACTTTAATACCCTATTTGTCCGAATTGTTTTATGAATAAAAACTGTGAGACATATAGTGCGTAAATATTTCTGCTTGATAGGAGAAATCAATATGAAGATCAATCACTTTATATAGAATAAAAATGGTCAAGTTAACCCATATTATACTAAATTTTTTACTTTTATATGAATTTTAATGTTTCAAAATTGTAAATTATGATATTTTTTTTAGTTTAGCTTCCTGTTTATTCAACTGAAGATGAGCATTGCTCTTCTCGAAAACATATTTTCTTGACAAAGATCAGCGTTGACAACACCCTATTCCTAATCTGAGGTTTGAATATATATATGGAGACGACTTTGAATTTTACTTAGTTTTTTTATATAGTTTATTTATGATATATGTAATTATCAAGATATTATCTTCTGACAAAAAAGAATATATTTTTTTTATTTGAATTCATTTTAAGGGCTTCCTCTTTTTGTTCAAATGGACTTGGGTGACGGTTTGATGATACTATAGGCCATCCAAGCATTACCGATTTAAATATTCTCAGTTCAAGTAGCTTGCTAACTCTTAGTTGCAATGTTGCAATTCTTTTCATTCTTTGTCCATCTTCTGACAATAAAGAATATTTTGATTGATTGGATAGCGTTGTTAGCTTAGTTTCTTTGTCACTGAAACATAAAACATATTTCTTATCTGTGTATATACTTATATGTCAATAAAAATTAAATAAGAGTACAGATATTCAATCCTTTATGCCAAGTGACCAAAGATAAAATAAAATTTGTCATTTTTAGGGTGACGCTATGTACTATTAATTAACAACGGTCATCACTCCATTAGTCATCATTCAAGAGTGTTGTTTAATAAAACTTCGGTTGCCTTACTTTTGTGATTATGCGAGATATGGACTGTATAAGTAACTAGGATAATAGGTCTTTTTGTCTGCTTTGAGGTGAAGTGTGGTATAGTGTAATTTACACCACATTTCAAATAGAGTGTAGCTGAGTGCAATTACACACAAGAATGTTTCCATTCGATCAGAAAGCGAATACTCAAATCTAGTGTAACTTACACCAAGTATAGGAAAGTGCTAAGCTTTTATGCAAACAAATGAATCTAATATGATGGCCTAAGCTAATTCAAAATATTGGGAATAACAGTTAAAGAATAATTCTATTTATTTAAAAAAATTAAATGTCGGTGTGCAGTCAATGTCGTGCAGTCAGAAAATGCTATGTTCATTTATTTCAATCTTACCAGAGATTGAATAGTGCATCAGCTCGCTATAAGGACAATTATATGAAAAACCTACAAAAAAAAATCGAATTATAAATTTTTTCAGTTATATCCTATAAAACTCGATGAAGCCTGAAGAACTAAAGATAACTGGATGGAATTTTTTAATTATGAGATATTTTTGAAGCCGAAGCAAGTCAACCACTGAGCAGTCCAGAAGATTATTGAAGGAAACTGGAAACAACCAAAGTAATTTATCAAATATTATGATGCTCCAATTTTTGTTTTGTTTCCATTCACAATTTATAAAAATTTTAAAGAGACTTTTTCTAAATGGATTGAATCAAATTACTTTCTTGAGAGATACTGAAATCTTTTCTCACATTTTCTACTCACTTGCATAGTATCATGAGACGAAAAAAAAACAAATAAAATAAAATAACTATTTATTTCTAATAATAAAACTTAATACAAACTCATTAGAAAAATGTACAACTTTTATTAACAAAATTAATACCTAATATTTGGGGAATAATATGGAGAAATAAATATCTTGCTAATATAAACAGAAGGTAGAGCAAAATGAAAATAAGAAATGTTGGACACAATAACAAATTTTTACAAAAGTTTATTAAGAATGCTTTGGTTGATTTATTGGACTAGTAAATTATTTTCGATAAAATAAATCCTAGATTATTTATGAACACATAAAAATTAAAAAAATATTTACAAAAAATATATCTTCAGAGTTGTGAATCCTGAACATACATTTTATAAATCATGACAGTACCAGCTATATTGATTAACATATATATTTTGGATCACATGAATTATTCAAATAAACTACAACTGATTATCAGTTAGCAAATGAAGTTTTTCAGTAAACATAACGAAAACATAAAGCGTATTACTCAAAAGATACTAACACTAAGTTACATTATATAATCATCTTTGATTATTAGTTCCACACAGATGGCAGTTGAATAAAAAAAACTTACATATTCTCAACAAGCAACTTAAGTATGCATTGTATATATATATATACTACTGCAATGATATCAACTTTTTTTAAATCACATTTTTCGAGTATTATTCAAGTCTCACTATATACAGCAGTCTTCACTCCTTTCTGTAGCATCCGACGAAATTTTACATAACACATGGGCTCTTTACAAAACAAATAAAACTTCTTCCGAATCTCACACGAGATGCCCTTCTTGTTCATTCACGCCGTAACCATTACCAAAACTAGTTAATTCTCTTTTCTGTGCAAGAGTTTGAGCTTGTAGAATTTGAGCATTTTGACTAGTGTTGTGCAAAACATCTGGAGGAAGAACTCCTCTTTGATGATGTAACAGAGATCCGTTAGATGGTGGTGGAGGTGTTATTGGATCTTGACTGTGAGTGATGTGAGGATGTGCAGGTATAGGTGGTGCTGATTGAAAGTCCAACGGTGGGGGGTATGATAGATATTGGTCAGACATATTGCAGTAGGACCCATCAGTTGGAGGAAATGGTGATGGTGCACTAACGTATGAAGACTTGCCTGAAAAATTATAAATTATCGATAAAATGAGTGTCAATACAAAATGAATATATTTTTGTCAACAAGAGAAAGTAGTTTTAAAAAATTATATCCGAATATGTGCAACCGTTCATCTAAAACGAGGATATACAAATAACTCGGTATACATATTTGCAAAATTATGATACTGTCCTAAGTTGTCACTTATTGAAGTAAATTGCTCAGACTATAGAACGCCTTATGCACTCTGTGCAGAAATTACTATTATCTAAAGTAAGAGAGAGTAGTATTTGATTTTTGAAAAGTCCACAGAATAACCAGGAGGATGGTTCATATACATTTTTCTGTATCAGTAAAAGTTATAGAAAAAAATTAAATGATCAATTTCTCGAAGGTATAACACAAATCAATTACTCATAATATGATTTATACACGTAGTTGAATGAGTCTGAAAAAGTACATATAAACGTGTTCAAGGATTCATGACACATACGTTGAGATCATAAAAGTGCTAACTGACAAGCACCTAATATTATTCATTCATGATGATGAAATACATATTGAAATAACTTGGTGATTACCTGACATGCCACCATGATAGCCTAAGCTTTGATCGTCTCTTGCTCTTGGTCCTTGGTCATTCATAGGATGGAGGTGATGATGAGGATGGGGTAGAGTGTGAGTTTTATGAGCCATACTGATTCCAGTCTGTACAGGCATCTGAATATGAATATGAAACCTTATAATTTGAAAGTAAGTTTTACATATCAATATGCCATATTTATAGAACAGGTTTTAAAAGTGTGTAATAATTTTGTCAGATATTGAATAGTTGAGAATTCCAAATAACAAAAATACTATGATTTTCATTGGGGCGAAATAAGCTCCAAGAAAAAATTTAATTATTTTCTTCAAAAAAAAATTCCAAACTAGGTAGTTCATGACGTCATACGTTCCAACCTGTGCATATCCTTGGTGCACTGCCATTCATTAAGAATGAACTCGCAGGGAATCAACGATAGAAACAATGCCGCGTTAATTAATTGTAGGTACATTGAATTCAACGCACTCTTCACTGAGAGTGTGAGATACAATAAATAACATATCAAAGAATTATTGTGACAAATAAGTTATCTGAGCTTGTTTTTCAGGAAAAAACGTTGATGAATCAGCAAATTCCTTTCAGTGAATTTGGGTAACAATTATTGAAAAACGTACATTTTAAATCAAATTACATCCGAAGTATATACCTAGACTAAATAATGATTTCAAGTCCAATGAATTATTTAACCCTTTATTCGACCCAGTATAATTTTACCACTTCCTTTGACTATATTTTGAAAAATCATTATATATCTACTTTTTTGTATTGTGAAACAAGAAGCTTTCGTTGATACCTCAGTTTAAATTTGTTTGAATCTCATAAAAGATGTATTTTTCAGGTAGAATGGAAAAGTAAAAATATGTGTTTTACAACCAATGAAGAGATGTGTTCGGTAAAATGTATTATTGTATTTTGATTATCACCCTGCCAATATTTATCATTGAATTCTACGGCAAAAGTTCGAAGTTTATTCTATCTGGCCACGACAACAAACTGACATGTAGATCTTTGATTATTTACAGCTGAAATACTCAAGACAGGATTGATTTAGGGTTAATAAATAATCTCACAAAACTTACCCTGCAAACATTTAGTTTATTTATATATGATAATCGATTTTATAAATCATATAATCATTGTACATCTCTTATTACCTTATAGTTTTTAGCAATCAATTTGGATTTTTTTTTTCAATTTCTTTTATTTATCGCCCACAAAATTTGAATATAAGTATAACTACTATTTTCTACTATCATTGGTTCTGTCTTTCATCAGTTGTTATAGTGAATAATATAAAGCCAACTAACTTAAATCATTTAAAAAAATTTTAGGCACATTTCAGTAAATATTTCAATATATAAGTGCAAATAATAATTACAGGGGAAGAATCACGAATGAAATAATGACTAGGTATTCACACAGTTATGGCCTAATAATCTTTATCCCAAGTATTTGCAAAAAGAAAAATAGCTTACCGTGTTCTCATGGTTACTACCCTCATTGCTATAGGTTTCGCTTTTTTCAATCACAGAAGAAAGAGTTTCTCCTGTCACAGTGTCATTATAGCTGCTGGGGGCGTACATCTCCACAGTAGCAGACTTGCTTGTTTGGTTGTTTTGCTCTGTTGGAGAAAAAATAATATATAGTCAAAACTCAACCAAATTAAAATACAAATTGATTGTTAGTGTTCATAATGGAACTTATGGCATGAAAGAGATGTAAGGCCTCCATGTATAATGACTGATTTTAAATTCGGATAAATCGTCTTGACATCCTTGGCAAAAAAGTAATAACTGTGCGATCTGTGGTACAAACCCAAGCTGAAAGTGACAGCTTGAATTCAGTCATATCGGACAAATTTGACAATATTTGAAATAAAAATAACAATTTTTTCTTTCATGAATTTGTATAGGCATAAAATAGATATTTTTGTATCCTATGCGCGAAATGCTACTTTGGTGATCGAGAAAGTATATCGCTCATGAGATGCAAACAAAATTTTTTCTACAAACGTCAAAAATATTGTTCTAAAATAAGTAATATGCTTAGCTTAATATGAAAAATAGTATTGAACTGACTTAAACTGTTTTTCCAAATCAAGTAATTACTGTAACTATGGAAATAAAATGAATAAATGATTTCTTGGATTTTGCTTGATTGAGAAACATACAGGTTGAAATATAAAAATCCCATATAGTTTACATGCAGTGTGTGAAGTAAGTATTTCGCACACTACTTCGCGCACGGTGTCATGGTAACGAAGGGAAATGAAAAAAAGGGTCACTTCGCATATTGTTGTCAATGCGCGAACTTTGTAATTTTTTGATATTTGTAGAAAAATGTTTTTTTATCACACGCCAATAAGAAACAGTTTTTCATGCTTGTAACAGAGAAGGCCTCTGCCTTCACACATTAGTCTCCCTTTCAAAAATACAGTTTTCTGTCTTATAATAAAAATTACTATTGATTGAACATGAAAAATAAATCTATACAGAAAATGACCTTCCCTTATTCCTTATAGAATATTAATTCTGGATAATTTCGCCAACTTCCTCATCATAAGTTCATATAATGATATTTTGTATTATTTTCAAGTTGTTATAAAAGTGCTGTTGTATCACTGGAATCACCTCATTTTGATTGAAATGAATTCAATCCACCTAGAGATAAATTAATTGTTTTCATATATCTGGGTACTTAACTAATGAAAACCGACTCTAATATTTCTAGGGTCCATTGATATTGTTGAGTGATCTTGAGTCTGTAAATGAAAATTGCAACCTAATT
Organism: Chrysolina americana; assembly: GCA_958502065.1. Classification (NCBI taxonomy): domain Eukaryota; kingdom Metazoa; phylum Arthropoda; class Insecta; order Coleoptera; family Chrysomelidae; genus Chrysolina; species Chrysolina americana. The sequence goes on from OY293410.1 coordinate 84,950,817, forward strand.
GTACAAATTCATTTGAGCATTAAATTTAGAAAAAAGATACCTATATCAAGAAATAAATGCTCATTCCCATTTTGAGGAAAGGTTAAGTGAACCAAAATTCCATATGAGCGAACCTCGATACTCTCACCCCCTCTATTATCCTTCACTTCAAAAAACCTGACAACTCATCAGACATTCACTTGAGGAGTAAGTAATTGAGACCCTGACGGCAGTCAAGCCTACTGAGTATGGCTTCAAAACAGAAAAGCCGGGTTGAAAAACTCCAACGTCGTTCACTCAGTAATTTTCATATTTCTGGTTATGTAAACATTTCCGAACATTAACAAAATGGCTATTTTCTAAACTTTTATATAAGATCATGACAATGAGTTTATGAATTTTGTCCCATGAATTTTGTGATGATAGGTAAGTGAATTAAATACTGAAGGATTTAAATCGTACAAATTAAACTCTAAATAAAAAATTTGTCATTAACTACAAAATACAAAAAAAATCAGCCAAATTTATTAAAATAAATTTTCCATAAGAAATGTCCAGGAACCTTCATTCAGCTATACGAAACTGAGTATAACAAAAAATTATTAGTTTAAAAAAAAAAACAAAAAAATCCAAATAATGGATTCTTCTTCATCAGTAAAGTTGAAAAGTAAAGCAGAAAAAATAGTGAAATGATGTTGAAAATATTTCCATTGCCTAAAGCTTTGAAATTTATCTCAACAGGATTGAATATATTTCTTCTCTTCACTAGGAGGAATTCAATTCAAGAATTATCCAAGTGAAAGAATAAGTTTATTTTTCATAAAACCGTTGAAGCTTGCTATTCATTTGTTAGTTTTCCAATTGATAAGAAACGAACCTCTGATTCTTTTGGCTCTCCTTTTGAGCATACAGCCTGCTACCAAACCAATATTTATGAACAAGAGAATAACACCAACCACTGATACACTTATAATTAGTATCCTGGGCAAGTCCTGTTTTTCCAGCAATTCATCTGGTATCACTTTCTCAACTTGAACGCCAACAAACACTGGAGTAAACAAAAAAATAAGTGTTAATATTTATTACCTGTCACACGTTTCTTTGATCTTCTATGTAAGCAACAACCAATTAGAAGAACGTTCATTAGTATCAGCAACACACCAACTATGGTACCAAGAATTATCAAGAATCCAGGAAGAGTTCTGGCAATCTTTTCATCCAAGCTTGAGGAGGTATAGGAAGGTGGTAGTTTACCTGTTATTATTTTAGTAGTGGTAGGAAGGAAGCATGAAAAATAACAGGTTGTGTTAGTTAAAGCTGTAGTTAATCATGCATTTATATTAGTATAAAAAATGTAGTGGGATCATATGAAATGTACACAAAATGTTTATTTTAATTTAGACTGAAGGTTGCGATTTTCCTTGGTGGATCTTCTTTTTAATCCCACTGACAAAGGAAAAAAAAAATAAACAGTCAATGGAAAATTTCATAATCTGTCATCAGTTCAAATGAACCAATTAAAGTGAAGGATCTCTCGTCACTTGGAGTAATGTAAATAAAAGAACTTTTTTTCAGTGAAGACCTAACCAATACTATCCAAATCTCACAAATTCTTTAAGTATTCCTTGAGCAGTTTTATGTACATTTTTATGAAACTATTGCTATTTTAACTAGATCCAACAGTTAACTGTACTTTTCAAAACAAAGAAAACTACCAACAACCAAAATTTTGCTAGTTTTACTCGTTGTGCATTTTGGCAACAAATTAAGCGTCAGTAGGAGCTACATTGACGTAGTTTTGATGATTGAAGAGTTTTCTATATTTATGAATCGTTTTTAATTCTCTTAAGCCCACGGTCAAAAAATTTGATAGAATTACCTTGAAGTAATCTAATTTTTCTGTTTTGTTTGAAATTGTAAAACACAAACCAATAAAAATGACTTCACTTTAATACAATTTGCTCAAACTATTTTGACCAGGACCACGGGTTCTACTCGTATAGGTATTTAACTAATTGTATTCGATAACTTTTTTGAAAATACAAAAAGTTATTTTTAAATCTTTCATGAAACAGCTATCAGTAAATATTGGGAATACCCAATACGTGAAGAAATCAAATGAATAATAATTTACAATACTTTAATCTACATAATTGAAGATATTAGTTGGAAATATACTGTTAAAGAATTGAAATACTAATAGACATTGATAGTGTTCACTCACTTGAAGTTTTGGCCGACAACAAATCTGGCATATACTTGCTGTTTCCCAACTTATTGAATGCCATGATTGAAAAGACATACTGTGTGTTCACTTCCAGCCCTTTGATGATATATGTAGTCACATTATTACTAACAGCATCTTCATATTTATATCCATCATCATCTACTTTTCTATACCTGACCCTGTAAGACGCTTTCATTCCACCATCAAACCCAGGTGTCCAGCCTAGAGTTACAGTATCATGTGTAACGTTCATAACAGTCAAAAGGGTTGGTGTGTCGGGAGCAGAAGTAACTTCTAATCGTGGAGATACTGTTGAAAAACCCAATTCGTTCCTAGCAACACATTCATAGAGCCCATAGTCAGCAGATGTTACATGAGTGATGTATAATGTTGAATCGGAAGTGAGCTGATCAACCTGTAAAAATCATTGGCAAATTAGAACTTCCCAAAAAATTTACTGCAAGTGCTTATTATATTCAGAATAACTACATTATCAAAACTATAAGTATGCTCGTTAATGCACAAGGGATGAAAAGACAAAACTTGATAGTGGAATAAGTATCATTAATTTCAGAATAAACAAATACGTCTGAGAAAAAAAAAAACAAGATTGAAGGGATACATATGACGTTCTGGAAGTAAGTTTATATTGATTTTTCATCTGTTATCATGTATTGAATAACAAACTGTAATACACTCAAGTCAAGTCAACATAGAGTTCATTAGGAGAAACTTGGACAAATTTGAGTTCTGCCCAACTATCAAGTAGTTAATTGTGCTAACCTATATCAGCAATTGAAATCCACAGTTCATGCATCGAAATAATTTGTCTTTAATCTCTCAACTCTCCGGTAATATTATTGAATCGTATGAATAAAAGATAGCAAGTACTCCTTATGTAAGCACGTCTCTTATATCTCAACAAAACGAAGATATTTGTTTCACGGAATCTGAGAAAGGTTTGTTCATATACTATTGTAGCAACTATGTACAAGTACAAGTGTAAGTATTCATAATGAAGTACTACAACAACTGTTCCATTTTTCACAATATATGCAACTTAATAAATGGGGTTGTATTTGTCAAATTTAAATCTAGAATGCAATGTACACATTTTCCGGCAATTTAGTCTAAATTTGGAAATGAGGGACAGTGTTACCATGATGATCATCTTTCGTTTGCCCAAAAATATTATTAGGATAGAAATTATATAGAGTTTAATATTAGATATAATTATAGTATAATGTAAATAAGCTTTAAATCGTATCATGCCTGATGATGTATTGATTTTCATATTGTCAATATTTGGCGGGTTGATAATTGATCTCCGGGACGAAAATGAAGATATAAATGATTAATCGTGCTAGGAATCGCACGTTAAAAGGTAAGACCTCGTTAATCCTTTGCTCGCACAAGTTTCGACTACTGAGGGCTGTCGTTCGTAGGGGGATGACAGCTGGTTAACGGAAAAAACAATTTTAAACAAGAACGATTTAAACAATTAATACCAGGTTGAGTTAAAAAAAAAACCGAGGTTTACTTTGATCACCTCCCTTATCAATAATTGAGAAGTTCAGGTTTTACTTTTTGTTTGTTATATCATTAAAATAATGAGTTGCAGTTTTGGGTGGGCATAATTTTACTGAATTTATATAGAATATACGCTATACAAATACTCCATTCACTACAGCTAGAGAATCATCGAAAATCCTTCTTCGGCGGCTCAGTGGCTGAGGTAACTAGCAGTAGAACTTTTGGCTCGCAACAGACAGACGTTCGAGGCTCCGGCACGGAATCTTTTTTCTCGAGTACACGAGTCTCTTTAGGAAGCCACATGCCTTGTTGTAAATCAAGTGTGATGTGAGTTGCCTAGATGCCAATCCCAACGTCTGAGGCTAGCTTGAAGTGCGCACCGACCACCCGGGGTGGTGCTGTAGGTTTTTCGGGTTTTCCTACAGCTGAAAAGTGAATACACCACCGGAAACATCAGTAAGTCACCCCGGAGCGCCACGGCAAATAATAATAATAGCCGTCCTTTACCCGCACAGGCTATGCCTTTGGGTACACTTCATGAGGGAGTATTATTATATATAATGGGGTTATGCTTCCATTGTGTCAAGCGGTTGTGGCCATCATATCGTAGCTCTTGGTAATAACGCCCAGTAAAACCTTCGCTGTATTTTTGGGTTGAATTGAATAGCTTAGGCTATTGAACACTTCAAATTCGACAATACTCATTTATTAAATACCGACAAAGTGAAAACTTGATGATAAAGTCGACTTTAACATGTACCGTTTATCATAATACACAGCATCCTAGACAAAAAGATAATAAACTAACACTAAACTATGGAAGTGGGTTCAACTCCACATTTAACGAGCAATAATGAATCAAATAACGTTAATGGGCATTTTGAAAATAAATGAAATATATTTCCAGAGCTGATTTTTTTTTTACTTTCCCAGGAATTTAATTATATTGATTGACGAATCATTTATTGATATTGTATAAATATTTGCAAACAACGCAAGATATGATTGATTTATACAAGACTTAAATGACGACAAAAAATCAGCATTAAAATAGCATAGAAAGCTGCCAATGTTCAAATAAAATGCAAATCCTCTTAGGTAGTTGAAGTTTATAACAAAATATCATTCCTTCATAATTTCTGTAATAAGTGGGTGAAGTACCCAATGAAATTAGCCTAAACCTGTTTTATAAGTAATAAAAATTATCAAAAAATTCATAAAAATAAAATAACTGATACAATGCATTAGAGAATAAAATTAAATTAAAACTTAACTCTAACTTATTCGATGGATGATATTATATTATATTTAATTTGTCTTATATAACTCATTGTAATATCAAGTTACTCAATCATTACTTGAGAATTATGTAAAAGACTAAATCGATTGTAAAAAATAAAAACTCAGTGCAAATTATACAAAAGCTATTTTCTTAATTCTACATTATACACTTTACTCTAATGAAATGTTCAAAGTTCATAAAAACTGTGGAGTAATTTTTTCTATAGAATTCAAATGAAACAACTGTTTAACCTCACCTGTCTGAATGTGCTGTAATATTTTCCAGTTGTATTTGAGGTAATCGGTGAACCATTTCTAGCCCAAGTATACCTTGCCAATGGAGATGCCTGGCTTCTACATATCAACTTGCCAGTATCACCAGCATCAGTTGCAAACTTCAGAAACTGTGGATGTTCATCTATCTCTGGTTTATCTAAAACGAAAAATTTGTGATCATTCTCAATTTCGTCATTATTCAATTATTTCATTCCATATGATGCTGGAGTAGACAGTAAATAAAAGAAAGCTCAAACAGTCACCTTCTTAGACTAAATTTTATATGATGAAATAAAAATAATACTCACGTTTGACTATCAGCATAACTTCCTTTGAAGTTGCATTTCCCACTCCATTGTTTACAATACATAAAAAGTTACCAAGATCTTCGCGGGTAACTCCTGATATTCTAAGATATGATGTGCCATTTTTGTCGTACATTACTGACGTTCGAGCAGCAAAATCGGTAAAATCATCTCTCTTCCATGTAATGGTGTCATCAGCCAGTGGATTGCCATCAGCCGTGCAGGAAAGAGTAGCATCTTCTTTTGGATTCACTATCACATTCTCACTTATCTGGGCTATAGATGCTGGATCTGTAAAAATAAACTGAAAAACTGTAGATTCTGAAGAGAATGATGAAATTATTACAGTTTTTTCTTAGCTCTGTGTACATAAAATTACTACTATGATTGAAATATATACCTTTGATTGAAATGAAGATTTTACTAAAAATATAAATGTAGCAACTCCTTAAAATATTTAAAATTTCGAATGTATACCCTAAATGACAAGATTAAGGATAAACTACCAGAAGCAAAATTGGAAAATTTTGAAAGTATCTCACATTGTACAGTGATGTTGATCACAGCCATGCTACTGCCCTGGGAATTTAATGCCTCGCAGCTGTAGCTACCAGCATCGTGTCGACTCAGTTTTGTTATATTCAGAACTCGTCCATCTGACTGAGTGATTGGTAATCCATCCTTTGTCCATGTATATGCAATATTCTGGGGATTTCCGTCAGCTTTCAGTGTTATTATTAGTGGTTCATTTTCGATTCCTGTTACAGCTTCTTCATTGTTAGAATCAAATACAGGCTTGTCTGTTGAAGGGAATAAAACAATATTTGAAACACACAAATGAAATACATTGAAATATACAAATGAAAAACTTAAATGACAACAATCATTTCTGCAAACGGTGTTCCAATAAAATTTTGTAAGTATGCTCATACATTTTTTCACTACTTTAAAAGAGTTTTTGAATGAAAGTTAATTGTGGCTGTTTATCTAGAGAATACAACAAACTTGTTTTTTATAGTTTTTCCTCGCAAACTTGGAGAAATTTCCATCATAAACTTTTTTTCATCGATGATAGAAAAATCAGTATTTCAGTAGGCAGCTTCAGGAACTGAAGTGCAACTGTTAATCTCAGAAGAAAAAAATTTAACATTCTAATGAGTTTACGATTTTCTTCAAGTAATATTATTTAAATTTTTTGAAGGAAATACACAATTTCATTTGATTTTTTATACGATACGGCTTAATTTTTATAAAACATCTTTTCTCCTATAATGTAGGCCTGAGTGTGAGAAATGGTTATTTATATTGAATTGGGCAAGGTTCTCCAGTAGCTGATCTAGTTTAAAACGCCCCTAACATTTGCTTGGCTTCGGATCGATATCGACTTCATTTTGACATTTTATATGATAAAACTAAGAACTTGATGGCGTTGTTACATAACAACAACCCTATCGAACAAGAGGTGTTTTAATCTTGAAAATTTCACACGCCTTTTAGTGCATTTGACGGGAATTATGATGCAAATATAATAATAATAATTATAATAATAATCCCCTTCTCTGCTTAGTATACGATCATGAAAAAGCAGGTATTGGAGCGTGCAACTGATGAACTCGGTCTCTTATTTGACACTGAACGGACGAACCCAAACTCTGTCACCGAGTTGGAAACCGTCCAACAAAAAGCCCACATCAAAGCTGCGGAGAGTGAGAGTCTCTAAAGCTACATAAGGATAAGCCAATGCATGGAGTCTTATACAAAAACATTGAAGACCTTGGCTTATTCAGAAATATGACCTTCGGATTTCTCAGGTCAAGTGGGCTGAAGTCGGAAACCGGGGGATTCATAATGGCCTGCCTGCCAAGATGGTGTCTTCAACACCCTCTTATACCGTAGCCGCGTTGATGGGTATATAGAGGTCCCTGACACAATATGCAGAGCGTGTCGTGGGGCAGCTGAGACTATAATGCATTTGCTGTCAGCCTGTCCAGCTTATGTGGTCTTAGCCTATATCCACAGGCATAAATGTGTTGTAGTACCACCTACGACATTGGTACGGTATGGACGAGACACCACTGTTGCCTTAAGCTCCGGAGGATATTGAGTCTGTTGTGGAGAATGCTGAATCTATTGGAACTACTCATTCCCCACACTCAGGCACATACAAGCCAATAAAACTGATGTAGTCCTTCTCTACCATGCAATTAGGATGACTTTCACCATAGAGTTGTCGGCTCCTGGCGAAACGAACATCATCCGAAAAGAGGAGGAAAAACTGAGTAAATATCGAGATTTACTCTTAGAACTCCGCAGGCTTAACCCAAACCATTCTGTTGAAATGGTGGTTCTGATAATAGGAGTCCTTGGTGGAATGATGCTCTCAATCTTACGTCTTGCCATTATATGGCAAATGTGGTGATTGGCTTCTACACAAATTACATTTCCCATTACTAGGATTCGAACCTGGTCAAATGCAAGGTAAAGTTTCAAAGGCTGGCATCTAACCGCCTCGCTACCAAGGACCCATAATAAATTAGTATATTATAATACAACACATGAAGCGGAGTGACAATGAACTTTACGAATGCTTCAAATGCGTATCATCCGTGTATCATCCGCCATGTTTTTTAGGCCTGCATCGTGACTAAAAAAAAAAATTGAATTTCAGATGGTGAAAATAACTGTGCCTTATATTTTTTGCATCTTATCAAATAGGTAATTGATATTTGATGACACTTATTGTTGACTTGAAGGCTCATTTGACGGCCTTTTTGTATTATGAAACTGCATGAGACATGAAGTTTTAACAGCAGCAGCCTTTTTAACGTGGCATGTTTTAATCTTGAAGATTTCTAACGCTTTATAGTACATTTGACAAAGATTATGATGCAAGTAGAATAAAAAAGAAATGATTAGTCGTCATGATAAGGTAATATTGTCTAGACTATACAATATCCTAGTCTGATTGTCATAACAAGGTGATATTGTCTAGACTAGACATTATCCTAGTATGATTTGAAATAATATCGCAAGACCAAGTATATGTGAAATTATTTGTAGTGAACACAATCATCTCCAAAGCCATTACTTACAAAGAACTTGTAGAGTGATAGCATCGTGTACAGATCTTTGAAGAGCCTCATTGTTAGCTTGACAAGTGTAAACTATCCCATTCATTTCCTCAGTCACATTGACTTTCATTTCAATACTGGATACTGTACCACCATGAAGACCTGGTTTGGTAGAATTAACGAAACCTGGAACGGGAGTTTCTTCTCGCCACCAAGACAATTTTGCAGGAGGATTACTAGAGCTGGAATCGCAAATTAAAACTCCTTCCTCATTTGGTTTCAACTCTTCAGGTTCTTGTCTAATTTTTACGTGATCAGGAGGAACTAAAGAAAATTTAGGTTATTTACATGACATGTATTTAAAATCAAAACTTACAGTAGACCCTCATGGTTAATGTTTCAAAGAAAGGTATTTCTGTGGCAGAATTTGCTGCTTCACATCTATATCTAGCTTCGTTATCTGTGACATTAGTCGATATCGTTATTTCGGCAGTAACTGATTTTTCTGAACTTTTGACAGTGGAGTGAATTTTTTTATCATTTTTATACCAAGTCATTGTTGCAAGTGGATTTCCGCCGGAAGAAGTACAAGAAATTTTCTGAACAGTTCCTGCAGGAACGTGCGTACCTTCGGTATAACCATGAATGAATGGTTGACTTGGAGGATCTGTAAATGAATAAGATTGTTATTTTTTATATAGGATAAATGTTTGTTACATACATAAGACATTGATGGTATGAGTAGAAACAACATTTTCTGTTAACTGCATATTTACACCATGACAAATGACAACCAGACTCCTATTCGGTTCAACAACTGTGGTGATATTTGAAGTGGTAATCCAGCCACCTTCTGGCGACACTACAGTTCTAGAAGTAGCATTCCGAACTTGTCTGCCACCTACCGTCCACTTAATTTCCGCAGGAGGATTGGAATTTGCCGTAGTACAGGTGAGAGGAAAAGGATCACCAACCCTTGCTTCAGTGGGCCCAGAAATTGTAACGTGTGCCGGTGAAACTGAAATTATTCAATTTTATTGAAGAACATCTGAATATTTATAAATAAAACTCACATAATACACTCAGATCAATTTCAGCTTTGAGTGGAGATTTTGACATAACATTACTAGCTTCGCACTTGTATCTAGCCTTATTGTCGCTAGCATCTGCAGTGAATGTATAAACATTTTCCGATACCCTACCGGCTGTTCTATAAGCCATCCGAATTTGTTCGCCGTTTTTATACCAAATCAGTTGTGCCGGAGGATTACCACCTCTGCTTCTACAAACTAGTTCAACTGTCTGTCCTCTTCTTATTGTTTCCCCTTCTGTATATCCTTCGATGTAGGGCAAGCCTGGTGGATATAATACACTCAATTGGACGGTTGCTCTCATGGAGATATCCTGTGATAGAGCTTCGTGTCTCGCTTCGCAGGTGTATTCAGCGTAGTCGTCGTCCTCGGCTGTTGGTTTTAGAGTAACTCTGGAGTGGGTGTCATAACGTGTAATGCGTTTGTGACCATTCTTTCCCGGAACGTCGATGGTCTGGTCCTCGCGATCAGCTGTAAACAATATAATGCAATATTGGTGCAATCCTTTCGGATACTAATAAGGTTACTACAATTTTTATTTAGTTTGTTTTTAAGCTGTTTTTTGGGTCTGCTAATGAAGGAAATCAGCTTATTCAATATCGTTGTTATGAAAGTAGAAAAAATACGTAACCTAATGATCATGTTTTTTTAAAAAAGTGCGTAGTTGAGCTCAACACGAAAATTATGGAGTCATCAGATGAAGAACTTGTACACATACCGATGGAAATTCTGGAATCAGCTAAGAGTACCAAACTTGAACTGTTATACCAACAAGGTCGAACAAAACTTTATGAAAAGACGTGTAATGCATTCATCAAATGGCACAATAAAAATAATGTGAAGGTGATTACAGAATATATAAGTATTACTGGGATAATTATTTGAGAAGTCCAAAAATCGAAAAACATCTGTGTGGTCATATTATTCGATGTTGAGGTCTACTTTGAATTTGCATAATAATATAAACATAAGCAAATACCCAAGATTGATAGCATTTTTGAAATGGAAAAACGATTGATATAAGCCGAAGAAATGTAAAATATTGAAGAAGAATGGAATCGAAATGTTTATAAAAGGAGCTGTATATCTTATTGATTCTTCTATAGTTTGCATTAATATTTGGAGTACATGGTGCTTGTCCTACAGAAGAATTAACGAATCTCAAGATTGATGACATTCAAAATCTAACTGATACTTTATTGATAACAATTCGAGAATGAAAAACTAAAATATAACGAACATTTACCATCTGCGGTACTGAAAATCAGCCAGTTGATTATTTGGACATGCTAGTCTACGTCCTGCAAATACTGAACATGTTTTTTTTAATACTTTATAAAAACAACAAACGAACAAAAAAGTTTTGTAAAGAAAAAAATTATATTTTACCGAGCCCAAAATAATATACAGGGCATTGTTTCAGGCGTTCGTCAGCCACCTTATTGGCTGATTCTGGGGAAAGCATCACCATTATCAAAAGACACTATGATTGGAAATCAACTGCTTTAAAGCTTTATTGAAGGATCGATGTCAAATAATTTGAATATAGCTAAAAAACCGCCGGCGATGGTGCCGGAAGTATTCCAGATTAATATTTGAACCAACCCACTTCTAAAATGAATACTTGTTCTTATAGCGATGGGGTTGCTGTAAAGCAGCTTTCAGTAAGGAATAATCATATTCAAGAAAATAGCGAATATTCCATCCTTCATTAGTGATTGTACCAAATGCATTGTTAATATAATATTTCAATATACAGGCTTATGCCCTAAAATATGTAGATTATGAATAAATGTTGTTAAATGAGTATTTATTTGTTGAACTCAAGTGATTGTTTTGTGGTAGGTATTACATGAATTGATGTGTGGGCAATTTGAGAACTATACTAACTTTACTTCCCGCGGGAGCTAAAGTGCAAGCAAAACTGAGCAGTGAAGTGTAATTTAAATGCGTACTACCTTTTCATGGACATTGTGTTATTATGCAATTATTATATTTTGAGGTAAGATGGGGGAGTCTTGGAGTTGAGTATAAACTGAATGCACCTTGGGTTTTAGACAATGCAGAACTGTTTTTTAAGAATAACTTTTTTTCGTAAAATCAATAATAAAAAAGTTTCCCATATGCAGCCAACTTAAGCATATACTTCTTGACAAAATGTTGGGAAAGTAGAAATTCTATTCACGGTAGAAAATAAAAATATTCATGGTAGTACACAAGCGTCACAAGCAAAATATATGTTATCCAGGAGATAAACTTTTAATAACTAACGAATGTAATGGAAACGGCAAAGATATTTGCTGTGGACACATATGACACTAATTTATTAAATGGTCAAACTTATTATTTCTTTTCAGAATATGATAGTTTTGCACTCAAAATTTTACCATTTTCGTTCTAGAGAATCGACCTAATAATTCAAAATAATTCGTATGATGCTACAGTGCTAAGGTATCTGGCTGTGAAGCTTCTGGCTTGCAACAGAGAGAGGTTTGAGGCCTCAGTACGGGACAATCTTATTTCTTAAGTGCATCGGTTTCTTTATGATACCAATCCCGACGTCTGGTGTTAGCTTGGAGAGCGCACCGATCACACGGGGTGGTGCTGTAGGTTTTCCTAAATACAGCTGAAAAGTGAATACACAACCAAGCATTGGTAAGTCGCCACGGCAAATTATAATAATTGAGTGAAATTGTCAAGTTGTGTGCACGTGCCAATATACATTTTTTTTGTATTTCGTGCAGAAATTAATTCATTAAAATTGTAGCAATGCGCTTTCGACTTTCGTAATAAATAATTTTCTGCAGAAAATACAAAAAAAAATATACTCCAATTATAATAATAGCCGTCTCCTACCGGCACAAGCTATGCCTTTAGGTACACTCAATACGTGTGTGTAATGGACTATTATAATTATTTCCTAAATTCATATAGAGCTTCGTATTCATTTTGATTATCTTTAACTGAATTTGAATAGAGGTCGTTTCTTGGTTCGATCTGTTTTGAATACGCTCTCTTGATTATACCTTTCTCTGATATAATGATTCCTAGCTAGGTACATGATATTATTCACATAACTCAAAGTATTCTCGGGTTTTTTGAATAACACACAAATGAGAGAATCGCCTCTAAGTGCTACAGAAGATTATAATAATAAGTATATAGGTTTTCAAAATCTAATGAGTCGGTACACAAGTGTTTTTAGATATCTCAGGTTGAACACCCATATTATAAACATTGGGCGAACTCTGATTCATCTTAGAACAATAATAATATTTTCAGAGGGGCGCTTATAGTTTCACCCAAGCACATTTGCAAGTTGCATACTTGTCAGACAATTTCTATAAAATGTGTTGTGCGCAATCTTTCATTTTTGAAGTAATTCTTTCCTAGAAAGCTTCTAGATTGATTGGATTTTCATATCACTACCACGAAAATAATTAATTTCAACTGCTTTAGATGAGACTGAAAACGGTTGTCAGGGAAATCACGCCGTAAGGCAATTCATTATTCTAGATTCAATGCGGCGAATGAATGTAGTAAATCTGTGTAAATGCCAAGTTTACTGAGAAATAAAAGTATTACTCACGTATATTAATTTCCACGTTTCCTCTATACCAGACGATTTTAGCCGCGGGCTTGGCGTTCCTCACCCTACATTCTAAATGAAATTCCTGATTCTCGTTTATTTCAATCTCTGAATTGTGCGAGTGGACTAATATTTCAACAGAAGAGGGTGGAGCTGAAACAAAGGAAAACGAAATTAGTTATTTGCACATACGTACATAGTGATAATCCGAAATAGGAAATGAGTATTGAGAGTTCTTGTTTTTTATAAATTATATCACAAAATCAAATTTTTCATGATAATATTGGTGAACTTTTCAATGGTATGTACTCAGGTAAGCTTGAAGGAGTTCAAAATATACATTAGAAGATTGGTCAGTATTGATTTGTAAATACATCGAAGAAAACCAAATTCAAAACAACACTTACAAAAGATATAGACATCAAATAAATAAATAACAACAGAATAGCATGCCATGATACAAGTGTATAACATAAATGACCCATTAAAGCACGTACAACGACGCAAAGTGAAGTGTCCTTAACTTTGCAAATGCTTTAATGATATTTATGGTATCATACGCGATTTTTGTTATGCCTGCATCATGATAACAAAAACAATGCTACCATTCATTATGTTTAGATCAGGATAACGTACGTTATATTTTATTATATTATCCAATCAAGTAGGTAATGAATATCTGATGTCGCTTATTGATGACATGGGGGCAGCTTATTTGACAATCCATATGATAAAACTAAGAACATGAGGTTGTTACCTCGTAACATCCATTCTAGGACAGCGTGTTTCAATCTTCGAGAATTTTGCACGCTTTTTAGTGGATTCGACAGCTATAATAAAACACACGTTTATTGGTAGAAACATATTAAAATACAGAACGGTAGATCCAAATACAGCAAACAGAACAAACCACTACTCACTCAGTAAAACAAAGAAATATTTGAAGAATACAAAATAACGAAAATTTCCGAATTACTTATTTTTGAAAACTTTCAACATTCTTATCAGCTCACTGGGTTCCCACGATGGTTTATGAACATGACAAAAATTTTATTGTTATGAAATCGAAGATGAAAAAGTAAATAATTTCTAGAAGTTGATTTCAAGATTGTAAAATATTTCATGGGTTATGTTCAGTCCCCTCTTGAAGAAATATATCAAAAATTGTGAAGTCTTCATTTATGTAAACAAAATGTTAGAAAAAGTATCGACTCGGCCAAAAAAAAAACGAATTTGATTATCTTGAAATTCAGTAGGTATAGTTGCTTGAAAGCTGGATTCTTTCTTAGTATCAGATAATGGAAACAACTCAACGAAGTCAATAAAGTAAGTAGTCGAGGAAAATAGAAAGTCGATCAGGTTCAAATGCTCAAAAGAATACAATTACGATCATCTAACAATACAAAATTTGCATATCGTTATTCATATGTATATTCTAATGAAAGTGTTTGAGTTCTTGTATCGACAATAATTATTTGAAGAATCTTCGTTTGAAACATGTAGGTATATTACCTGTAAAAATTATTTCAATGCGATATTCCAATGGTGATAGTGAATTTCATCGAAATCAGGTCAATATATAAAAAATGTTCAACTTCCCTTCGGCATTTATTATAAGCGCGGCGTCAGCCACGATTTATAAAAAAGGGCGGTGAAATATATTGAGGAAAAATTATCAGATTTGAGAATTGAAATCCCAGTTTGCTTTGTGTATGCCCTTGAGAGCGAATTAGTTCGAACACTGAATTGATGGAAAATTCGACGAGGCATCAATACCGTTTATACACAAAAGAAATTTTCATGTTTAATGTATACGTCCTGTTTTGAATTCAGAAAGCTTGTGCATCTGTTCATTTACATTTTCTCGCTTCAAAGGGCGACGTAAAGAACTCTTTTCCATTTAAATACTTCTTTTACTTTGTTTTCATTAGCATAGTTGAAAGGACTTAAATATATAACGAGCTCATTACCGGGATTTCTAATTACAGGAGGAACACATCGATTACAAGACTGAAATTACACCGGTATGTAACGTAACACACATCAACATGATTGCGTTTCTGAAATGCTTTCAGTAAAAACAACAATTAGAGAAAACAATTAGTGTTCCACCATAGAACAAAATGAAATTTAAGTCTTCATTACATCCATGCAGCGTCTCGATTCCCTTTAATATCAGGACCAGCTAGTAACGACCTGGCTTCTTGGGAATCATCTCACGTACTTTACCGTCTCACTTGATCCCCTGCGGAGTATATCTGGTCAAGGAAGAAGCGATGTAGTGCTGTTTTGTGCAAAGACAGACTGTTATTATCAACGTTCTAACGACAGAAAGCGTACGCGCCCATGCAGTAACATTAATGTTTCTGTGTGCACGGTCCCTTTGTTCTTAATATTCATTAGTTCACTTACTAAACTGTCAGAATAGCTGATCTCCATCCTTATTCGCTATGGTTCATTAGTGTGAAGGACTTGAGGGTCGTAATCTGTATATATATAGTGTCGCAAAAACACTCTTCACAAACTACTTTGAAGAAGGAAATC
The DNA here is from genome assembly GCA_958502065.1 of Chrysolina americana. NCBI lineage: Eukaryota > Metazoa > Arthropoda > Insecta > Coleoptera > Chrysomelidae > Chrysolina > Chrysolina americana. The sequence goes on from OY293410.1 coordinate 84,966,713, forward strand.
CTATTATTGGGAAACAAAAGCCCACGATAAGAAATGAGGGATGATTATTATATAACAAAAAAGTATTTTCAACGAACTCTATTAATTCAACTTTTATAGTTAATCAGTATCTTTTGTTAGAGCCCAGTATGAAATATAAGTTTAAGCTATCTATAGCAGTGGCATATAATAGAGTATAGAATCATCTTTATTGGCCATTTTTTTGGTACAGGGGTACATCTGGTAAGTTGAGTATTATTTACAGAAATAATAATAATTACAAAAACATATGCACAAACAATAACATTTTCGATACTAACAATTTCAAGGCATAAAAGTATTAAGATACTATCACGTATTCAGAGAATTCAGGCACTCGTTTTTTACTGTAAAACAATTCCCTATAAGAAACTCTTCAGCCTCATTGCGAAAAGCTTAATCAGAACTCAATAACTTGGGAGAGTTCGGCCATTTATTGAAAAGACTTATAGAATTTTGAAGAGGAGATTCATTGAACTTGGAAGTTTTGAGTGACTAGGAAACCTTCAATAATCTACCATTTTCAAGTCTGGTACTTTGTGTGATTCATATTTCTCCTATCATGACAAACACATTTCAGAATATAAATTGAGGGAGCCGATAAAATATGCTCTTTCACAAAAATTGGCTTACTACTGACCCTGAGTACTAAACCAAATATCAGCCTTATGAAGCGTTTCTGAGCTATGAACACCCTTTGGAAATCATGTTCACAGCCCCAAGACATGATGAGGGAGATATGAGAGGAAACCATTTCATTATAAATATTTACCAACCTAGACGTAGTCACACACACACACACTTTCATAGCATAAAATGCCAATTGATCTTTTCTGTTGTGATATTGATAATAATATGTCTTTATTCATAAGGGACGGTCTTCTGCATTGTTATGAGAGCGGTGAGCCCAACCGGATACTTGGGCAGAATGTGGTGTGAGATACACCTAGAGCATGCCGATTTTTCCGCCAAACCCTGAGGGATTATGAAACTCATCTTCGGGGTCGAAGCTATGTCAGAGCGTCAGAGCCCCTGTTCAGCTGGCTGTAGAGGAAGCCCACATCATACCACAAATGAAAGGCATCATAACCCGCAGGACGCTTCATAACACAACAGCGGGCACGGGTGGATGCGGAAATTCACGATGTTCTTTCAGAGGCTGACATCTGGCAAATCAACTATGCCGTGTACGACGCCGCTCAGACTTTGTCTCAAACAGATAGGAGGGATACCACCCCTCTGATTGAAAGGCATGAGCGACGCATTCACGAGATGGGAGCTTAGATCAAGTCGGCGAGAAAACACGCGTTTCGTATCAAGTGTGTGGATAACTCCAGAAAAAATTCGACGGGCCTTCAAAGGCTAAAAGAACTTTGCTGCTCCAGGCTCTGATGGGCTGAGTAACTATTGGTGAAGAAAAGTTCCATGTACCCACCACCATCTAGCAAGAGTTTTTGGTTTGGGTGTCACCGAGTTGTAAACCGTTCAACAAAAAGTTCTACAGGAACTTTTTCAAAATTTCAAAATTCCAAAATGTACTTGAAGGAGAATATGAGTACAAATGAAAATGATTTATTTTGGTGAATACATTGATGCTGTTTGAAAAAACCATTCCGATATTCGAGTGTAGATAGAAGTTCATTTAATACTGTGGATGTAACCTTTATGTAATAATCAAATGCGACTGTATTGTGCAAGTGTAGAGTGGAGGAACTTGGTCAATTTGTATAGAATTTGTGTACATTCTGAATTGTAAGGTGTCAAAGACTTTTGTGGATATAAATGTGTGAACTCAATCTAAAAGGTGGTTGTTGGATAATTTTGTTAAGAAAATTATGAGATGTATCTGCGTTTCAAATTGTTGTTATAACAATGAGTATGTTTTATAAATTGTTCACACAAATGAGGATTCACACCGAATAGTCTAATCAATGAAAGGTCGGTAGACAGGCATTTTCATCTGGAAAGTTTTATGTTTCAGACGTACCTAAGGTCTGTGAACTAGGATTTTCGCTTAATATGGGGCGCACCAAAAAGTGTGAATCATTCGGATTTTAGCTTATGTCTCATGAACGATTAGCAGTGGTAACATGTTTAATGGGGAATTGAAGCTGACTAAATTCTCTAAAAGATTATACTATCTACATTTTTCTTCGATCTTTGGCAGTTTGAGATATATACTTTGTTAAAAATGTTACACTATGGTTTTCGGTAAACTTTGTCTTGTAGCGTATCAAGTATTGGGTCGACAGCAAAAATCCTCAGAATGAAAGATGTAGAGAGCGTCACATTTCCTATTAGGTGCATGTGAACTAAATATTGAATCTCAAATTGTACCAAAGTTATAGCAAAAAATATAGTTATTAAGAAAAACATTATAATTTGGATTATTTCCATCTTGGAAAAAGTCAGTCTAGGCTGACTGAATACGTTTTCCTCAACTTGAAATATATCATATTTTCCTATCCGTAAATGTTGTGCTTTTCATAATTATATACGGAAGCAGAAATGAAAAAAGCAATCAGAAGAACGTTCATTATATAATATTCATATAATAAAATGGTGTTTGCGATAAAGTTCTCTGTCGCAGATTCCAAGAATTTTTAATTCTATATTGAATGGATAGAAAAATCCCTAGCATTATTTCTCCAGCACTACAAGAGAACCCGTGAGAAAACTGACTTTTCGTTTAGCAACAAGTTAGGAATCCAGCAAGACATTTCATTTAGCTTTCTAAAGGTACAGTTTCAACGGACCAGACTTGGAAAATTAATTTGCATCTCTGATTAGGTACAACATGACTAATTCAACTTGGATACCATTTAGTCTACTGAAAACTCCCAAGTATTTTGAATGATAATGAAATGATTAGTATTTTTTAGTACGACTCAAACTTCGATGATACTGAAAAGTTGTTATTAAATTTCGACGTTTGGAACTATTAAATTGAATTCCAGTTCGAAGTACGCGAGAAATAAAAAAGAAGATGGCAGTTTTACAACTGTTACCGCTTGCACTTATGATTTTGTTTTGGACGCTTGTCGAGTTCAGAAGTATTTCAATTCTCACACCGAAAACGAATTTGTATCATATCTCTTTCTGCTTCATTCGTGAAAGCCATTTTTCGCCAAAAATTTATTAACAAAATGTCACTGAGTGTAACAAATTGAAAGTCAAATTTAGAAATATCAAAGTCAAAGTCTATTATGATAAGTTTTTTCAAATATCTCCGCTTTTTCGAAAAAGAATGATAACTTATGATACATCATTGAAAAGGTGATATCTGGTTCTATTCAAAACAGAAGGAATCCAATGTAGCACCCATAAGAAAAAATAAAGTTGATGATGGTGTCCGGAAGACGAAACGTCGGATAGCAAATGTGAAAACACCATTATGTAGCAGGGAGAAAGTGGCAATGTGGTAGTGCAATTTATTTTCGAATCCTCCAAAAAATATAGCCAGAAAAAATAAAAACCCTTTTCCAAAATTTAGATTTTTATAGCCACAACAACATGACTGCGATAATAGTATTCAGAAAAAATGTGACTAATGATTAGGTAGGTACTTATTTACTTACTATTGGGTTAAGAATTGTCCTAAGACCATAACCATATACATAGGATACACCATTTTCATGAACAAAATTCAATTTTACTCAAGTACTCAAAATGAATGCGCCTCGAAGACAAAGAGGATTAAATATTATTGTAAATTATTTTTCGGGTCAGGAAATATATATCTCATGAATTTTTCTCATAAATCATCAAAATATGGTGATAGTCATTCGAATCATAGTGTTATATTCACAAAGTTGTACTCCAGTTGTACTTACGTCGCAACGATGGCATGCCACAACACAACCATTTCAATTCAGGTTATGTTGAGCAAATCGAGCGATTGCGAATCATTTTGCCATCCTGATTGTTTATTGTGTTGCAAGGAATTATGTATTCCTTTGTTTTGAAGACAATAGAAAATGGGAAAATATTTCTCACGACAGTACCTACGAATTGGTGTGAAAACAAAGCACTTCAAAAATATCAAGAAAAAGTAGTACTGCTCCTGAAATTGACTGGAGAATGATATTGCTGTGGAATAAAAGGAAAATATAATAAACTAAAAGAGGCACTGCAAGGTGAAAATATATTTGCAAATTTTAAAGATACTGAAGCTGAAGAAATAATACTAAAACATTAATATTAAGTTGAATGGAAAATGTAAGGAGATTGAATTCCTTAGGTACTTTACAGATCGGAAAAAAAGAGTGCAAATAAGAAAACTTATTACATTTTACCTGAGAAAATTATTCAATATGTGTCTATCTATCATGATGGTATTCTAAATATTTGTGGTATTAGATAAATGGACCCTAATTAGATTTGATAAAGATTACCTCAGATTTGAGATTCTGATACACCTTCAGAAAAGGTATTGGACCCTAATTAGATTTGATAAAGAATACCTTATTGATTTTAGATTGGGAAAGTTCACTTGGTCTGTGAATTTTTTGTGAGCTATCTAATGTATGATTGTGGAATTGGAAAAATCTAGTTTGATCATTACATGAATTGTCCTTACATGGTTTCATTTTATCACATACCATAAAATGCCAGGTTTCCGTTGAGGAAATTATAACCACAATTTTATTCAGTTATGCAATCATCACCAATTATTTTTCAAGCATTTGGCGATCCAACTTGTATTAGGCGTTGTTTATGCCTTTGGGAACTTGAGACTTCATGTGCCGTTTCGACCATTTGACAAGAACTCAAAAAACACCTAGGCTTTTTTGGACTCTTGAGGTGAAATCAAGTTCGGGAACACAAAGTCATGTATTTAATTTCAGTGTTTTTCTACGAGCCATTTTTTTCACTATGCCACAACTTGTCTACGGCCACATTTTCTTTGCCTTCCTGCTGGACGTTTTTCTCCTTTCTCTCCTGTATGGATTTTCTCCTGGAACCTCTTCCACAGTTCCACACAGGATTATAGCCACTGAATAAGGCCCTTCCTCTGCAAGTGCAGAAGGTAGCGAAGACCAGCCTGGCTGTCCTACTCTATCTGTATGCTACTATACAAATCTTTGTTGGTGAAATTTAAGTAGGTATATAGTCAGTTAACGCTATAGCTAAAGTGCACCAAACTTTTTGCGATATTGTGGTTACTATTCTAGTGATAGATATGTTGTATATTGACTATGTCTTGCATTTCTCTATTGTAGTATTTGTAGAGATAAACTTGGTCAATGAAATCTATGTGGGGTCAGTTATTTTTCAACAATACTTAGGTAACCCTTCACTAGAGTTTAGTCACGAACCACCCTGTCACTCTAATAGCTAATATGCCTTCTCCAAGTATAATTTATGTTAGTGAAGTGACGATATTTGATATTTTTTCAATTAAAGCGCGTTCCATACACCCTTATCACTTTTGCCCAAAACATTTTTCGGAACTAAGAGTTGCCTGAATGAAGAACTAATAGTAATAGGAAAATTCTCAGTATTAGTGTTCACATTGCGAATAGTGTATCGAACTATGAAAGCCTTCTGCAAATTTTCAGTAAAGTTCTATAAATTCATTGGGTTAACGTTCACCAATATCAATTTTAACGAGATTAACTTTCGAATAGGTGCCGAACCGATCTACATATCTCGCGACAAAGCCTTGACGTTTAGCTCTAACTATGTTTACATCTCAATGTGCTCGAAATCATTACGCAAATATTGCTAGATTAATATTCCATCTGGTAAAGTTCAGATCCCTTCTTCCATAACTAGTCTGTCATCGTGACGAACTTGGAAGTACAATGGGAGTTGGAATTAATTTCAACGTCTCGTTTTCTAGAACGCATGAATACGGATGGACCGAAAAAGCGGAATAAGTTTCCGCTCTTGTTCTAGAACTTATCTGCAATGAAACCATTTAACTTTTCATTTTATGAGAGATATCTAGTCTAGGCAAATATTTCGAAACGATTCTCATTAATGGAATGTTCTCAATGGAATATTTTAGATTATGTTCTCATTCTGTTTCGCTGGAATATCGGATACAACGTGTTGGTTTCGATAAAACGATTGCAGAAACTTATCCGAATGCAGACAAACTATACCGGATGTAACAGGATCATAGTACACCCCCCGTATCTCCATTGGTTTTAAAGGTAATTGATTGGATTTTGGGATATCCCATATAGGTACTTAGATAATAAGCGGCACTTTTTGACCCACAGATGATTTTTTTTAATCCCGGTTTCGCCGGAAGTGATACCAACTTTCGATTTTCAAATGGAGCACCCTGTATATTAGTACATTTCTGAAATCTGCATTATTTTCTGAATCCAATGATACCACATAAGTGACATTTCAAACGTCAAAATTTTTGATAATTTAAATTTCAGTTTTCCATTTAAGTGAGCCATGATGGTTCCGATATATTCCAATTGACTCGTCTAATGCTACAAAAATCAAAACTCCGTCAAAAATGCTAAATTGCTTTCTTATGAGCCGTGATGTATATGACGGCAGAGCACTTGTCTCTTAACGTAAGGGTCATGGGTCCGATTCCCAGCATGGTCATCGGTCTCGTGCATGGCATCACACGTTAAAAGGTACGGGCTGCGTCTTCCCTAGCTCGGACAAGTCTTTCGACGATTTTTGAGGGTTGTACTCTTAAGGGTGTACGGAACAATTTTTTTTTAAAGTTCATCGAAATCGATTTTTGGGTAAAACTCAATTTTTTCAAATGGAACCATATTGGTACCGTTGTACCATTTATTATAACTAATAATGAGGACTTTATTCATATATGGCAACAAAATGTGCGATAAATACAATCAAATTTACAGCGAAAAGAAAATAATAAAATAAAATTGCTTTGTTCTAATTTAGTGTTGAGAAGTTACTAAACAATGAAATGACTCCTTCAGATTGCCAAATAAATATTTGTTGGTTTATCGGTGTTTTTATTGTGTATTGAAAAAGTCTTTACATTTGTTGTTATTTCTGTAATCCAGTAACTTTATACATCACATCATGCATCAAATTCGATAGTTCTGATTTTTGCAGACTTGTTTATGAATGAATAACCCTAGTTTGTGGCCTCGAGCGCCGAACGCAACTTTGTCAAAAATCGAAAACACTGCGGAAATATAATTCTTTTTTCAAACTTTGGCGTTTATAACCCTAAACGACTATTTTTTGAAAAAAAAATTCTTGGAGTGTTTTTATAGTAGACTAAATTTTCTACAATATGATACTAGAACAGTCTCCGTAGACCAAATAGTTTCCTTTCAAAATTTACAATTTTTTTTAGAATATCGCAATTTTTTGCAATTCTGTCGTTCTGAATGAATTTTGACCCTGATTATACTATCGAAGTCCTGTACTTTTATGATGGGATGTTAAAAAAGAAAATGAGAAGTGTTGACGATGATGTTTAAGCTAAGCTACGAATAATGAAGTAAAAAAGATAAGTACAACAAAAGTTAAGTTTATTTGTTAGGAAATTGAGTAATATTGTCGTCCATTCATCATTTTCAATTTTCATGTTTCAAGTGCGCAGTGCGACCGCCTCGGGTGGTACTGTAGGTATTCTGGGTTATCCTACAGCTGAAAAGTGAATACACCACCAACAACATCAGTCACTCCGGAGTGTCACACAAATATTAATAATAGCCGTCCTCTGCCCGCACAAGCAATGCCTTAGGGTACATTCTTTGAGTGTTTATGAGGGAGTATTATCATTATTATATTATCAGTGCAGACCCAGTCAGGACGAGGAGCTAATACTGGAATCCATCCGTCCTCCAATCGATTTCCATCTGCTTTTGTCAAACGGTCCTACGATTTCTGGAAATCTTATGTTCATTTCAAGATGAAAATGAATAAATAATAAGAGATTATCTTCAGGCTAATAACGATATTTAAAAAAAATGGTACGGGAACTTAACGTTATGCATTTATTATTTATCATAGGTACGTGCCATTTACGTTGCTGTGATTTTCATCGGCGTATAAAATAATTCAACGAACTATCCCACAAATTTATTGTGTTTGAACCATTTAGATAAAATTGAATCCTACTGTGCGATTTCACATGATATATCAATTTGATGGACGCATATTAAAGATTCAATTTGAAATTTGGCGTGGTTCCTGAAAATCCTTTGGGGCATATTATTTACCGAATATGGAATTGATGCGTGAATTTGAACATCATCCTCCAATATTTTGTTGGTATAAATCGGAAATGATTTGTAAAAGAGCACGGAACAGGCCTGTAAAATAGTCGAAATAATCGTTCCAAAAATTACTATACTTTCGTATGGATTATTTTTATATGTCTGAGATATAATTCAATATCCGTCGAGGTTTCAACCACAGGAATCATCAATTATGATGGAGAAAAAGTTTAATTTTCCTTGATGTTTTTGAAAGGATTTTCTCGTTTATAGAAATAATAATAGGTAGGTATATAGAAGTCAGTAACTAATTTAAATAAAGACTTGATCTTGTTCTGCTTTATCACACCTATAGTAACGATGCTCGCTCGGTTCTAATATTCATAAAATGTTCATACCTACCCATCCAACAAACGTTTTTTGGCGTGATATGACATGTATATTTAATGTTTTAGATTAAAATCTTCGGAAACAAACCCTATACTATATTAGCAAATAAAATTCTCTAGTTATAAAACCTAAAGTCGGTTTAGTTCAGACAATTTTTATGATTGATAGTACATCCGACAAAATTCCTTCAAGAGCAAGTTTTAAATCAGAATCTACATTTACGTGACACAATTTAGGGCGTCGACTTATGTTTGAATAGAAATATCATTGAGACTGGAATATTGAATGTGTATACGAATATAATTTGGACTGAAGAACTCAAATCGACAAAAAATACAAAAAAAAACAAAAGCGGTGAAATAACTACAAAAAGGTAATGATTAGACTGACAGTGACAATTATGTCAACAAGTTTAATTTCTTCGAAAGTGGGCCGTGATCATATAAAGTTCACCCAATTGTTAATGTTTAGTACATGATATTATATCGAGTTAACTTTAAAAAATATGCAATAGATAGGTCTACGAATGGGCATTTGGCAATGGCGCAAATTCCAGACGGTTTTATTTCAAAATACTTTCTCTTTCAGCTGGGATTCTATCTCATAAGATTGACTAAAAGACTAAAAGTCGATAAAGTCGAAAATGCTCCGAACACTTCCGCGCGAAGTGGAAAATATGAAAAAAATATCTGCCAAAAAACAAGTGTTTCCCTGACTAATACCACAACGGACACTGAACTATATCTGACAGATATTTATGCAACGTTCCTTAAGACGTTGTTGCCTGTCAAATATTTGCCTATAAATCAAATAACCCACAGAAAAAATTAGTTATGTTAGGTCCAACGTTTGAACTACTGATACCTGAAGCACGTCAATTTTCACGTTCATGTCTTACGTATCTTCAAAAAAATTGGATGCAAATATTTCGGATTCAGACGCATACAGAAATTCTAGAATATTGAGAGTATAAGGCCGTTTCTTTGATCATGTGGTAACATTGCTATATTCTAAACCGTAATAGATACAAAGAAGATTAAATGGGAAAAAAGGTAACTATAGTGGTGAGCAGTAAATTGGTCATAGAAAATTTACGGGGATTCTCGCCCTTCCCAACTTATACAGGGAAAACTGAAAATGCTGTTTTCGGTTATTTACGTTTAATTAAAAATTTATCATTACGTAGTTCTAGTACATTTTGAATACAATAAAACTTTCCTCTTTCATTTTTTTATATTTTTAGAAATAACCATTCTATTCGTAAAAAACCGAAAACAGCATTTTTAGTTTTACCTGTATAAGTCGAGAAGGGCGAGAGTCCCCGTAGATTTTCTCTGACCAATGTACTGCTCACCACAATAGTTACATTTTTTCCCATTTAATCGTCTTTGTATCTATTACGGTTTAGAATATAGCAATGTTACCACATGATAAAAGAAACGGCCTGTATAGTGATTAACGATATTTGGATGTTTAGTCCAGCATTGTCCGTTTGAAAATGAAGTATTCTACATTGAAAACCTGTAAAAATACGGACAAAACTCCTAAACTCAATTGTATTTCCAGAGGTGAGTTTAATATTATTACATCTATAGATTGAAGAATACACTTTGAATATATTTACTAAAGATAGGAGATCCAAGATGAAAAGAACCACATGCAGTTTTAGCATATCGAAAATTGATCTGTATGGGAAAAAGCAGCTCATACATATATGCTAGTAATTTTCAAAGTTGATTTTCTATATTAAAATTTTAAAATAAAATTTCTGAAACGTAAAATCGTAGAGCTTTTCTAAAAACTGTCTTAAATACGGTTCTGAAGTCTAATTCTTTTTATTTTTACAAGTTTTTTCTCATTCCACTATTCACTTCACCCTCTGTTTATTATTTGTAGGATGTACTTACTTTCACTTCCTCCATCTACTCACAACCAAATCATGGTCAGTCAGTCCATGGACGGATATTTTTTGTTTCTTCTAATCTAACCAAAATCTTCCAAAGTGCTTGGCTATGATGATCTTGTACATCTATAATTCTACATTCTACACAATTTCAATCTGCCTATTTTAAAGTCCTTCGATTGAGGGATGAGCACCATGAAGTAGTCGAATGTTTATTCAGTTATTGGATTCCTCTCTTTCTTATTTTTGATGCATTTCATTGACCATCTATGAATTCAATATCGATACAAGTAACCAACTAGCAAGCAATATCTGAATTTTCTTCGAAATCGATGAAATAATTTGAAGTTGAACTGTTTAACGTAAACAAAGCAGGAAAGTGAAGTTTCGTCATTTTCGAAGGTTAATAGAAGACAGAAGTTGTTTTAGCTGTCGACCACTGATGGAGTTTCACCAAATATGGGTTATTTGATGCATTAAAACAATTAGAACCCACCCATTGGCCTTACCCGTAACAAGAAGCCGTCTAGGGGACATAATATTCATTTAAACACTAAAATAATCAGTTGAAAAGTTACCTGCATAAATACTGTTCATTTAATAATTTCATAATCATACTTCAGGAAACGCACTCATGATGCTATATTAGACCCAACGGGAGGAAGAGGGGTCCTGTTCAAATAGTATTGCGCTGAGAAAAATTATTTGCTACTATGAATCTTCCGGTATTTTGCTTTAGAGGATTACATAACCATGCACAATCAAAACTGGAAGATCATTCCTTATAAAACGACTATAATCGAAAAGATATTTGTTTTGAAGTTTCTTATTGCTATGCTCCGAGCAGCGCGGACTCCTTGCTTCTTCCTTGTCTGCGTATTTCACCCTTATAAATTATCGTATCTTGTTGTTGCATCGCGGCCCTCTGTAGCGAATTTCTATTTAAATCTGTTCCATTCATAATACACGAGATAAGAGATGCTGGAGATTACAATGTAATATAGGAAACACGGAGAGAAGCAGTGATGTAGGCCCTAGGCATTTAGCAGGGACCTATTATAATAAATCGGTCGTTGTAGATCTGGCCATGATAATGGAATAGAGTTACAGGCTTTGTACAGGCATTATCAGACTAGTATCCTGACCATTATGCTCGCATTACGGCACACGTTTCAGGAACAATGTCCGCTTCCCCAATTGTCCTTAGAATATGTTGACTAATTGAACTACAAAGGTAGAGCAAGAATCAGCAAGACGATAGACTCGTTGACTGTGTAATTGTTGCCAAACAACTAACCACCAGGATCAATAAATGGGAGACGATTCTTTGTAACAAATGGAACGAACGAATCATATCTTTATATTCCATGATGTAAGAATGAATTAACGAAATCAGTCAAGCAAAGGTTGAGATAGACTAATTTATTGAGGTATATTTAACAAATCCAATTGTGAAAAAATATTCCTACTTTTTATTACAAAGTGTTTTTTTACTTGGAATGGGCGATAACGGTAGATTTGCTAGTGCAACTATTGGAATAATAGTAATAATAATGATGAATGTTTTTATTGATTAGTTGATACATCCAGTACATAAAACTTATAAAAAATCAGTATTAATTTTTCACCTATGTTCGAGACATGGGCAAAACTTGCTCTTTCATCTACATAAATACAAATTGAAAAATAACAGTTACTGAGTGAAGGTAAAGAAAAAATAATAACTTATATCGGAATGGTACCTGAGATATCATATATTTTTATACTCAATTGAAAAGTTTCAAATATAGTGAAATTACCCAGTAAAATATCACATTTAGTTTTTTTTTGTCAAAGCACCTGAAAAAATATGTATAAACGAAATCTATTTGTTTTGGTGAGGTAAGCTGATTTCTGAATCGAAGGTTGAGTTTGTGTATATACCTACTTCTATCCTGCAACTGATTTTTCTATAAAGATAACTTATTTTTTTTACATTAATTATTTTATGAAAGTAGAGTGAAGAATGCGTCGCGACTCCATATTTATCCATCCGATATTTTTCAAACGGTGTGATATACTTATGGTCGCGTCTCTCTCTTTGTTCCAGTTATCAGCCTCACATATGAATTCTGTAAAATTTTCACTCTATTGTAGTCAGTTTGGAAGAGAACATAAGCATCTGACAACACTAAAGATTCACCCAAGGTCATTTTGTTTTTTTTGTTCTATTAGAATATATCGTTTTGAGATGGCTGTACCCTCGCTTCAGAATTTGCCAAACGTGTCGTGTGAATCTCAAAGAGCTGTCGAGGTATAGTCCTAAGTTTTTGAAACTATCCGTAAGAGGTCACTCCGTTTGCATCAGATATACAAACCTTGTCCATATTGTGTTTACGGGTCAATATCCATCCAAAGAGCATAACTCCCTACTTAAAGGGATTGACAGTTAAGAAAAATTTGGTTGATAATTCCATCAGAGAACTAAGTTATCATTAAGTTTTTTCTGCGTTATGTTAAAAGTATCTTCATTGCATTCTATGTATATCTGAAAATAGTAATGTAGATAATACAAATAATAGAGAGCCCCACGTGGATCCTTTCGGAATACAGTTGTAGACATTGATGAGATTCGACGTAGAATTTTTTGAAGTTTTTCATGACCAACGGCATCAGATTTAACGCTCATAATCGCTACATACACTCATCATCATTTGTGGCAAAAGAAAATATGCTTATGTTTATTATTAAAAAAAAATATTCTCCATCAGGGATAAGTTGTTACTGTTGATACTGCAGAAGTATTCATTGATTGAATTACCATTAGATAGGTCATCTGGGATCGTCATTGTTAGATTTCTTACTTTATATGTTGAGGTACGCTAGTCCTTTCCAAAGTTGTTTTTTATTCCTCATAGTGAATTCTAAGTACGCATTCTTTTCAAGGTTCATCGTTTATCTATTATATAGGATTTTTCCGGAAGATTTGGATTACGTAATCCACTATGTATTTAGCGTCGCTCCTCTTCATGATTTTTATCGGTTTTTTATTTGTAAGATTAATTCTCTATCCCTTAAATTTTCGGTTAACCATGACGCCTTGTTTTTGGAAATTTTTAAAAAAGTATATTGAGCGCATTGGAAAATCCCAATAAAAGTGTGGAACAAATGGCAGATAACGTTTGAAGTATATATTATTGACCATTCGTTACAATTAAACTTTGAAAACTGTCCTGAACTCTAAGAACCGGCAAGCGTTCTCCGAATGAAGTATATATTGACCAATTTTTCATGAGTTCCCTAACCAAATGAACTCTAAGAAAGAGAAGAATTCAACGAATTAGTGAATTGTTAGAACTGTAGTAATGAGTAAATGTTTTGATTTTTACATTGGTATTTTTCTTCCAATGCTTCGAACAAAATGAAATAACTGAACATGAACATCATGCAATGTTTTTTCTACAAACACTATTGAAATTACATCAAAATCAATAATAAACATCATGTTATGATAGTAACCAAGAACAGTTATTGTACCATCTATCATTAAGATTAAGTTGACTACTAATGTTTGGGATATTTTAGATTTAAACCCATTATTTAATTGTTTGACCACGTTCAAAGTATCGTTTGATAGTTTCTATGGTTCTTTCATGTTTATTGACGATGTTTTTTAATTGTGAATTATTTCTATATTTATGTCAAATAAACATACATACATATAATCGCATATTTTCAAAAACATAGAAACCCTTATTTATTGTTATTAGTGGCCAAAAAGCTTGTCGTAATATTTCTAAAAAGCTCAGTTTTAATCAACTCTGAATGGGAAATTTACAAGAAAATTGCACTTAACTGAAATAAATGAAAATTAAATGAATTAATGATTTGCTTAGAAAGAGTCCCGACAACAGTATGAAATTACCTACTTACCAGAAATTACTTGTGTTGAGAGTAAAGCATTCCTAAACACTACCCTGAAAATTGAGTTACTCCTTGCACTGGTGTCTTGAAATGACATTTTCAATGAAGACAACTGGTGAGAAGGATAACTTTTAATAGTGTTTGTAAATAAACATTTCTGCACTTTTGTTTGTTTCTGCTTGAGGAATCCGCAAAAGAGCTTTTATTCGGTTCCACCATCTGATTTTCGCTACCAAGCGGCCTCTAGAGGAGCCCTTCATTCCACGTCTCGTGCGCCTTTTTTTATTTTCATTTGCTGGAGATTTCGAATTATTCCCATATTTATGGTAGAAATGGTATCCAAAGTTTTTATATTGTTTTCTCGAACATAATTTATTCGAATATTAGATGAAGACTATTTCAACATTCCCCATTTCACATAAATTTTCAACCTCAGTTCAATAAATAAAACATTTAGGTCAACGTTGTGAATAAATCTATGTCATTACCGCGTCCTCAAAAACTTATATAATAACGTATCTTGAAAAGGATTCGGAAAAGTGTTGACAGGAAATTACAATGAACTTGATGAAGAGAATAATTATCAGTGTGGCTTAAGGCTTGACCCTTTTCGGCCTTGCAGAAGTTTTCTTGTTCATCGTGGTTTTATGTTGAGAGTTTAGGACATTTTGAAGTATCTATTCAAAATTCCGTATTTACCACTACACTACAACCCCTAGCTCACATAAAGTTATTGATACACACTCCTAATTGTGACAGGGTAGGTTTATCATCAGTGCCCTTACAAACCAATCTGCAACAGACCCAAGCCCATTCACCCCTTTCATTTTGAATCCATTGGTGTTCTACACAATGCTTTTACCAAACGACTTTGAAGATGCTTATATTATGTGACGATCAGAAAATAACCAATTGAAATATGTGAAGATTAACGTTGACAGGAATTAGGCATATCTGCATCATGTTAACCAATTTCCAAACTTCACCATTTAAATATTTCATTGCGATACTAGGTAGATACGACCTCTTTTTTTTTAAATTTGACTCTCAGTTCAAGCGAATATTTTCAAAAACTCCCAAATGAGAACGGAAATTCATTATCACACACAGTCGAACAAATTTCCTACCATCATTTATCTGAAGCACATCTCATATTATGAAAATGATAACTCAATTAAAGGGAGCCTTCTTTATGCAGATGAGGAGAATCGCAAGCATCTGTCAGGAAAATTCTTTTCATTTAAATGAAAAATTAAATACCAAGAAAAATCACAAAAGGAGAAGCGGTTTAATATACCACGTTTTCCGCTGCTATTCAAAAACCATTTCAACATGCGATAAATTTGAAAAGAAAAGAAAAGAAAAGAATAGAAACCTTTATATTTTCCAACATTCAATAAAAGTTGATGAATTATGCGGAAAAGTGCAAGGAATTGTACGTTTCTCTCACATTTCGTTTATATCTCATCTTCCTACTTCTACCCCAATTTGCTGGAATTGAGCAATTTATCTTTTTAATGAAATGAGTGGTATGTAATAGGTTCCAACTTCCGAATATAAAACACTGACATTATGCCACTCTTTGATGTTACATATACATGTTGATATTTAGGCTGATTAATTTGGAGTTCAAAAACTGTGTTCTCGCTAACTGGATATATACGAGGCGATTGGCTTCTAAACACAAACAACCTCAACCTGGAGCAAGTATACCCTAAATACCCATTTCCGTAATTTTAAAAATGAAATTAAACACTTTCCGAGACCTTATAGCAACAAATGTTATTGAATACTTCTGTGAAAATTATATTGGGAACGTTGCGGCAAGGTGCTGTGGTTAGTGCATCCGACTCATGGGCAAAGGTGCCGAGGATCGATTCCTGGCTGGGGCAAGAATTTGTCATGCAAATATAGTAGTGAGAGTTGTTATTGAGTATTTCAGAGCTAAATATTTTTCGTAATGAATCGGGGAAAACGCATAGTGGATCGGTTCACTTGTAGAAGCCGACATCGATAAGAAAAATATTACCATATCCTAACTTTTACAATCAATTCCGGGTTTTGGAATTCTGAAAACTTTTTTACACAGGACCCAATAAATGAGTATTGGTTTGATGTGATGCTAACAATTTGGTCACTAGCTCGATTCAATTACGTTCACACCACTATTAGTGATTCGGAACTATGTTTATTCTTTTCTCATTATGTCTTGTTTGTCGCACCCTGCTCAACTCATACAAGGTTTTTCATTATATTAAATACACTAATTTAGTTCATCACTTTCAGATTCAAAAAGTGGATACAACTCCAATGAAGGCATTCATCCTGATTGAAAATGGTTGGTAATTCTTTAAAGCACAGATGTAATTTATAGCTGTGTACAATTTCACTGTTTTTGACATTGTAGCAAAAGAACGATTTTGCTATGTGTGGAACGAAACTATTGCCAAAAAAGGTGCGAATGAAATAAGTAGTTCATTGTTTTCTTTCATTGAAATAAAAGTTAAACAGAATTTTAAGGACATTTGTTCCTATTCTGACAACTGTGGGGGACAAAATAGAAATCGTATATAGTGTTCCACCTATATGTATTCTTATGCAGCATCTACTTTGAACATTGATATAACACATGCGTTTTTGGAAGTTGGGCATACTCAAAATGAGGATACAATGCATGCCCTTATGGAAAGGCGCACAAAAAATCAAGTTATTTCTGTTCCTGAACAATGGACCACGCTAGTAACATGTGCTAAAACTCAGAATTGACCCGGGAATCTATACTCAACTTTAAGTATTCGATGGATTGAAAACAAAATTGGAAACTAGACAATAACCAGCAGAAGGTGAATTGAAATTAAGTAAAATGTGTAAACATTTCCAAAGAGAATACAAACATTATAAGGCTACATTATGACATACTTTCTGAAACCTACTGTGAAATCAACATAGAGAACACGAACAAAATAATAAAGGCGAACTCGCAACTCCAACGTAAAACTGAATAATTTGACAGATTTTATGGGCATACCCCTTGCATACAGTGGGCCTTTACCCATTTCGGTGAACAAATATAAAGATTTGAATAGCCTCTGCCTATCGAAAGCCATTCCACACATTCATCATAACTACTATAAAAATCTCAACTGCGACCATATAAAAAAAAACAATTCGGATTCAGGAGAAAACTAATTATTGGTAAAAATAATAATCATAATCATTTTGATTCTCCTATGTATTATTCAACTTTTCTTGAATAGAAAATACTTTTTAGAAATATATTTAATTAGTTTTTCAATTATTCCACTGTTTTTTTTTTTCAGTCATGAGGAATCATTACTTACTATTATTAGGAGTCCTTCATTAATTTAAATTCAATGTTGGATATGTACTTATTGTTAACTGATTTTGGAGTCCTTTCAATGGAATCATAATCATCAAATATTTCCAATCCCTTTGAATGTTGTAAATTTTGTTCAAATCGTATATTTCTTTTCCTCTGGTCCTCTTACAGAATGTGTAATCTACCCTTCAGTATGCGGTAGATTGGGTGATCAAAAGCTCCCGGGCGTAAATTTTGTTAACGCGGCACTGTGTATATATGTACGCATTATGTCATTTTCTCCACGTTATCCACCAAAAAGTAATAAAAAGTAATTGACTTACAAATAACGTTCAGTCTTGCTTTTGCTCGAATGGCCTTTTGCAGCCTTGTCGGCCCCACCTGGCACTGATACTCGGCGTCGTCCTCCAGGGATGCATTGCTCACCCTCAGGTTGTAAACTCCATGTCGTCTGTCCCCTATCAAAGAGTAACGATGTAATCCGGGAATTACGGGAAAAAAACCTACAAAAAATAAGTGGTTTCAGCAAGGACATCGGTGAAAATGAACTGCAACGATCAGTTTTTCTAGGCATGCTGTCACCTTTCATTTTATATAAAATGATGAAAACCGTAAGAATTAAGTGATTTTTGTTTTCACAGCGAATAATACTGGTTTCTCTTCTCACTATACAGGGATACAAAAATGTTATTATCAACAGTCACTCATTTCCAGCTTTTTCACTCAATGGTATCAGCAATCTTGATGTTTGAGTTTCAAAATAGAAACAATAAGTGTGAAACGAATAGAATCGACAAAGTCGAAGAACCCTTCCTCTCTACATGTTTCCACCAAGTGGAAAAATGGGGCGAACATCAGTCAGAAAACAACTACTTCCCTGGCTAATACCACGACAGACATTGAACTACAATCTAACAGATATTTGTGCAACGTTCTTCCACGAAGACCCAATTGCAAGTGCGTATTTTTTAATTGAATGGTAGATTATCCTTCATTTGGCTGTGGATGACCACCTGCAGACATGCATGTTTCGAGGTGTATTGCCTCTCATCAGTGCCAGGGTAAGTCGGACAACATTATAATAATTGTTCTGTCCCAGCCAAATGAATAATAATCATGTATATAAAGTTAGCAAGGCCACTTCAATCAATGAAATAAATTCCAGTAATTGTCGAATAATTGTCGAGAATTTGTCGAGAACAAAAAAATTTGTCGCGCTTATAGTTTTTTTTATATGGGGTTGCTGTGCTAACTTTATATTAAGTTAGCACTGCCACTAATATAACTTGACAAATAATCTTCTAATTTTATCACTGGTAACGAACAATTGTCGAGTAATTGTCGAAGTCTATTTGAAATAAAAAAAAGCGAAAAATCTTTCCTTTACAGCTTATATGTGTATTTTTTATTGGAATTCTTGATATACGGGAAAATTTTGAGTAATTGGAAACACCGCATACCTATAAGGATTATTTGAGCTTTTTTCATTAAACTATTGTCAAATATGTATGGATTATGCATTCTTTTTGAAACAAATGAAGAATTTATTGTGAAAAATAGGAAAACTCAGTGTTCAATGAAAAAACTCATCAAACTTGATTATTTTTTTTGTAGGCTCACAAATTCACTGAACGATTGGCGAATAATTATAACATATTGCCCGAGAAAACTCCTACTTTTTCATAACTGAAAAACTAAATACAAAAGGTGGAAAAAGGAGATATTAAAAGCCGGAAAATTACTTTTAAACGCTATATAATGGAGAAATTCCTTCTTCTTAGTAATATACACACATAATTTGGTTGGATTATTTTTATCTGTGGCTAAAAATCAACTCATCAATTGTCGAATGATCAAATCTAATTTGTCGTGGAATGTTGAAATTTCCTGAAGCGGAAAAACTACCTATAATTGGTAAAATTCACAGTCTTTAGGTATTACCAACGCACTGAATGATTAAGTTTAATTTTTTTGGGCTGAAATTTATGGAACAACTGTCGACCGACGAAAACATATTTGTCGTGGAAATTTTCATTCTTGAAAGGCCGGAAAATTACTTTGAAACGCTAAATAATGGAGAAATTCCCTTTTCTTAGTAACACAAATAATTTGGTTGGATTATTTTTTCTGCTCCTGAAAACTAACTCATCAATTGTCGAATAATCAAATCTAATTTGTCGTGGAACGATGAAATTTCCGGAAGCAGAAAAACTACCTGTAATTGTTGAAATTCGATTATTTCCAGACTCTTGGTATTACCAACGCACTGTAAGACGAATAAATATAATTTTTTTGAGCGGAAGTTTTTGGAACAATTGTCGAATGACGAAAACATATTTGTAGTGAAAATTTTCATTTTTGAAAAGCCGGAAAATTACTTTAAAACGCTAAATAATGAAGAAATTTCCTTTTCTTAGTAATATACACACATAACTTGGTTGGATTATTTTTTCTGTGCCTAAAAATCAACTCATAAATTGTCGAATGATCAAATCTAATTTGTCGTGGAAAGTTGAAATTTCCTGAAGCTGTAAAGAAAAGATTTTTCGCTTTTTTTTACTTCAAATACACTTCGACAATTACTCGACAATTGTTCGTTACCAGTGATAAAATTTTAAGTTTATTTGTCAAGTTATATTAGTGGCAGTGCTAACTTAATATAAAGTTAGCACAGCCACCTCATATAAAAAAAAACTATAAGCGCGACAAATTATTTTCGTTCACGACAAATTCTCGACAATTATTCGACAATTACTGGAATTGGTTTCATCGATTTTCCGACAAGTGGCCTTGCTAACTTTATATACATATAATAATCAACCACATAACTGAACACTAAACAGTGTGACAATTCAAAAACGTATAATGGGCTATATCGAAAGATGATATAAAAAATACTTAAATCCGTAAATATGTAAGTCACATGTACATCCGCGATTTAGTTTTGTTTTTTTTAAAATGAAGAATGGATCGGGAAGTGATGATTATCAATACATCGAAATGTATTGAGTGACATGGCCTGAAGGCGAATGTTTTGACAGTCATTACATGAGAGTTGCATAATCTTATTTTTTCAAAGATCAATTAGTAAATCGTTTTAAATTAAGTAGAACATGTGACCTTCGGTTTTGCAGACACGTACACAATGAATGCCTCACGAATCTGGATATTCTACAAAAGATTACACAGGTTTATTCTTAATTTGAATCTGAGGGGTGCTTAAATGTGGGCAATAAAGTAGCGCATTTTAGCGGCCAATTAATTATCGTGAAAAAAATCTAATATAGCTGGAGTTATACGAAAAAAATAAAGAATTTCGAAATTCCTCTGTATATTTCTTTTTATTTTGTGAAATATTTTAAAAAGTGTTGACATTTGGACAAAGCAACATTATGTAAGCTATACAAATATGAAAACTAACTGGTGATGGTTTTGTAATTTCAAAACACTCTACAGTGTACATGAATATACTACGTCAATTGAAAAAATGCATTACAAAATATAGGTCCGTATTTGAAAACAAAAAGCTGAAGGTGGCCCACTTTGAACGATCTGTATATCGTTTTAATTCGCATATTTCGATAGTCTAAAAAAAGTTGCTAAGGCAAAGTGCCAAAAGTTTTCAAAAATCTCCACAAAATATAAAATATTGAAATTTTCCATTTCCCTGTATAACTCCAGAACTGAAGGCCCTAGCTCAGTTTTTTTTTTCACGGTTTCAACTTCGTCCCTCTACCTTTTACTGTTTATGAGATCCCAATGCATAGACTCGAATAATATGAATAGTCCTATATATAAAATAAAATTTTTGTTCATGTATATTTCGTGGTGTGCAACAACAGGGTTACAAAAAACATTTGATAAAGAATATATCAGAATATCAGTTGAAAATTGATTTTGACATATGTCACGTGACCACCAAATTGACGGCAATTTTGAAAAATTCATTTCTAGTTGGCAAAAAGTGGGGTTATCTTTAAAGATAGCAAAACAAGTTATTGCAAAAAGGAATCATCAAAACTTGCTGTTGCAATGGTCCATATCCTCCTACAACTTGGTTAAAGTTTTTTATTAAATTTTGAGATTAACAAACCTATTTACACGACCGGAAACAAGTTTTATGGAAATACAAACAAAATAATATGTATTGCGCATTACAATGTGGACACTTTTCCAATTACTTCTTTACCTAAAAAAAGATTCTACTGAAAACTATGTTCTTAAAAATAATCTAATCAAAATAAGTATCAAACAAGTTAATAATGATTCCTGATTCACGATCAAAAAATAATAGAATTTTTCAGTCAACCAAAAAATACTTATAAAAAATGCAATATTTGATTATTGCATATAGATACTTCAAATTCTGAATATGGGCCTTAAATTCGAAATGCATTTTTCAAAATTACTTACCACAAATATTGGTGATCACGTGGCAGATGCCAAAATCGATTTTAAGTTTTTCTGATACTCATACCCAAACGAGGAATCGTTTGTAAAGACTTTTTTTATGAATCAGTGAATAAACATTTTCCCCATATCTTGCAAACATTATGGCTCACAAAGTATATAAATCAATCAAGTATTTATCGTCATAATATTGTTGCGTTTTTCAGGTTCAATAAGTGGTACACTTACTTATAAACTCGCCATTATTGTCACAGAACAAATAATACAACTGACAACACTGTTTGACACTTTGCAGTTCAAATAAATACTTCAAACTTCACTTGGTAACGTTACAACAGTCAAATGTTAAAAAGTAAACAAAACTCAAAAACTTCCAAACTTGGCAAATCTGATTGTATTTATAGGATAACATTATTCTAGAAGCTATAGAACTTTCAACAGAACATTCCATACTAAGTTCTCGAATAAACTTTAATGATTCTAGTACATTCTAATGGGTTTCTAGAAGGCAAACAGAAGGATTCATGATTTTTCTATCTACTACCAGGTTCGTAACACTGCCTCCTCTTCTAGGTTATTCCGTCCCGGATAACATCATCTCCATCTTGATTGTCTCGCTGGAACCAATTTGGAGGATCGTGGCCTCGGTATTCTGCTAACCTCTCCACGTGAACAACTTTGGGTTGATTTTCTTTACGACGACATAAGGGCCTGTCCAGTTCCTCTGTAGCTTGGGACATAGTCCTTTCTTTCTTTGAGGTTGGTACAGCCAAACAGCATCACCTGGCTCAAACATAGTCCCTGGAGTATTCCTGTCAAATCTCTTCTTCATCTTGTCACTGGTGATTTGAAGACGATGTCTGCAGAATTCATGCACTCGATCCAGTCTTTCTCGCAATGCTTTGACAAATTCTGGAAGAACTTTGTCGTCATCTACATTCCTGGCGGGTGGCATTCCAAATAGCAGATCGATTGGCAGCTTCATTTCTCTCCCAGTGATTAACATTGAAGGGGTTTATCCGGTGGACTCATGCTGGGCACTTCGATAGGATAGGAGAATAGTGGCACCAACTCATCCCAATTCTTTTGATTCTTGGAGATGAACATAGACAGATACTGGCTGATGGTTTTATTGTGTCGTTCAACCATTCCATCTGATTGTGGATGTAAGGCTGTTGTGCGAGTTTTCTTCACGCCTAAAATGTTCATCATTTCCTGCCATAACTCGGATTCGAAGTTTCTTCCTTGATCTGAATGTAATTCTAGCGAAACTCCATGTCTGGCTATCACATTTTCTAGGAAGGCCTTTGCAACTGTCTTTGCCTCCTGGTTTGGAATGGGCACAACTTCGGGCCATTTGGAGAAATAAATAGTCCATGGCTACCATCAAGTATTTATTTCCATGCTCAGTAACAGGAAACGGCCCCAGAATGTCAACTGCTACTCTTTCGAATGGTTCACCAGAAAGATACTGGGCCATTTTTCCTCGACTTCTGGCTTTCGGTCCCTTCTTTGAAGAACATAGATCACATCTCTTACACCATTCTTCAACATCTCGACGGCAATTCACCCAATAGAATCGATCTCGAACTCTAGCTAGCGTCCTCTTGATTCCGAAGTGTCCACCTGCACGACTACTATGAAATTGTTCAAGCACATCTTTGACATGAACCTTTGGCAGCACCAGTTGGTACACCACGGTTGCTCCATCTGGGCTCTCCCATCTGCGATGCAATAGGCCATCACGAAGACATAGGGAATCCCACTGAGCCCAGTATCCTTTGGCAACTGCACCAAACTTGGATACTTCCTGCCACTCGGGTCTTACTCCATTTTTTAGCCAGCTTAGGACTAACTTCAGATTGCTATCTTTCTTCTGACTTTTCCTCATTTCTTCTGTTGTCCATAAATCAGAATCTTCGGACTCGACTCTCACGGTAGTGGCTTGCAAAATTTCCTTGCACTGCTCTTCATTGTAGAAGTTGGCCTTTTTGTTTTCAAGTTTCTGACAATACCGGCATTCCTGCTCCAAGCATGGACGTCTTGATAAGGTGTCTGTATTGCTGTGTTTACTGCCCCTACGATGAATTATTTTGAATTCATATTGTTGGAGTCTTTCTATCCATCTGGCAACCTGACCCTCAGGCTTCTTGAAGTTCATTATCCACTGCAGAGCGCTGTGATCAGTCCTCACGAGAAAACGTCTGCCATAGAGGTAGGTGTGGAAATGTTCAATGGCTTTGACTATCGATAAAAGTTCCTTTCTCGTAACACAGTAGTTCTTTTCGGCTTTACCCAGAGTTTTACTATAGTAGGCTATAACTTTCTCTTCGCCATCCTGTTCCTGAGATAAAACAGATCCAATACCATGCTGAGACGCATCACAGTCCAAAATGAAAGTGCCTTTCTCTTGTGGATAAGCTAAAATAGGTGCAGTTGTTAATTTCTTCTTCAGTTCAGTGAATGACTGCTGACAATCAGAACTCCAATCAAACTGAACGTTGTTCTCAGTCAAGCGATGGAGTGGCTTGGCGATTTTTCCAAAATCCTGTACGAATTTTCGATAGTAAGTGCATAGTCCCAAGAAACTTCTTACTTCGTGTTTGTCTCTGGGACGTGGCCAACTCTTAACAGCCTCGATTTTCGCAGGATCGGTCTTGATTCCTTCGGCCGAGATGACATGGCCTAAGAAATTAACTTCCTTTTTAAATAAACAGCATTTTTTTGGATTGAGCTGTAGGTTGGCGTTTCCTAACCTCAAAAATACTTCTTTCAAATTTTTCAAATGTTCGTCAAACGTCTTTCCCATTACCATTGCGTCATCCAAGTAGACAAGGCAGGTTTTCCATGTCAAACCCCTTAGTACTAGTTCCATAAGTCGTTCAAAGGTGGCAGGAGCGTTACATAATCCAAACGGAAGAACTTTGAATTGGTACAGCCCGTGTCCGGCAGAGAATGCTGTCTTGTCTCTGTCATCGGGATGTACTTCCACTTGCCAGTAACCGCTTTTCAAATCCAACGTTGAAAACCATTTTGAACCAGATAGTGTGTTAAGCGTGTCATCGATTCTTGGCAATGGATAGCTGTCCTTCATGGTGACGTCATTCAATCGTCGATAGTCCACGCAAAATCGGGTTGATCCATCCTTTTTAGTTACTAAGACTACCGGTGAGGACCACGGGCTTGTGGATTCTTCAATTACGTCATCCTTCAGCATGTCGCTGATCATGTTGACTACCTCTCTCTGTTTGGCAAATGGTAGTCTCCTTGGAGCTTGTCGGATTGGTTGGGCGTCGCAGGTGTTGATTCAGTGTTGGACTAGATTCGTACGTCCCGTTGAAGTTTCTGTAGAGAAGATGTCTCCATGACTATCGAGAAACTCTTTGACCTTCTGTTTTTCTTCCAGAGATAGGTGTTCCGTGGATTCCATCATTTTGTCGATTGTTCTCTGATCGATGTTGGTAGTTTTTCTTCGAAGTGTTCGAGTTTGGTTTTCACGATTGATGACTCGAGTGACGGGTTTGCAGATGCCCAATTGGTCGTTTTTCCTCAGGAAAACTTTGATATCTGTAGTATTGGCAACCCTGACAGGAATTTGTTGTTCCGTGTTCACAGGACATCGGGCAATTAGAAGACCATCGTTACGGTATTCATCGATTTCAATTATTCCAGTGCTCAACTCCTCAGGTTCACCTTCCAGTCTGGCCATAACAATGGTTTCGGAGTTTTTCGGAATATGGATGTCTTCCTCAACATAAATCTTCATTGGTTGGAGTTTTTCATCGTATCTGCTCAGGAAGATTTCTTCATTGCCGATCCGCAATATTTTCTTTCTGACATTAAGGATGAAGTCGTTCTTCTCCATGATATCTAAACCCAAAACACATTCATCCTTTATGTCTGCAACCAACATAAAATGTTCCATGGTAATGGGGCCTATCTGGATGCGTGCAAGCGTCTCTCCAATGATTGGTGAGGTTTGTCCCGTAGCTGTTTCCAAAACCATATTCCTCTTTATCGGCTTTACAGATTTTTGTATGAGGTCTGGACGAACAACTGTTCTGGAAGCTCCTGTATCTTTAGTGAAGGTGCATCTTCGATCTTCTAATTGGCCTTGGACTAGTAGACTTTGTCCATTTCTCTTCAACGTCGAGATAGGAATCTTGGGGCTTTGAACACTCAAATTATCGTTTTCCTGGCTGGAAGAGAGTCTTCTTTCAGGCGTTCGAGGTCTCCCTTCTGGCGTGGGTGACCTCCTGTAGCCTCCTCTGATAAAACGACCACGTTGTTCCTTTCTTGGGCTTGGGGATCTCGATCTCGCTTCATTGCTTGTAGATGTCGTCCTTACCCTCATTGGACTTCTGGACCTTCATCTTTCCCAGCAGCTTCTTTGTAGATGACCAGTTTTTCCGCAGCTATAGCAGCGCCTTCTTTTATTTTCTTCAGAAGTCATTTGTTTACCCAATTCCGATATGGAGTCAAATAACTTATTCAACAGCGCCTCGCTCGTAGAAGAATCTTCGATGAATTTGACTTCTCGTAACTTGGATCTCGTATTTCTTGATGCATTTTTAGCCGCTTCGAACTCCAATTATGCTATTAGTACCCCGCTTATGGTCTGAAGACGTCCTAGTCGAAGGGCTTGCTGCATGTCAGGATCTCTTAGGCCGTCGATGAAGGTTTGCACTCCAATTTGTTCTATGAACTCTTTCGGTGCTTGTGGATAGGTCAAATTAATGAGTCGCTCCACATCTGCTCCATATTCCTGCAGTGATTCGTTTGGTTTTTGGGATCGACTCTTTAGCTGACTCTGGAACACTTGTTTAAGATACTGCTGCCATATCTTATCTGTGGTAGACTGTTTAGTACGCCACGGATCAACGCATAAAACAAACACGAAGGACCCTGCACGAAAAAATTGGGAAATTGGCTCTCGGTCAAATTGGCTGAAATTATATAAAGTTGTAGTAGCATGGGTCGTAAGAAGAATGTGTAAGTTTGAATGATTTCACATGTGTCGATTCTGAGATATGAGGGGTCAAATTTCCTAAAAACCTCGTAATTGAGTGGGATGGGTTATTCTTTTTAAGATGGTGGATTTATATTTTGTCGGCTTTGCTGTGTAAATGTTTTTAGTGCAGTTTTTCTGTGGAATTTCTTATGAAGGTGAGTGGTTATGCTGGTATTTTATTTCTTTACCGAATGTTTTTATAATAATATGCTGAAGTTGACGTTATGGTCTAACATTTTATCACCAATTTTAATCTATTTTGTTCCACAACCTAAGTATAATTAACAAAAAAAACCTTAGTGCTATCTACTGGAACAAAATTTATTCCAAGCTCCAGTAGTTGGCATGAGTGCCATCTAGTGGAGAAGATATGCCTGTTTCTAATTAAAGAATAGAAATTAAGTATTTGGCTGCAGATATCTCAAACGAATTTTTGAGTCGTTCAATACACATTAACCAGTAGATGGCACCCTGCCATTTACTGGAACATAAGTGTGACAACTACTGGTGTTTCAGGAGTGAACATACCACCAATAAAGGAACACATGCTGAGCTACTCAGGATAGCAAAAGGTGGCTGCTTTGGAACCAGTTTTGAAGGGCCCACCTACCGCTACAGCAGCAAAATTCACCGGAGAACTTCACTGAAAAAACGAAGGTTTGGTTTTAACCATAGAGGAGGAGAAAAAACTTGTTCAATGAATACTTCATATGACCGAGGCAGGATTTTCAATTTTCCAATTGGAAAAGAACGATTGATTGGAAGTATTTTGGCCAGAAACCAAACTAACCACAGAAAGGAAATTAAAGAGGAAAAAAAAACGAAAAAAAAAGAAAACAGAAATAAGGAATAAAGTTAAAAAGAGAACATCTTAAAAACGAAAATGGGGTGAATCTTCATCAGAAGGAAAGGAGAATAAGAGTCTTCAGGAGACTGTGACTCCTCGCATAAGAATAAAGAGAAAATGGTAATACAGAATACAAAGAAAATGACTTCGTGTTGGTTCAGTTTCCAGGAAAGAAGCGGGTATTGCAATCTGTAGCCGTCATACAAGATTTGTTACCAGGAAGTGAACTAGAAGTTGTAGCACTTATTTGTTTCAATGTTCAAATTAAGTGAAAAGGATGTCAGTGTCGTAACAAATGATCAGATTGCTCGAATGCTGGACTTTCCTTATACCTTAGATGTTGATGGATGTCATCTACTGGATCATTTACATGCCAACTACTGGAAAAACTGAACTTTCACGCTGCCAACTACAGGAGCAAAAAATTTGGTTTCATTTTCAATTTTATTTTATAGATAAATAAACACAAAATGTATTTCAAACACTTCATTTTGTTCTAAAAAGTTTGTTTATAATATACAGGGTTATGATAAAGTAATGCACAAAATTCATAAAACGTACAACGATCACTTTTGAAAAAAATGCAAAAACACGTCAAACTGTTTTTTTTTATTCCGCATCTTTTGACATAAGATACAAAAATAACACGTCAAAGTTGTCAAAGTTATGACGTCATCAACAAATTTTTTTAATGGGAAGCTAAGAGTTTTATTACATTATGTGATAGAGCTTGTGTTTTTACGCAAGGGAAAAATAATTGCAGTAGGGCTCACATGAGAAAAACAACTAGAAAAGGGATAAAAAACGAAATAACAAAACCAATTATAAAAAGAGGTCAAACTTAAACTTATCTAGTAAGAACATGTGTTCTTATAAATTTTTTCAATTGTTTTACTAAAACAACGGTTTGTCAGTGTCAGTCGTACAAATAGTGTCACCACAGTTTTATTATTATGGCTCGTTTAACCGAAAGAGAAAGGATAGAAATTCTAATGATGGTAGGTTACGGTGATCGCCTTCGAAGTCATGAAGAAGCATGTGCTTTATTTAACGCAACACATTTTGAAAAACCTCCAATTGTTAGAAGCATAGTAAGCAGAATTGTTGCAAAATTTGATGCATCGGGAAGCGTGAGGGATGCTACAAAATCTGGACGACCAGGAATAAGCGACGATGTGAAGTTAGATATTTTGCTGTCAGTAGAAGAACACCCTCACGCAACTACAACAGAAATTGCCTTACAAGAAAATGTTAGTCAGTCGTTTGTAGTAATGATGTTAAAAAAAGAAAAACTACACCCATACAAAGTTCATCTTGTTCACGAACTCTCAGAAGATGATCCGGACAGACGTTTGGAATTTTGTGAAATCTTCATGCGGCATTGTGACGAAAATCCAAATTTTCTTAATAGTGTAGTATTTTCCGATGAGGCAACGTTTTGTCTAAGTGGTTCTGTAAATCAACACAATTCTCGCTACTGGGCTTGGGAAAATCCCCACTGGATGCAGACAAAACACACCCAGCGTCCCCAAAAAGTTAATGTTTGGGTAGGAATCGTCCGGGGAAGATTTATTGGTCCTTATTATTTTCGCGGGAATTTAACAGCTGAACGATATTTGGAACATCTTCGTATGGCAGTGCTTCCGGACCTACTTGCGGCATTTCCGGATCCAAATAATGGGGACAACTTGGATCCCAGTATTTGGTTCCAACAAGATGGCGCACCACCACATTATGGTCATACTGTTCGAAGGTTTCTGGATAACCAGTTTGAAGGACGGTGGATTGGAAGACGTGGGCCAATGGAGTGGCCACCTAGGTCACCTGATTTAACCCCCCTTGATTTTTCTGTAGGGACATTTGAAAAGTCGGGTCTACATTAACCGGCCAGACAATTTAGAAGACTTAATGGAAAGAATTAGACACGAAATGACTCGTATAACTCCGCAGATGATCGAAAACTCTATAAATGCGGTCTACCATCGTCTTGGCCTATTATGTCAGTTAGTAAACGGGACACAGTTTGAACAATTCCTATAAGAAATAGTTTTGGTTTAATGGACTGTTTAGTTAATTGAAAAGTTATTATGAAACTTACGTTTATTTCGTTTTTTATTCATTTTCTAGTTTTTTTTTCTTATGTGAGCCCTACTGCAACTATTTTTCCCTTGTGTACAAACACAAGCTCTATCACATAATGTGATGAAAATCTTAGCTTTCCATTAAAAAAATTTGTTGATGACGTCATAACTTTGACAACTTTGACGTGTTATTTTAGTAACTTATGTCAAAAGATGCGGAATAAAAAGAACAGTTTGACGTGTTTTTGCATTTTTTCAAAAGTGATCGTTGTACGTTTTATGAATTTTGTGCATTACTTTATCATAACTCTGTATAATAAAAAAAAAATCAGCATTTTAAATTATTGACCACTTTCAACAAATAAATGTATTTTCGTTCCTTAAAGTGTCAATTACTGGCCCCTTCACCTTATCTGTCTTGAAATATTAATTTGAACGCTTGTCGAACGTAACTGAATCAAATTGATCTGTGTTTATTTGTTGTCTACTAATGATGCCTAACCCTGATCTTTAATGGCTTGTGGTCTCACTCAAACCCTACCAAATTAATTCAATATCAACGTCCGACAAGTTATATTGGTAGGCCAAGGATGAGTTAGGTTTGTTCACTAGTATATTACAGGAGCGCTAATAAGGGTTGTTAATGGCTCACCTAAAGCAAATCCGTCTTTGGTCCACTTCACTTGACCCGCCAAATTGGCCACTTCGCACTCCAAAATGGCTTCTCCACCCTCATGAACCTTCACGTCTCTTGGTAACAATCGGAAGTACTGCTGCTGGGCTCGAATTGTACACACGACAGCCAAGAAATATACTGAAAAGCAAAAATATAGTTAGAGCCTCTAATGTGTACGGTATATTTCCAAAAATTACGGGCAGAGCGTTTTGTACACGATGCGATTCGGCGAGTTTAGTTTCGAAAGGTGTGGCAATGTAATAATATTTTGATACAGGTAACCGAGTAGTACAGGCATCTCAAAAATTATCTCTGAACGATATAGAATAGAATAGAATATATCGTTTGTGATATATCAATGAAATCACTCGTAAAACATACTCAATTTGAAATCCATTCCACTTTTTCAAAGATTATTGAGCGAAAAAGAGCATCATCACACAGGCTCATGCGCCAATTATTGTATAACTAGAGGAATATGACATGATTTTAAAGCAAGAACTTTCGTTGATTCTGTCGAAAAAGGTAGTAAAATATCAATAGATCGAAAAATTAACTGAGTTAATAAGATTTTGGAAAATAAATCACTTAGTTTTCTAAGTAAACTCAGGAAGAAAAGATATAAGAAAACTTAATTACAAGTATCCAACCTTATTAGGGAAGAATTAACATCTCAGAATACAGGGGACATTACGTTTTAGAGCTGAAAGGGGGACACACATATTATTGTCAGACCGAATGATATCAAATAAGGAAACTGTTTCACTTCACCCCATGAAACAGCTTCATCAGAAATTTAACTAAACAAATCCATACTCCTCCCCACTGCAAAAAGTAAACCTCCAACACATCAATAACTCAGCTGAGAATTTCAAAGTGATTGATAGTAGCAAAATTTGATTTTTAAGTACTTAATATAAATCCTCAAATTCATACATTCTCCCATTTGATGTTTTACAAAATAAATATCTCAAAATACCCACTAATATCTGTATAGGTACCATCACCGATTGAACATCCGTCCAACTATAATCAAGCCGAATGATATTCGGTTATAATCGGATTGTGAGGGGAGCCGAAATGTATTCCGTCAGACTGAGCCTTGTGCAGTGTTGCCGGCGCTTGCAATTTAAAAGCTAATTGGGGAATTGTTCATTCTTAAATAAATAAAATAATTAAATAAACTGGTAATTATATATTTATGTGAATGATGAATGTGTCATGAAATGAACTTTTGCTCTTGAAAAAGTACTGGTTGTACCGAGAAAAGAAAGGATTGTATATATCTCATAGTTACTGCAGTTAACTGGATTGATTATTTATTGAAAATTCCCATCAATAGCCTTCTACTGAATGTGACTACCTGATTTGATTATCAATTTCAGATCATCACTGGACTAGATTCATATAAAAAAGTTAAACCAAAACATTTATTTATAAAAACTCTTTCAAATTGTGTCAGTTTTCCTACTCAAAAGTGACTCTTGAACTCACTTTATAAAGGTAACAAAATTAAAAAAGTCTCTTCAGGAAATAATTACTATACAGCCTAGCAACAGCGATGCGCACTGGGTGCATATCAAGTGTTATATTAGGTAGAGGATATGTGTTTTATGAAACTAAGCCTTACATGAAGTAAAGATCTACCAACGGAGCGTGTCCCCTTTATTCCACGACACGCTTTATACCGGGTGACCACGAGGTGAGGTACGCCCCCCAATTTTTCTATAGTTTTGAAGATACAGGTTTCAAATTTGGCACGTCGATATATTACTCAAATACGCATATTTTGACTCCATAACCGAAAATTCACCACTTCCGGTTTAACCGGAAGTGACCCCAAACTTTTTTTTTTCAAATGACACCCTGTACAATTTTTTTCATTATCAGGAAGAACACGCAATTTGTGATAACACTGTTCTCCAAAATTGAAAATCGGTTGAAAAATGGCGGAGATACAGTTGATTGTTCAATCGAACAAAGTTGGCCGTGAACATCAAACTCAAATCATCACAACTGACGAACGGCGTCAGCATTTACGAGAGGAAGGTTCGAGGTAAGATACAGCTGAAAATTGAGCTTCCCATGTAATTGCAGCAACCATATTTCCCATCAATTATCAAACATTTCCTCAAAACGGATTAGTACCCCTGAAAATAAGGGATAATACTCGGGATAATAAGTGGATCACAGAAAGTATCTTTTTGAAATTAGGTAGAATTTGGGTATCATCCCAGTTTTTTCAGTCTAGAAATTAAGAAAAATTTCCCTCTTGTCTCACAAGAATGAGGCACAGAAATATGAAACGAAAATACTTTTCTAGTCAACAATTCTAGTTCTACTCTCAAGTGAATTTGAAGTTAATTTATATATCCCGTGTAACTTCCACGTGACTTGAAGAAATACAGCAAATAATTCCCAATTACCTTCCCGCCATTAATTCTGTTGGCATTGCGAACACGCAATTAAAACCTAGGGTTAGGACAAATTATATGCTCCAATATTTTATTAATTAGTTCCCAAGATTGCTCACCAACTAGGTTGTGTAACTCGCATTACTAATTAAAATGTTTAAAGAAAATACGCCGGGCAAACAGATGAAGTGATTCGTGTAAGAAACATTGACTAGATTTGGGATGACAAAAAACAATTTCGCACTGGTGATGCCCGATATCCATTCTCAGTGTGAAGATTGAAGGATGCAACCGTTGAAGGCATTTTTTACTGTTGAAATTATGCTCCTGATGATTCTAACTTCGCGAAACCCACATAGAATAAAATGGAGGTAAGTTTGGATTATATTGTCCAAACACAAAGCACTCGAAGTTGGTTTGCGTAATTTCAAGGCCGTAGTAGTAGTATTTCTTATATTCGAGTCAATTACATTCGAAAAATGCAAAATAATTTCAAATTTTTGGTGGAGGCGCCAATACTATTAATGAAATCATCAATCTCAATACTCAGAACTTATTACGATTAGCAGTAATCTTCGCCTCATTCTTGCAAGTATCACCTCAAGTCTTTCAGTCTTTGGCTTGACTCTTTGAGTTGAGACTCCCAATCCATGAGTCTTTTCAAATCACGACGATTTCATTACACTAATGGATTTCAGTATTTTAGTCTATATCGAAGGAAAAAGAAAAGTCTATTTATTTTCATTTACTATCATTCTGACACATTTACCTAGTAGTTGTTTTCCCCCAATATTTTGATTCATTTTCGAATTAACAGGCGGATATTTCTCACTTAGTATGCAATTTCCTGCTTATGAGAACAACAATGGGTAAAAAATAAATATATGAGAGACAGAAACAGAGAGAAATTCATAAGGTGGGGAATGAGAAAGTTAGAGATTGGAAAGGGATAGAGGATAACAGATAAAGTGAATTGGTGAACAATTTTTAACGGTAATAATTAGTAGTGGTAGTAATTTCTTGATAATTTTAACTAGTTGCACGAATCTTTGTTGCTATAGGAATCTCACGAGTGGGATTTCTTAATAGCATCAAAGACGAGTTCTAATCTTATTATTCTTATTATAGCTCAAAAATTTACAATCACATAAATTGAGGAAAAATTGTGAGGGGTTGCGAATTTTTATGTGGTTGTTAATCTGTATAGGGCTATACTGAAAATTATTTTATACTTCTGAGTTAGTTTAAAAGACGTGGTAGGTACCCATATTTTTCTTTTCGACGAATATGTTTTAATTATTTGTTTGCATACGAACTATATTTTGCAACTTTTTATTTCCCTTTTCAGTTTGTCAGTTTCCTTTCGGATTGTCGTACAAACATGGAGACAAATCAGGATCAAAATGAAAATAAATATTCCAGATTGAAATAAATTGATTCAATAACGAAATAGAGATGACTTAGTTTTATGGTCCATTTCATAGTAGGAATCCGAAGAGGTTCTTCATTTCTATGGGATATAGAAAACCTTTGCTTTCTCGAAAAAAATTCTTCAGTGCAAGAAAAAAAATCGTCAGCAGAAACTCAAGTAGAATGCAACGTAGAATCACCCTCATGTTACGCCTAGCGTTCGCCTTCCATATTTAACACCCCCCGCCACATGTGTTAGTACCTAATACATTCTATTCTGGGATGACCGATATAATAACAAATATTTTTTTTCTTAATGATGCAATTCAAGATGCTTTGTTTAACGTCGGATATACTTATTTTTTCCTAATTCAGTATGTTCAAGTTACATTGATTGAATTGTGGGTAATTTGAGTGTTTGAGTGATTGGAATTGCATTTGAGTCCTCTCAATCACAATTTTTAGTCTTTCAGTCTATCGAATTTGGCTTTCAGTCATCTCATTTGGCTTTCAGTCATCTCATTTCAAAGAAGAATTCAAGTTATTGAAATTTGATTTCAAGTTTTTTCAGTCAATCAGATTTGTGTTTCAATCTTTTAATTCTCAAACTTGAGTCACTTGGATTTGATCTTGATCCTCTTCAGTTCAAATCTCGAATCTCTGGTATTTCAAATATTTTGAGTCTTTTACACATTTTAGCGAAATTTTATTATTGTATATTGTCAAAACATCCTCTCAAATACTTGATATTCTGCCAATGCCTATTCCAGTATATCAAATTATTTTATTTGAAATGCGTTAGACTTTGGCAACAGCTACAAAAACAACTTTCACAATCAAGATTTTCAAATTTTAATTTTTCATTATTCTATGTGAAAAGTACCCTAACAAAATATTAATTCAGCAAGATATTTTCATAATTTCTAGAGTGGAAGAAGGGGGTCGAATGAATGCTGCTTAATCAACATTCACAATCAACGTATTTAACATTCTAATTTTTATTCTGTGACAAAAGAAGCAAGTTGTTAACTAGTGTCATAATTTGGTTTTTATTATTTCAGTGATTGAATGTGGAAATGATTTAATTCTCAATGTGCTGTTCAAAATAGGGCACACTGTGTACAATACACTCAAAAGAGCTTGGACTTGTTAATAGTTTGGAATTTGTTGAAGTTTCAAGATTTTAGAGGAACTTTTTTTATGAGAATGAATGAGCACCGATTGAGAGTATTCAAAATATTTTTCGGGAGACTTCAAACATATAAGATAACTTACCTTAACAGGTTAGCATGAATGAATTCTTCAATAAAGAGATAAACTGAAAAATATCTCATGGAAATTAAATAAACCTGGATTCTCATAATCCATCTGTTCTTGAGACACACTTGATACTAGCGTATAATATACCCTTGGTTTGATAGACATAATTAAATTCAATGGATAATGACATACTCGGCTGGCAATTTAGCGTATTTTGTACACATCTTGAGTATATTTGTGTTTGTCTATTTGGTTGGTAATGAATTATGATTGCAATGCTATGGAGAGATTCGTAGTGGATTAGTCAGCTGACAGTGCAGCTAATGGTTTTTGGAACTTTGCCAACAGAGTTTAACGCATAAATTTCAGGAATGAACGGAGTAAACTAACGTATATAGTACCAGAAATAAAAACGAGTATAAGACCATCTAATTTCTGAAAGTCTATTTCAGTGAATAATGTTCGTCGTTTGCAACGAACAAAGGGCGGTTATTTAATAATTTTGGAAGTTATGTTGTAATTTCGATCTCTCAGGATAACGTTAAAGCCAGTATCATTAAGGGTATCATTTTAGTGAAATCATAAAATCGTCATTTCCTAGAATGAAGAGCATAAAAATTATCATCATTCTACCCATTAAGTATTGCATTCCTATACATAATTATTTAAGTGACGTATAGCCGAGGATAAGGGACAAATCTTCGCATCTTACGCATAAGTAAATGTTGTCATGGAACGGTTATTAAAACAATTCTCTCTCGTCAATATAACCATGAGTGGGTATAGGTGAGTTTTGTCTGTTATGAGATGTGAGTCTCTTCAAGTTTCTCTCGACTGGAAATTTAAAGTGTTTTACTCAAAAAGTTTTCACTGCTTTGGATGGGAGGATCCGGGAATATAGACAACTGGCAGAATAAAATTTTGTAACATGGGATAATCCACAAAAATAAAAGAGTATGAGTAAGGAGAAATGTGAAAATGAGACAGTTAATTAGTAAAGCCTCAGATGGGTAAGCAACCGTACACAAGTCTCAAGCTCTCTGATCTTTATTGAATACTCCATTTCAGCACTCTTTGTAACAGCTTGGATATTCAACTGGACTATGGATTTCCTCCAGCGAAGAGCCGAGTATTCCATGTCGCCATTCTAGTTCCAACGGTTCACAAATCAAACATGGCCAGACAATAAACATATAAACATGAGATAATATCATGCTTTTACCGATATAACCTATTTCCACCTTTCAACTGATTTTAATGTCAATAATAAACTATTGCCAAGGCATCTTACAGATTCATAAAATTAATGATCATAAAAATGTCTAATACGTAACTGAATACTCAATTGAAAACTTTCTCATTTCTATACAAGTGTAGGTGGTTACCACGCACAAAAGTGTCTGCAGCATACATATCGAAGTTTAAATTAATATCATAATTTGAGCCAATCTTGATACAAGCTACAATATGTTACCTATTTATTCATCTCTTTATCATACGATTATCCCACACATTATGGAAGTTCTTTTGGATCAAGATTGACAATATAACGTTGATTGAAATAAAAGTTTCTGATGTTCGCTTGTGATTTGGTTGCTTCAATATTGAATTTGGAAGATGAATCTCATCGACAATATGGTTTTTAAGCTTAAAATAGTTTTTTCTCCATGCAGATTAGTCAAGTAAGAAGCATCGGATTCCGTTAAGAAAACCACAAAATATTCACGATTTTATTACACTGTCAGTCCTTGAATCAGGTCATTTCTGTCAGAAACTTCATTTCCAAGTTGAGAGCTATTTCACATTGTTATTATTTTTTTTGCATTTTGCACTTTTACTTGTTCTTTATACACGAACAATTAGTGCAGTTTGTTACGTTTTGTATTCCTGTGCACCAATCAGGAGAAGGGATGTCTTAAACTCATAACTTCATTCAAAATATTTGTATAGTCGGTTGAAAATTTTTACTTTTGACTCAAATGCGTGAAATTCGTTTCAATGAGCACATGAGGATGTGTGAATAATGAAGAAAAAGAAAAAAATAAAATAAATACCTCTCCCAGTACTCAGTAGGTAGGTACTTATAAGTATAGAAGATTAGAACAAAATGAGTGTGACACTGGGGTGGGATTATGTGTACCATAGAATTCTATAGTCGATCAAATAAGTGAGATGTCGTGATCGTTGAATTTATGGAAGAGAATCCTCTCATAACTGTCGACTACAGAATTCTATGTGCACGGAATCCCACCTAAGTATGGTTTATAAAAAAAATTCACTAACTTCGCTGACTACGACGGCGTAAAACGGACATGCAATATTTTTTTTCTTAGTTTCGAGTTATAACTCAAAATTAGCTTAATTTACAGTTTTAATATCCTGTTCAACGAAGTCTCCATTCCGGACTGTCATAGTTTTGTCTTCTTCTGAACAAGTTCATCGTCCTCAATTTTCGTCTGAGATGACGGTTGCTAATAAAAATATTATGACTGAAAGCTAAACAGGAAACTATTTTGATTTGCTGTAGTCATAATGAAAAATAAAACGATATTATTTCATCTATTGCACTGTACCGTTTATACTGAGAATTATATACGAGGAGCACTCGCAGCAATCTGAATCTGATGTTATACCTGGTTTAATTTCGAGTCGTAACTCGAAATTATCTTAATGTCCGTTCTACGCCATAGCAACATGTAGCAAAGGCAAATGTGCTATATTCACGCAGTGTCCTTGGAGGTACGTATACTTCAACTCTTGATTTCCGAGCATCTGTAAGATCTGTCAGATTTCTGTAAATGAACAAGGAGTCAAAACCCTGCCTTTTATGGATCAACTCAGGTTAATTTCTTGTATTGTATATTAATTGAGCAGTTCTAAGAAGTGATTATTTGGACGGCCTTCGGTCCCGAGTATTCTAGGAAATTTCGCGAAAGATCCATTCGGCATAAATGGACTATATAAAGAGATTTCACTGAGACTAAGAAGATTATGAAGAAGTGATAAGCAGTCTTTGAAGAAATATAGAAGTGTTTGGAATATTTAGTTAGTTGTATTGTTGTATAGATCTAAGTGATTAATTAGTCAGTGAAGTAGTTGTATGTTTTTAGTGAAGTTAGAAAATAAACAGTTTAGTTGTGTGCTCGGCATTATTATTTAGCAAATATTTAAAAAACTAAAATTTTAATGTACTTGATTAACAAGTTCATTATGAAAACCAGTATTTATAAATTATATTCAATAATCCATGGTCTAGCCAAACGTTAATCTAATTACCGCAAACCTAATTTACTACTTTCTTACTCATTAGATATATAATTGGGCACATGTCGGTTTGATTCATATTTCATAACCATGGCATTGATGATTGATTTGGACAGCATAAAGAAGGCAATATCTACTTGAACAATTGAATCAAGAAACTTCACGTTTCGATACAGAATTATTCCCATCAAAAACAGATTCAAACTTATTATAAAGAGTTATAGAAGATTTCCGCTGAAGTTGGCAATGTATTGTCGAATTGCGTGATGTGGAAAATATCTGCGATTCGAAAATAAAAAGAAATTGTGAATACCCAGTTACTGCGTATAGCAGGAAAACCGAAATAATATATTCCGCATACATTGCTTTCCCACAAAACTCCATATTTTATGTTCAGGCCGACGTTCAGGCGCATTGCCCTATGTCCTCAGAACCGGAGACCGGTTGTGTAGGCTGGAAATTAAAATTTTAAATTCAAAGTTTATGTAGGTTTACGTTAGACGGAGAATGATTTCGTAATAAAAATTGGTTCTACTGAATTTCAACTCCCTATCAAGTTGTCTTTTTTCTGTTTGCTGAGAAGCAATCTCGTTACGACCTTTTACTTTGCAACAGGAATTGGAATAACAAACTAGAGGAAATAACTTCTGCAGAGATGTAGCGTACCCAGTAAAAAATACGACAGGGAGTTGGTGAATAATACGATTTCTCTTGCAGTGTACACCGCCTTGTTTTCAAACTAAACTACTGTGGTGCCGGACGAACTCACGCGAGATTAATCTAGTGAGTAGGTACATTAATGATGAGGTTCGTGAATCTGGAAAATAATCAGAGGTCAGAATTAAACATACTGAAAATAATTGTTATTTCAAATGTGGTGTCAAATAAACGGTTGTCCTTTACAAAATAATAGATATACTATAAACCAACCAATATTATAGGCAGATAATTCTTATCAATAAGAGAGATAGGTATAATTGTTTAAGAAAAATTTTATCTTGTAAACTGAAACTAAGTTTTTACAATTCCTAGGTATAGTTGGGAAGACTGAGTGAGAGTTAACGTCGATGAGTTGTATTTTCAAACATACTGGAAATTGTCAATTGAAGCTTGACACCAAAAGTTTCTTCTTCTTTCTTTACAAAATAGTATCAAGTATAACTTGACCGATAGATGAGTTCTACCGACCAGAGAAATAGAACTTCCAATGCACCAATTTTTCACTTCATCAGTTTTGGTCATTCAACAATTATTGATGAGTTAATTTTCAGGAGCAGAAAAATGTGTGTATTACTGAGAAAATGGATTTTTTCATTATATAGCATTTAAAAGAAATTTTCCGGTTATTCACGAATGGGAATTTTCACGACGAATATGTTTTGTTCGTTCGACAACTGTTTCATAAATATGTGAGCGAAAAAATTATACCTAATCAACAGACAGTGCGTAGGTAATACCGAGAGACTGAAAGTAATAGAATTTTACCGATTACAGGTAGTTTTTCCACGTTTTTTCCACGACAAGTTTGATTTGGTCATTCGACAATTGATGGTTTCATTTTCAGGAGCAGAAAAAATAATACAACCAAATTATGTGTGTGTATTGATGAGAAAAGTAAATTTTTCCATTATTTAGCATTTTAAAATAATTTTCCGGCTATTCACGAATGGGAATTTTCACGTCATTCGACAACTGTACCATTAATTTCTGACTGAAAAAATTACTTATATTTAATCAACAGACAGTGCGTAGGTAATACCGAGAGACTGAAAGTAATAGAATTTTACCGATTACAGGTAGTTTTTCCACGTTTTTTCCACGACAAGTTTGATTTGGTCATTCGACAATTGATGGTTTCATTTTCAGGAGCAGAAAAAATAATACAACCAAATTATGTGTGTGTATTGATGAGAAAAGTAAATTTTTCCATTATTTAGCATTTTAAAATAATTTTCCGGCTATTCACGAATGGGAATTTTCACGATAAATATGTTTCCGTCATTCGACAACTGTACCATTAATTTCTGACTGAAAAAATTACTTATATTTAATCAACATACAGTGCGTAGGTAATATCGAGAGACTGGAAGTACTTAATAAAATTCTGCCAATTACAGGTGGTTTTTCTGCTTCAGGAAATTTCAACTTTCTACGACAAATTTGATTTGGCCATTCTACAATTGATGGGTTAATTTTCAGGAGCCAAAAAAAATAATGCAATCAAATTTTGTGTGTTTATTGATGAGGAAAGTGAATTTGTCCATTATTCAGCATTAAAAAGTAATTTTCTGGCTATTCAAGAATGTTAATTTTCACGAAAAATGTGTTCTTGTCATTCGACAATTGTTCCATAAATTTCCGACCGATAAAATTATATTCAATCAACATACAGTGCGAAGGTAATACCGAGAGACTGAAAGTATTAGAATTTTACCAATTACAGGTAGTTTTTCCGCTCCAGGTAATTTCAACATTTCGACATTTGATGAGTTGATTTCCAGGTACATGAAAAATGAACCAACCAATTATGTGGGTGTATCACTGGGAAAAGGGGATATCTCTATTTTCCACTATTTGTATATAAGTAATTATTCTGCTATAAACAGGTAGGATTTTTGTCGAGCAACATGTTATAATCATTCGGAAAGTGTTAAAATATTGCCTGCAAGAGATAGAGCCTACAAAAAAAAATTATGAAAATGGTTGAATTTTTTCCTGGAATAATGAGATTTTATATTTTTTACAATTGGTTTTTCATTTGTTTCAAAAAGAATACATAACCAATATATATTTCCTAGTAGTTCACTGAAAAAAGCATAAATAATCCCTATATGCATGCGGTGTTACCAATTACTCAAAAAAAGAAAACATTTTTTGCATTATTTTCACTTCAAATAGACTTCGACAATTATTGGTTAGCACAGTGATAAAACTTGATGTTATTTTTTCAAGTTATATTTGTGGCAGTGCTAACTTAATATAAAGTTAGCACAGCCACTTCATTTAAAAAAAAACTAATAGAATATTTTTTTTTCGTTTTTTGACAATTATTCGACAAATACTGGAATAAGTTTCATCGATAAGTATTCCGGCAAGTGTCCTTGCTAACTTTATACCTTTTGAGCCATTTCACAACTTCAAAGACTTCAGAGTGTAGGAATATCTAAGCATGTTAAATGCACCAACTTTGTTCTTCCTTGACAGTTCTGATTACCACATCTGTATGAGTTAATGCTGACACCTGCTGCGGAGAGTTTCTAACTGTGGATTCTTCTTGGAGTTAAATGCCTTGCGATAATCGATACAGGTCATCCAAAGATTACGCTCAGTCTCTACCGAGTCGTGCGCATGTTTCATCTGTAGATGAGCAGGTTCTCCTTGCAGCCAACGACCCTAGGTGGTTGATTATCGTTTTTTAAATGGTATAGTTTTATATATAATGATATTTCAGAAGTAAAAGAAATTTTCAAAAAAAAAATAATCAATTTCAATATAAAAAGCACAAATTTTTAAACAATGAAGTAAGTAGGTATCTTTAGTTACTCAAATTTCGAAAAATAAAAAATTTCAAATCTAATTTTGACAGGTCCGAGATAAATGTATTTCGGGAAATTGTGCAGGATTTAGAAAATTGACAGTCGAAAGTTTAAATTGTGAAAGGCTTTGGCGATCATCCTAACCTGATTATTTTCTGAGTTCTTATAGATCAATTAGGTAAACATTTTTTTTTCAAAATTTGAGTGAGTAGAATTCTGGAGTATGAATTCCCTCTATAATGCAAATACCTCATACCTTGTGGAGTGTTCCCAAACGCACACACTGTTCGGGTAAAGGACGGTAATTTTGCTGTGGCGCACCAGGGTGACTCTCTGCTTTTGACTCGGCTTTTGATTCTTTGCAATTCTAATGTGGAATATTTAATATTTCATAGTTTGAAAAGTTTTGAATAAAATATATCTTGTACGAAAGTTTATCCGTCAGTTGAGTAGATCTTCAAAAAAGCTAGAAAAACCACTTTAGAAAAGATGGCAACATGTCAAATAGTTTTTTGGCATTCAATGGTGAAAAACACTTGTAGACTAAATTGATGGTTTTCGCCATTATATACTACAGAAAAATAAATAATTAATCTTCGGATTATTTTTTGCAAAATAT
This sequence comes from Chrysolina americana, assembly GCA_958502065.1. Taxonomy (NCBI): domain Eukaryota; kingdom Metazoa; phylum Arthropoda; class Insecta; order Coleoptera; family Chrysomelidae; genus Chrysolina; species Chrysolina americana. Next base: position 85,009,975 of record OY293410.1, read on the forward strand.
GGACTGGACTAAGTAAGTAGATAAATGGAATGATTCGGAGTTTAGTTGGAACCTCAATTTTCAATATTAAACCCCACATTGTCTTTCATGGTCCAGTTAGTGTTATTTATCAATGAAATAAGGATCATCAGTTGTACATCATTCACTCGTTTGATAATGTTCATGTAAAACAATCCTTCGAACATTAGTGTTACGGATAACTATAAAAACATAGGAACTTTTATTTCTCATTTTGAAATTTGTTGAATATTTGATAAAATCATATTTTTATTATGTTTCAAGAATGTTGGTTAACTATAAACTCAGCATTTACTACCTACAGGAGTTGAATTCACTTGTTTCACAACAAAATTGTTTAGGCAAATTTCGAAAGGGAAAGTTAATTATGGCAATGTTGCAATATCATTTGATATTTGATCCAAGATTGTCATATTTGTCTGCCTGAGTGGTACAGGAACTACGAATTTGGAATTTATCAAAAACCAACAGTTAATGAAAATATTTATCGAAATCAGAACTTCATTAGTATAAAAATAATATGCAGAACAATGATGCTTGCTGATTCGATTTGGAAATGTTATTAAAAAAGAGAAGGTCAATTTCCATTTCAATATTGCATTTATAAAATCTTATCATTCAAAATCATATCAACTATATCCCTTCATTCGTTCAGTAGAATGAACATAAATCGTCTCTAAGAAAATCTCTGCGGAAAATGCAAGATCCAAATAAACTTTATCGCAAAAGACTCTAAAGTCCTTGTATTATAAATAATACGATCAAAGGAAAAGAATTCCAAATAAAATGGGTCTGGAAAGTGATTCCTCTACCGGAAGATCCCTGCATCGATCTCGGCAGATGAAGGATTTTCTACGTTATATTCCCTTCATGGGACCAAGCACAGATAAAAACTGATTGATTGGTAAAGAAAACTCTTTTCATTAGAGAAAAAAAAAAGAAAACGTCTGGCTCAGAGATCTGTTGTTCGATCAGAAGGAGATTTAGGTGCGCGTTTAACAACAATACGACATTGAGAATGAGAAAAATGTTCATTGTTTTATTATAGAAAATTAAGGTTGGCAAAGAAGAAGCGACACAATAGCATTTCTGCCAAGGAAAACACGGTTTACATCAAATCGTATAAGTACTCAATAATTCACACAACTGAAACAGTATATTATGTGACTAGTGCAAAAAATGGGATATTTCATAAAAGTGTAACAAGATGTTGAACCACGAGCTATTGTCGAGTAGTTTATCAGTTTCCGAATGAGTTGTGCACTATACTTTTTCGACGACCGACCTGAAAAATAAAATACTACGAGATTTACTCACGATTGGTTCTCATATCGCAGGAGATAAGATTTTCATATATTTTGTTTATGGTGAGATTGATTATCTGTATAAATCGAAACGCTGCGAAATTCATTGGCGTAAGTAATTATTAGAACTTATAAATAATAGGAATACCACGTTTTTCTTTACCTCATTTTGATAATAAATTCGCTTGGAGTTTTTGACCAACGCTTCTTCTCTTGAGCTTTTTTGTACGCTTCTTTCAAAGTGTAAGGATCTGAACACTTCAAAGTATGCAGATCTCGGAGTTTAATTTTTTACTATCATTATCCTATTTCCTTAAAAGATGCTTAAAATATTACGATCACCACATGGTTAAAATAATTGTGTTCTTCATTGCAATACAATACAACTTTAGACTTTATCACTTTATTCAACCCTTTTAAAAAAGAGAGACATCACCTTGTTCGTGAAGACTTCTACAGTATGAACTATACTGCAATCAAATACATCAATGAGCTTACTTCGGATAGAATCAGCAAGAGTTTAAGTTGAACATAAAAATATTGAATGAAAACCGTTGATTTCAATTTCTAATAGACTAAGTAAATGAATTGATGTTCAAACTGTGCAAATTTAAAAATCTAATTTACCTACTCGAGGAGGAGAAGGCTGGTCCACTGCAAGAATTGAATTTACCCGTTTCCGGAAAAATTTGGTTACGCAAGCTCCATCTTGCCAAATTTCTGGTATACTAGATATTTCTTGATTTAAAGTGAATAGAGTATTTTCGATTCAATTCCGAGAGCTCACTAGTGACAGTAGATGCCACAAGTTACTTTTCTTGATTTATGCTGATGATTTGCAATTGTTCCAATAATTCTCTTTTGCATAACAAATACATTACTTATTCAAATGCAGCTGGACAAATACCTTTAAAACAGTGAGTTCACATCTAAGACTAGATTGTGTGATTGTTTCTGCCCATGGTAGTATGAAAGCAAAACAGGTGTCAGATAACTACAGCATCATTTATCGAGTAAGTATTTCAATATAGAAATAGTATACTTACTCTCAAATATTTCCAACACAATAACAAAATAATCAACTACAATGTTCGTTTTTTGCGCAATATGTAAAACTACTGCTTTAAGAAATTGTCATAAAATCATTTTTGCGAGCTATCAAGATTTTTGTTTTGTTTTAAAGGTCACAGGTTTGCAGAAAAAACAGAAGCAGAGCTTGTGCGAGCAAGGCATATCTGGGACCTGCAGCTAACGTAAAACTGGATTCTGAACCACTTCCGTCATAGGCGGTAAGTGTTATAATTGAATATTTATAATATGTTCTAATTCAATCAAATCTTTCGATTCAAATAAAAGCGATAAATCATTGGCATACGCGGAAGGTGAATTATTTTGGTAAAACATAAATATGGCAACGCATTGATGAGAATCGGAAATCGGCCATAAAACTGATCCTTAGGAAGGCGACATACTTAAATTTCATTAATTAACCGACTAAAAAAACAATTTTGTTGCAATTATCATTCGAATATTGTATTTTGACAGTCAGTGTACAATGTATTTTCAAAATCGCTTTCTCTAGGAAGAAGTACGTGTTTGTACTTCACTGCCATATAAAATGAAAGAATTCATCAAAAGTGAATTGAACAAGATCTGCAACAACGAACAGAAACAGTGCTGGCTGAAATAAGAGGCATAGCACATATATTACCTAGTAAACAGAAGTTCATTAGGTAGGATTATCTAAAATTTATTGTTAAGTGGGAATGCAGCGCGGTGATACAATAAAAAACGCTCAAGAACGAAGCAGATTACATAGTGAAGTTCCATAATTGAGAGAGAAATCTAGAATTATAAAACAGAACTTATCTCAGTCGAGCAGACTATTGCGGAAATAGCGGAAATCCGAGGAACCCGGAAAAACCACAATTCTCTTACCTTCGCACAGGACTTGTGTTCCAGATTACCACCGTTTACATTATTTCAACATTCTTTATGAAATATGGAAAAACTTAGGTACGTGCTATAATGCAGGTATGTTTCGCTGGCATAACCAAATGAACACGATTCAATTATTCAAATTATTCATTATACCAAAACTGTGTTGCTCTTGTTATTTCAGGAAAAGTGATCCATTGCCAAATTGGCACAGAGCTGGTGAGGCAGATTGTGGGACTAATCAATGATTTAGCGCGGAACATATCCGTATTTGCACTGAATGCCATTTCAGTTATGCGACTAGAAAAATTATTTTACAAAAGTTTTCAGTCCCTCAGAACGGCTGATGAGAGAGATGATTTTCTTAATTTTACTGTGATTCAATAAAACGAGGTATCGCTTTATCTGCCTTTGTCATTTGAATTTCTTTCGAAAATGGTACCCATCTGCAATTCATAGTTAAGAGTTCTAATATTATGTACCGCCATTTTGCTTTGTATGAATATTTATCGAGATTTGTGTATGTGATTTCTCTGCAATATAGGCGATTCAATAGTAGGATTCCCGCGTTTTTTGTCACAAGGCCGATAAAACATATCCTTGTATTTAGATTATTTGTAATGTTTACCTTTTGCGCAAATTTCACTTTATCAGATGTTTTTCCTCAATAACATTTACTGAGAAATGTTATGAGACCAGCAGGAGACACACACCAACCACAAATTTCATCATACATGAATAGCACTTTATTTTACAGCAAAGATAATATGGTATTTGAATTAATATTTCTGTGCAGTCTACAGAAATTCTGGTAGATTCAAAACCTTTGAAACATAATATGAAGTATTTTTCAACTAAAACCACAAGTTTTTCCAAAAGTTTAATATTTTTGGTAAGCCAGTAAAAGTATTTAGTTGCGAGTTAGTATTTATCAAGTCACAAACTGTGTTCAAATGGAGTGTATCAACTTGCACTGATATTTCATGAAAGTCGTTTTGATGAGGAGAAGGATCAGCTTGTAATATTTAATGAAAAACTTATGCAGCAATCAGATTCATCTTGTTTCACTGCACTTTACTAATTCTGTGTTGTTGCTATTTTCATGAAAACCACCAAACGGGACATTCTTCTGAAAGATATATAAGTAAGTATAGATATCAATTTGACTTGATATAATTTATAAAATGAAGAAAACTTACATCCAGAGCAACTTTTGACACATTTCTATTATACTACTAGAAGTTCCGAGTTATTCCTTTGTAGAAATAGATGGTAAATTGCATGAGTGAGCGTATGGAGTTTTCTTCAAACCTGGTTGGACAAGTTGTGAAAATTTTATTTGCCTTATTTCAATTTCAACAGCATGTAAACAATGAAATGTAAACAACATATCTTCATGCTGGTGCTGATTTTTTTTTCCAATTTTGGTTTCTATTTGCCAAGCCTTCTCTAAATTCACCTCTTCTAGAATCTCAAATGTATTTTCGAATTTTCCTTCTTGTTTTTGGTAGGAAACAGATGAAACATCAAATTTATGTTTTTATCTCCTTTGGATTTACATCCAGGAACACTACAATGAATATTGTTTTTATGTTAAGTAAGTTTTTTTGGGAGTAAATTCCATGAAAATGTTTTGTTCATATTACCCTCAGTTTCAAAAATAGAAAACGTTTAACGCATGCGTCAACCGTGTATAACGCAGATAAGATGGGGAACGCACAATCAATTTGCTGTCGTCGGTCGCTGAGGCGCAAGTGTAAAATATTCGAATTATTTAAGTAGCAGTAGAATCAGGATACCCTTCCGGTTGAGATCCCCATTCGTAGATGTCGCTCGAGTATCCTAGTTATTCGACATAAAAATGCTGATAAATAAACGATGATTCAAAAAAACGAGATTGACGAATATATTCAGATTATTTCAGTATATTTCTACATTTTACAAGTTTGGTATTTGGGCCCGTTTGGGCCACCATGTGCAATATTGCAGAATTTGATAAATTTGGCCAACTTCTCCGCTGCCATCTGGTACATAATGTCAAAACTATTTCTCCGATATAAATTACCAAAATGACAACCTTTATCTCGAGTGGAAAGTCAGCTACAGAAATAACTTTTTCGGCGTAGTTCTACCAAACGACTGATATTTAGGAGCTGATACTTTCTACAGCTATTGGGAACTTTTAATCATAATCTGAAACGAGAATTTTTCAATGTTGTCATTTGAAAACCTATAATATGCAGCTTCATTTTTAGGCTGAACTAATACCTTCACATCTCAACACATATTCCAACCCTTTTTTATTTATGCACTAACTCCATTAATTTCCAGTTCCAGTAACAATGACCTGAAAAAAATAGGTCTACATAGTCGATTTTCTGCATTCCCCCACTTACATCTAATGAGGTATGATTCATGAAATCACATGTTAAAAGGTAAGAGCACTTCCGGCAATGGTGGAGGACTGACGGCGTCCTCGTGTCTCAAGTCAAGTTATTGTATTGGTATATTCAAGAAATTATGATAAAAATTAATCCTAATAACATGGATAGTAAGTGGTGAAATACCAATAAATTGTTGAAATAATTTATAGTTAACGTTAGTATAAATTATTGCTGTCACATATAGTACCAGAAATTATTGCAAATATCACTAAGTATAAATTTTTCTCCGTGTAGGTGTGAATGTTGACTATAAATCATAAAATAGTCTTCAAATGAAAAATGTCTATTCACTAGTCCTTGATTATACTCAAGGCCTAGTGAGTGAACACTATTAGGTTCATTTACTGGATTGTGTGGCTGGTTCTTATTTAATACTGGTTAATGCAAACATCAACAGATGCGAAATTATCTTCAGAAGCTATATGTCTAAAACTGAACTAGTCCTTTAAGGTGCCAATCCAGTGAATCGGGGTTTCACTGGTTTTCCCTCGGATCCTCGAGCAGTAGTAAATGAAACCAGTGTTTAATAGTGTAATGACGTTGCTTAATTGTTTATATTTGTAACTCGGATTAGTGTTGAAGTAGATTTTAGAATTTTGAACTTCTCGAAATGCTCTATCTTCTCAGGTGAAAAGAAAAAGTTTCATCAATCACCTTTTCATGACCTACCTCGATCACAAAATGTGCATGCCAAAAATCGAGAAAACGTATTAGGCATTCTTTTACCAATACTTTGGTTGGAGCAATCGATTTGGACCAGTTTCGAATAACTCCATGTGAAATTTGAACGTGATATCTTATACGGGCTGTTTGCTATACTTGTTACCATTTTCAAAGAAGGAAATCTTTCAAGTCACTCTGTATAAAAAAATCCGTTTGAATTGGAATGAATTGAGGCAAACTGTCACTATTCTTCGTCGCAACTTTTCTTTAGTGCTTCACCTAGTTTTATAAACCTTCTGTTTATGATTTTCCCAGAACTAGAAGTCCAAAGGGATGAGATCAGTTAACGGACTATTGCTAACTATCTTTGTACATTACCAGCATTACGGATTTAAGTACCATCAAACTGAAAGTTGAAAGAACATTGATATTCTTCGAAAAATTCAGAACGGCATTCATTGTTCCTCCAAAGAAAAATGGGCCGATTAGGTAAGTAAGTATTCTAGAGTCTAAAATATTTCGCACCACACATTCAATCTTTCAGAATATCTGCACTTGTCGGCTCAGTGAGGATTTTCCGATGCGCAGTATCTCGAATTTTGAGATAAAACTACCCCATTTGTAGTGGATGTAGCTTTATCTTAAATAACATGTTTTTGGGGAAGTTATTATTATTTAAAACCCTGAAAACAAAAACAGAATTCCAATTCACTTCGAGTTCCAACTGTGTGAAGGAAAAATGATTTGAAGAAGTAATATCACTAAAATGCCAAATTTGGAATATTTGTGTGATCAAAATTTATGAATACAGGCCATGAAAATATTGTAATCTTTGTTAGATATAGTTAAATGTCCGTCGTGGTATTGCCTCATTTTTCCACTTGGTCGAAACTTGTGGAGAGAAGGGGTACTTCGATTTTGTCGATTTACTTAATTAGTTTCACAAACTTTGACAGTTTGCTCAAAACTGTGAATGAATTAATTATTCACATTCACCGACTTAAATAGTTTCGAGAATAAGTAGACAATTCGAACTAACAAGAAGAGGTCAAGGAAAAATAACTGCAAATGAATATCATCAGACAAATAGCTCTCGTCTTGGGTCTAGAATACACACGTGTGTGGAGGATACTGAGGAAGACCTAACACAAATTTCTTCACACACTTGGACCTGGTGATACTGAAAGAAGAATGGAGTTCTGTTTTTGGTCTGATTAAAGGTTTTTATCTGAATAATGGTAATAATTCACGATAGGTAGGTAATAGTCGACTTGATACTGATTACTTAGAAGAACAAGAATCACTTTCAGGATAAGATCCCAAGTCACTCGTAAACATCGGTTAATTTACACAAGCTTCCAAATCAACGAATTTTCGAATAATGCATATGTAGTATTAATTCAAGAACCGAATAATAACTTTTTGACACATATCGATTTGTTTTGTCCACACGCTCTGGTGTAAAATAATGGCTCATGATGTTGTCTGCTAGTTGCGCACTCATGACTTACTTGTAATAATTATTATTCCACGTGCATTATTTTGTCACACTGCATAATTCTGTAATTGGAATTAATGTCCTGTTGAAATACCGATAATAAATAATCAAAATAGCATGCAGGTGCTTTAAACACTCCTGTTATAACTGTCGGCTAGTGGCGCAAATTTGGCAATATTGTTGATTTTCACCGGTTGCATGTTCTGCTGTCCACTCATGGATCAGTAAGCTCTCCACGGACTGGTTTTCAGGAGGATTGTGAAACGCGAGTTGCTGTATTTTCGGCCAAACCTGTGCATGAGTTTTTCTTGCGAAATATGTATACACTAAAGGCGGTACGGATTGGTAGGTATATCTACTTCATCGCAGTCAAAAATATTGTTGGACCCTATGCTCGTGAACTATTAGCAGGTATAAAAATTTTGAATATTTCACTAATTTTTGCCGACAAAATTAAGGAATTCCAGAAAACTTGTAGGATAGAAAGAAAGTGACTATTCAGAGAACTGAAGCTGCTATGAAGAGGATTTGCACTGGGAAATATAACTGTTGATCGATACAATTTCGTTCCCGTAATGCCATGGCCTCGCCGAGCGCTATGCTACGTTTGCTAAGTATGATATGTTCGCTACGTACGCGATATTCGCTATGAGCAGTGGCCACACCAAAAGCTATGTATTGCAAACGCAGGTACAGGCGCTAACGACATTTTCAAAATATAGTCGACATTCAAACACTAGGCAACATGACAACACCGCGAACGCATCGAAAAGTACACGAGTTTCTGTGTGGCCCCATACATTTGAAATGAAGCTAGCTGTATTTGTAATGCATCGCAACCGCGAGCGCAACCGTAGCGTACATAGCGCTCTTTGAATCTACGACTTGAGAATGGCACATTAACCAAATTATTCATGTCACTTTACAAAATCTACTCAGTTTTGCTCAGTGGCTAGTAAGGCAGAAGCTGTGGGTTATTTTTCTTTTGAAGAAAAAACAATTTTGAATTCTTTGAGAATAATCCCTTTTTGCAACATGAATACCTTCCAAGAGGTTATCTTCAACAGTGGAAAATCGCTACTAAAGTTTATCTTTATCACAGGTGATTCCACATCGGACTTTATGAACATCCTGTTCATATTTCCATAAAAAGTTTATGTCAAAAAACAATTTTCAAGGTGTCGTCGCACAAGAAATATTCATGAATTTTCAATGAAAACTGAATTGTTAAAAAAATCAACTGAGTATCTGAATGAAAATGAAAATTTTCACTTTCAGATTTTCTCTTTCTAGTTAGGGTCTTATCACAATATCTGTTAGATATTAGATACAAAAAAAAATCTTCATTTCTATCTTAGGTTGTTTTTCATTTGAAGAAATGAACAATTTTTAATTATTTGAGAATATTTCCTTTTTCCAACTGTTCATCGTTATCTTCAACCAAACCATTCTGCAGATGGTGAATCAATTCAATAAAGAATGATGAATAAAGTGAAGTAAAACTATTTTTTTTTTCATTTGGAGGAGTATGTAACTTTATATTTACTAATTCAAGTCAATTGGGAATATTGTTTTTCAACGGCTGCTAGTTTATCATAAAAAATACTGTTTACTATCCCACAACTAAGTATATATTTTGATTCAAAAAGAATATTTGAGTCTGCTAGACAGCCAAATTGGCACAACACCCCTCGACGAATGACTTACTTTACGCTGGAGTCAAACCTGATTATGCTAAAGTTGGAACATTTCAGCAAATTTCTCAGAAGAAGATGGATGCAATCCCCCGTTGAAATTAACGATTCAATTTGTTACTCATATAATATTCCCTTCGAGTTGCAAATAACAGAGAACATACGAGGAGATTAAATTTCAAGAACTCGCTGGTTTCTACGTTGTTTTCCTTTGTTTATGACCCAGGGATGTCTACACCCGAATTAGGCAATTTAGCCCACATCGCAAGTAATTATAAGTTGCAAGTTCTTCGTTTTATCAAACCGAAGAAATTACATTTCCACCTATCAATATGTCGCAATTTGTTAGGGTAAATTTGCAGAATGCGAATAAATAAGTACTTTACGCCCGCGTAATGATTAAACAACACGTCAGACAAGGATATGGATATAGGATATATGAATAATACTGGTTATGGAAAGTTCAGTGTTTTGTTCAGGGGGATTTAACTGTCTAACTTCTGCTAACGTAGGTACGTCAAGCTGCCATAGCTCATTTTACAAAATTGTATGTAATCTATTTCCGTCGATTTCCTAGTCCTAACTCATTGATGTGTCAAAATTTCCGTTATGAGGTGAATATGTTCTCTCTATTCCTCCAACAAAATGAAAATATTTTCGTATCGTATTCATTCAAATTGTTCAAATTATTGTTTTATCAGTTATGCAAAATTGAGTGCAAAATATAAATTAGTTCTCGATGTAATCATCAACAAAACTTTGAAAACGTTTTAAACATGCATAGGTACCTAACACATCTTCCTGATCTTGTCAATATCTGAATATGTTCCTAAAGTTGGCAAGTTCGATCATTTAGTTATTTATTTATTCACTTCACAATTAAGTAGGTCTTGTGAAGAGAAATCTGTTTTGCCGATGAAAAAAATCGTGTTTGGACGTTTCCGAATAAGTTTAAAACAAGTCTAAAACGAAAATTAAATTTTCAATTGAATAGATCATAGATGGGAATTTAGACTGAAGAGGAAACCATAATGATAATAATAACCAAAATATTCCTCATCCAAGTATTCGTACAATAAATAAACTTATCAATCTACTTTTTTCCTGATAGGCTTTTTGAGTTTCAATATTGAATAACTAATTGATTTAATTTCAAAATATACTTGCAGTCATCATTCAATGAAAAAATAATGTTAAGAAGCTTTTATACTAATATTTGACATTCCTCTCATTCAATGGATCGCTTGGGGGTGTTAGCAAAGTGTTAGTTATTTTGAGAAGACAGTGATATCGTATTTGTCTTTGTGAATATCATAGAAAATACTGAATTACAGAAAAACTTGATGAGTATGCAAGAAACATTGGTGTCCATAGAATCGAGATCTTGAAGGTACAGTAAAATTATTATTCAAGTATTGTAAGAGTCCAAATTAGCCATATAAAACATCACGAGTGTTTGCTTTTGTTTTAATTCACAACTGTTATTTTATAAACAAGAAGACTTCCTAAATTGAGGAGTTACATGCCATTCATGAGTTTCTGAGAGGGTTATGCCATAAAAAAACAGTAACTTGATGAAACAAACGTCCATTGATTATTAATGATCTGTCAGATCAATATTAGCGATTTTCATATTCGTTTTCGTTAGGGATCATAGTGGATTGAAATAGTTGTCCTTGCAATCATACAAACGGGGCCAATAAATTAGTGTTTCTCTTTTATCACTCAAAACGCAGGCAGGGTGGCACAGTGTCTAATTTATCATAAGACACTAGTGTTTTATTGACCTTATAAGACGTTTGCAAACAGAAGAATTATTACGTCATGGATAATAATAAAAACATTGAATGCGTAAAAAACTTTAAAAACTAGATTGACATTAGCAAAATGGCAACGCCAGCAAGACGGATAGCTCTAAGCTTCACGGCAGCGTAAAATTAATGTTACGTAATTGTATCACAATTATTGAAATATAAACCTGTCCGAAAGACACTCAATTCGAAAGATTAAAAAAAATTCCTGTAATTCAACTACTAACCATTTGGTAATTATAAAAACTGTAAAAATGTATCGTATTTAACAAGTGTTATAGATTACAGTAACAGGTGTTACGACTTTCTAGGGCAGTTTATAAATGCGTGATATTTTCTTACACCTGTCTATGCTAAAACAACCAAATTGAAATAAATTAAGGCTGGGAAATTTTGATCTGAGTTATGGAGATTATCAACAGGTTTAATCGGTTAGCAGTAATCTAGTTAGCGTATCTATGTTTAAGGCACGATTCAACTGAGCAATAAGTAACCCGATTCAAATGGTCGGATATCTTGAATAAAGTCTTTGTGAATTTCAGAAGTTGAAATCTTTCAGGTATTCATGATAGTTTTAATTGACAGACCAAAACCTACTTTGTCTTGCAAGTTTTCAACCACTGATATCAATTAGTAACCATACTGATGAATTTAAAGAATGGAGTTGCCCTGGTGACGGTTGTAGCTTTAAACACAAATTATAAATCAGAGACTAATCATTAATTTAGCGCGGAACATATCCGTAAGCTATAAGTATGTCAATTTAGTTAACTATGTGACTTGAAAAATATACGAAAATCTCAAAAATATTCTACAAGTGTTTATCAATGTATCAGTAATATTTGCTGGTTAGGATCATTGAGCTAGCATGGTATTAGGTACGAAGATCCAGATGTGCATCCTATATACGTTCTGTAGTGTTTTAAAACAAATTAAACTTGTGTTCATATAAGTTGGTGATGATAGCCTATACGATAATATTCCAAAAGGTATTACAATGAAATTGATGCATTTAATCCTTCATATAATATAATCATTACAAGTTATAAGTGGATGATTATGCTACAAATAACGAAATAATTCCGGGAGCGGCAAGAAAATGGGTGAACAGATACCCTGAATAAACTATTTTAATTACATTTTACGTCTTTACCAATTAATTGATTACCTTTATATAATCAATTAGGTACGCACTAAAACATATTATCGAAGTTTTCTTTACGTTATTTCACTGAAAACGGCCCTAAGGTATTTTTGTATACCTTGGCTGGTCATGAAATAGATACAAACGTATTTGCAGTTCACTAAAAAATTTACCATGATATAATAAAGGGACGGACAACAAAACGGACCTTCAAATGTCACTTTATTTTGAATTTTTTGATTTGAAAGCAAACAAGAGCTTATGGTTGATCCGACTTTATCTAGTTATTTTCATATATTCAGCGAGTAGCATATAAGTAGGTATTCTAAAAAGATGACAAAAATTTTCAATTCATTCACCATATATTTTCATCACAGTTGTTTATTTTCACTACACCATGTATTATTAGTCAAATGCAATGCAATGCAGTCAAATTGCGAAGAGCTATAGTTTGTGTTTACTTAACACATCCCCAAATAGTATTTTGAGTATTCTTTATGATCTCCTTTCAATACCTAAGTAAGTATGTTGTTTGTTTCTTCTTTCGCGTAATCTCATTACACCATTTCTTCCCGCGGTATCTCATTGAATGTGGTTGAAATGTTTTTTTTTGCACAATTCAAGACGTTCACTCACTTACTTTTGATTGATTGATTCATGCCGATATTCCATTTTTTCTACGGTCATGCCTTGTGATCGTATCATTTGTTTTAATATTTTCATAACAACTTCCACATCAGCGATTTTTTTTAACTGTTCCTTTCTTCCAAACTACTGCACTAGCTCGAATCATTTCAAATTATCATCAGTTTCATTTTTATTATCAGCTATAATTAAGTATTATTTTTTTACAAAGCAGGAAAACTCTGGGTTAACTGGTTTCAAACACTGCGGCTGGTTCACAATATTGAATCAGTTCTTCAATGTCCATTTTTCATTTTCCATGTCTGAGATATTCCTTCATATCATCAATCAGAGTTTACGAATAAAATTGCCATTAGATAGTTAACTACAACAATATCCGGAAGGGCCTATTTAAATTTCAGAATCCAGCACCACACCCCTTTCAATAAATCCGGTAAAGTGAGCCTTGCCTCGTTGAATGTCATGTATTACCACGAGCATGCATGTATAAAACTCCATAAACTAACAGGTGTTGCAGGGATGTACCCTCCGATGATCAATTAAATTCTAACCATAGCATCTGCGTGCAGGTGAAAAATAAAAAGTCGTAAATGAGTTTTAGAAAATTCGAATTCCGCCCGGAGCTCCAGCCGGAGTACGGGCGCGGCAGAACTTGGAGTGGTGTCTACAAGAGGGCGCTGCTTGTATTGAAAGCGACCTCGGCCACTTGTGAAATATGCATGCGGTTGCTTTTACAGCTTCTATTTCTTCTGAATGGGAACTTTAATGATTTTTAAATAAAACATGAATTACCTGTTACAGTGAGCCCGACATTGTAGTGCAGTACGCAGTTTCAGGCTCAGAGAATCTGGTGAGAGGCGTAGGAATTATTCTACTTGGAATTATGTATTTATTGAAAGTGTTACATACAAACCCACTTTGAAATGATTAGTTTGCATGTTATTTACGTCAGAAAACTTGTCTATAGATCAGTATTTGATATCTTGATGCGGACCAAATCAGTAGAATGGAAATAAAAATTTTGAATTAAATATTTGAAGTTAATTTGATGATACAATGCTATTTATTTTCTTCTCGTTTTTACTCTTGTATATCGAGTAGATACTTAAAGCATATGATCAGTTATGTGATGATAAACATGTGACTTTAAAAAAAGATGTGGAAGTCTCGGTGATCTCAAGTTGCAGTGAGATTTTAAAATCCCGTTCACTTCATACAAATTCACAGAAACAATTTGTCAAGCGTGTTCAGTATCAGTACAATTGATAAGAAAGAGGAATATAATATTCCTGTACCCAGTGTTCCTGAATTATGAGGAAGCAGACGATGATTATAATTTTCAAATTTTCGTATTGTGAAATTGTTATGACAAAAGATGATACTAACAGAGGATTTCTACACATCTCGATGTTTTTTGTATGCCTGTCTACGTCATTATTATAAATATAATTATGTTCAATGCTAATTCTGATTGAATCAAATTCTTTTAATTGTTCATAATGGTGATATCTTCTTTGTCGCTCTACGTTTAGGACGGTGTATCTAGTGTAACTCAATATTTCGAACAATTCTCATTACTTACATATACTTAAGTACCTATCTCACATAGAAATAAACTGATAGTGGAACGCTCAGAGATCTGTAATCAACTGCAGACCTGATATCTGGTATCTTATTCAAAAATAAGTAATTTTAGTGGAAAGCAATTACATTCTAAGGGGTCTAGTCTTGGTCCGCTGTTGTTTATACTGTGTATTAATGATATTCCTTCAAGTTTAACTTCCTATAAGTATGCCCATGACTTCAAAATCTTAATGACTATTTTAAACAGCTGAATTACACTATTTTCAACTGGTCACTGACGAATAAACTGCACTTCATCTCGATAAATGTGATGTCATCACCTTTCTAAACTTTCCGATCCAAATCATTTCATTAATTCTTATTCATAAGTAAGTACTTATACCGAATTATTTCAATATTGCTGATTTAATGGTAGGTACTTTGTCAGTGCGTTCCATATTTTCATGAACAAAAAAATAATGCAATTAAAAATTAAGTTAAATTAAAAGAGCCGAAAATTTATGAATTGTCTCTACAACTAGTATTGAACAAAATCGCTTTGTACGTTCCCATCATTTCTCTTTTCTCGCTTAGATCTTCCAGACCACGCAATGAACTTTGATACATTTTAAAAGAGTTTTTTTATAGTATAAAAAGTGAATTATTTTACCAAATCGTCAAAAAATCGATTTTCGAGAGTTTACATGGCATACGCTGGCTAAAGTTTGAAACATCAAAATACCAAAGAAGTGTAGTTCATCAACAAGCCTAGGGAAAAGGCTGCGATTGCATATCTCCCTAGGTTGACTAAGAGCTGCTTAACAGTTCGCAATTTTTATTGCATGCAATAGATGCTACTCAGCTGTCAAATAGCATCTCATTGGTTGAAAACTCCTACAATAAAGTTATTGCATGCAATGAAAATTGCGAACTGTAAAGTGACTTTAACAGTAATTATTTTTATGTTTGAAACAATACCAAAGCAATAAACTCTAAATTGAACAATGCTTTCATTTGAACATGACACATGTAATGAAAATGGCTGTCCTACCACTTACTTAATAGAATATATCGTAGTAGGTAGGTACTTAATTTGCAATAGATTAGTACCAAACCTGAAAAGTAGATTTTCGACGTCTATCTCTTCTCGAACACGAAATAATTCAGGCCTCTCTTGCCAATCTGGTATGGGAGGCGTATTCTGGGAGTGAAAGAAAATATTTAGTTTAGTTAGCGTACGTGGTTTATTCTGTAATTATAAGATAATAAAAGTCCAATTTAATACTGCACTTTTTTCTTACTTAAATAAAGATGTAATTTTACTTGTGAATGAAAACAATTTTCTTAACTAGGGTCATTCAGTTTTTCATATAAGTAAATAAAACATAAGCTGATAGGTACCTACGAAATAGTTGCCCAATAAGGTTTATCAACATATTTCTCAGAACGACGAGACAAAAATGAGTTCATATTGTTCATAATCGGTAGGTATTTATGATTGTGTTCGTGTCCAACACAACTGGTATCAATAATCCGTGCAATAATCTTTATTTCAACTGTTATAAGTAGCAAAAGTGTTTGTTTGTTTAGCTAATTGGTCCAAGCATGCCTCTGAATTGGATATTTTTATTCCTAATTCTCTTTTTCCAGCTTTTTCGCGTGAAACGAATAAAAATAGAGGAAGTAGGTAATTTATTAATTCACTTTCACTTTATGGAAATACAATTGATTCTCAGAAATACAAACGTTTGTGTTGTTTTCATTATTGTCCTATTCCAGGAGATGTGAGATTAGCTGGGTCAATTAATAGAGACCTAAAGGGGACCAATTTCTTTCCGAAATTCTTTTGCATTTTGGGGAACTGTTAACTCCAAAATCTATGTCATATCAGATGATAAAGACCGCCATCAAGGTTCGAAATGAAAAAAAAATGTGCAAAAAATCAAAACATAAACCAACTCGAAGAGTCAAAAGTCAGGCACACTAATTTCATCAATGATGCATGTAAAGAGGTTCGTATATTTATTGATTCTTTCTAGATTGTTAAAAATTAAAAAATTATTATTTCCGTCAACCGACTGCTTCCTTACGAGCACAACCCTCCGAAGTCTTCGAAACACTTGTACGAGCTAGGGAAGACGTAGCCCTTACATTTTACCGTCTAATGCCATGCAAGATAGGTAGATAAATTGGGACAATATTCGAGAAAACATGATGCAGAATTTGTACGGAGTGTTAGTGGTAGCACCCTATACCTAAGTACGTACTTCTATTTGAAAAATGCACTAATTTTTTTTTACCTATGATTTCTCAATATTCAAGCAATAACCGCATAGATATAGACCTGGTGTCTGTAATTTGCGGATGCGTTCAGTAACTGTGCCAATTACCAAAATAATGCCTTTTTATGTTAGTTAATAATATGTTCGAATTTTAATACCCTATTGAGTAATATTCAATCAGCAAACCGATTCAAAATTCTGGTTTCTATTGCATTCAAGAATTTTGTTAAGATATACCTATCCGTCGCCCCTGTCATCCAGGACTGTATGTTAGTCAATCAAACGAAAAGGTCTACTCTACTAAATTCAGAATTTTGGAATGAATACCGATAGAGCGAACTTCGGTATAAAAGTACTTCAAGAAGAATCCAAACGTATTTTTCTGTACCTCATGTCCCTGGAGTGTTGAAAATTAATAAGATCTTGGTGGTCAATAACTTATATTAGGGAAAGTATAAGTAAGTACTTATTTATGCCGTTTCAAATAGATACTCAGTTCAGTATAAATTACCTAAGTAGCCTAAGCTCTGTCAGTTCACTACTCAACTACCTACGAATGTCACTAATAATTACTTTTCCTCTATAAAGTCATATATACTTATCAATCAACGTTGTACCATAGTTGTAGGTATTTGTCATTTTTTGTTTATTATTGTTTTTAGTTAGTAAGTTAACCACGCACAAGCTGGTCCTTTTGTGTTTTTTTTAAATTACAGCCTCTTACTAGTTGCACATAATTATGAAATTGAGTATGTGAATAAATAATAAGTTGGTACATTTATTATTATTACTGTTAGGTTTCTTTGAGTAACGATAGATAAGATTAAATTTATATTTCATGTAATTCAGGCTGTTTGGGTAAAGTTATTTTTTGAATTTATATATTTTTTTAAAGATAAAATAAAAATTTTGTTACATTTTCAAAATGCGATATTTTTTCCGTTTTTAATGATTTAGGAAACACTTCGCTAATGTCGAAAACTTGAATTCATCAATAATAACTGTGTTAAAGCAGAGTTTCATTATTATCTTCTTCAATACTTAAAATCAACCAAACAAAGGAGTTATGTGTTAATCTATCGAAAGTATCGAAATTCTATATTAAAATATTGCAATAAAATTTCAGCAAAAAAAATCCGATACTTAAATAGGAACGAAAAATATTCCTCACACTGTATGTAACTAGATCACAAGAGTATCTTAGCATGTTGGTAGATACCAAATCAAAAAATCTAAATGAAAGAACAAATAATTATTAAACATATACTTAATATCCTAATCCTTTGTTTCATTGTGAAAATTCTGAATTGGAAATTAAATGATAAGGTATCTGAGGGGTGGTAAAAAGTGTGAAATATCTAGGTACCTACTTACTTGATGTTAAGAGAGTAATATCCATGTTAAAAGCCGTAATCCAAGTTAACAAGCGTCAAATAATCACTTAATAAATCACTCAAACAATTTAACCATAACAAAAACAAACATTTTAATAAGTGCTTCCACTAATCTCCTTTAGGCATCGTTTAAATCTTTCAGCACTGCACACAATCCCTGAATTCCCTAATCTCTGAATAAATCACCATTTAATTATGAAAAAGAAAACACTTTTCAGAGTCTAGTCCGATAACTTTTAGTGTATTTAAATGTATTCCTTCTAATGGAATTAAAATTGCGCGTCTTCCAGTCTCCACTTCATACATGAATTGCAAAACGAGCTTTAATTTGTTCGTTACTACATTGCGTCAGCCTCCGCTTTTTATGAATGGGTTACATCTAACGGCATCGACTTAAAGAGTGGCTCCAAGGTCTACACTTTCACAATCATTTCCATGTAATGAATGAAAATCTTGCTTCCGACACTAGGTAAATCCAAAAGACCTCCTCATTAGCACCAAGTACAGTCAGTTTGAACGAGCACTAGAAGAATGTCTCAGGTAGCTGTGAAACAAATATTTGCCGGGGATGAACCGATTCCTAAGTAATCACGAAAACCGGATCACAGCAAGCTGCGAGCTTTGCGTCGTGCCGTATCAGAGCCCTAAAACTCACTGCCTGCTTCACGTGCAGAGTATGCCGCGGCTGGCGACGACTAGGCCCGAGTCTCCGTCGGGTTCCATCACCTGTTATGTTGATCCTTCTTAGGACCAAAGAGTAGAGGTTCTATACAGAACAAGAGAAATATCTCTAGATATGGCGCGAAAATGGACTAATGGCCTTGAATTTTACGACGATGTTTATTTACATTTTACATTTGTCTGTCAAATATCAGAATATTCAGAATCTAATCAATTGTTAAATATTCTAATATCTAATGATTGACTGCTCGATTTTTCTTGAAGTCTTTCATCGTTTAGTTTGAAGTAGTAAATTAGTAAGTAGTCTAGTAGAATTAGTATTTACCAATATCATATAAATTTTTGCATGTCATCATGGAATGTAGAAATACTGGAAATGACTCTAAGTACTCTGTTAAAGAGTGTCCTAACAGATTTTATTGTAGCTCGCGTACTTTGGAAAAGATACGAATTTTTAGATTTCCCAACCCGAAAGATATTGACCGAGTTCTTCAATGGAAACTGGCTTGTAATGATGAAGATGTAATGACACGTTATATTCAAATAATAGGATTTGTAGCACACATTTTGAAAATCGATACATCATTAATCATAATTTAAATCGAACTGCAGTTCCTACCTTGAATTTGTTTCAGAAGTCAAGGTTTGACAAAGAGACACAAACAGAAGTAACTACATAAGTGGATCAACAAACTCCAACACATTTTTCAATAGCTTCGGAATGTCAAACCCAAACATCGAAGGATCTTTCTTCACAGACACCAAGGAAAAAGAAGTTGAGGGATTTAGTGAAGGTAATGCATAAAAAATATCCAGAATCTTTGTCAGATACTTATTATATTTTTCAGTCTAAATCTATTGAAATAAAAAAGATGGAGATCAAAAAAGCTAAACTGGAACACTTAATAGAGGAAATGAAAATGAAGGAAGAAGATATTTCCAAAGAAATATTTAAGAGAGCATGTGATAGTCACCTTCCACAGATTTTCGCAAATACTGCTACGATTGTTAGTGAACTGAAGGATAGGAAACCAAAGGGCAGGAGATATACGAAGGAGTTCAAACAGCATGCACTCTCTCTTTTTTTATAGCATCAGACAAAAAGCATATTGACAAATGGCCAAAAATTGTCATTTTCCCTCAGTGTCAACTTTGAGGAGGATGTTGAAAATATTCAGAAAAACCTGGACTGAATGATTTTGTTTTTAGGAGCCTCAAATTGAGACTACAAGGAAAAGGCGAACTAGAGAAAATATGTATTCTCTCTATGGATGAAGTTTCTTTGAAAGCAGGTATTCAGTATGATCCAAAAAATGATGAAATAATTGGATTTCATGATTTGGGTAAGAACTCATCCTGAAAATAGTATGTGGAAGAAAGTTATTTTTTGTTTATATTTTTTATGGAAAGGGAAAGGAATTTGTTCCGGCAAAAAATGCATTAGATTTTATGGCAAGAGGAATCCATGATAACTGGAAACAATCATTGGGATTATGCCCAGTCAACGGATAGTCTAGATTCTACTAAACTATTCTGCCACTTCA
The DNA here is from genome assembly GCA_958502065.1 of Chrysolina americana. Lineage (NCBI taxonomy): Eukaryota > Metazoa > Arthropoda > Insecta > Coleoptera > Chrysomelidae > Chrysolina > Chrysolina americana. Next base: position 85,030,598 of record OY293410.1, read on the forward strand.
AAGGTAGGTATAGTGAATTAATTTTATCAGCAGTTTATTCTTTTTGAAATGTATTTTCAGGTGATACTGACAAATATGGAAGCAGAAAAGGAGCCTTTGGAAAATTGTTAATGCCAGAAGATTCATTTGTGGACTATGTGTCGATGATAGAAAACATTCTTATGGAAAATATCAGAACTGTAGCAAAAACAGGAGAACAACTTTATAAAAAATTTAAAGAAATTCCATTTGTACACGCTTGTGAAGAATTTCCATGTTTATTTATTGCAGTTGTTTATACGAATGAGGATATTTTATATTGCAAAATATGCCAACCGTAAGTTCAAAAGGGAAGAAACTAACAATCGAAGAGTAAAGAAATTGAGAAAGTTACAAATATTACAGCACAAATGAATATGATGTAAGTGTGTTGTAAAAGAACATACATTTTTTGGTATATATTCAGACCAAAATGTTTCTCATGAATCCATACATTTTTAGTACCTAGCAGTTATGAATTTGGGATTATTGATAGTATTGTTAGAATGTCCAGGGACATAAGGTCCCACTGTGAGTACCTATCTATAATAGCGTATTATTTTGTTTCACCCTATGTTTTTATGTTTCATGTACCTACTGCTCTCAAAAATATGTTCATGTATGTGAGGAGATAAAATTAGCCATACCAACGTTATCTAAGGATTTATATTCAATTATAAATGAATTGATTCATGCTATCGAGGAAAAATTCTTTCATAATAAAGGTAAGAAATATTCTCTTTTGAATACAAAAATCTGATATTTTTCTTTCTCTTTCAGAGTTTGCATATCATCACCAGGGCTCGTAAAAAAATTAAGTGTAATTGTAGATAATTTTTTACTGTTGTAATGGAAATATTATTTGTAAAACATTTATAATTATATGGTTAATACTAGTTATGTAACACGAGGATGGTTGTTTTATTTTTATTAAAATTTTTGAAAAAAATATGTTTTTCTTCAGACAGGACTGCATATTCATGAAGTCTTTATGCAAATGTCAGTGTTTTCTATAATATAAAATTCACTCATGATTACACTCGTAACAAATTCTGCTTATGTACAACAGAGCGAATCAAGTAGAAAATGGATTGATATCCATTGGATTATCAGTCGAACTCCATCTTATCCAAAAATAGGTTTTACTCGTTATAGCATGATCTTCATCGGAGTACATTTCTCCAGTTTAAAACACCTATAAAAATGTGGTAAGGTCCTTCTGACTCTTATGGTCTATTCATTAAATATTTGTTTGGAAATTATTTTGTTATGAACACTGTCACTGGTTAATGTTACATTTAATTACTGAACTTGATTCTCAGTGCGTAGGTTCAAGCAAACTCCCATGAATATTTCTACTATTATAAAAAGTATTTTGTACCTAAGTAAATATTGAACGTAAAAGACATTTGTAAAAAAATTCCCTGTTGAAATTAGCACGTGCTTATTTCATACTTGCTACAAGTCATGGCACCTCTTGTTTTTTGCATGGTATATGCCCAAGCACGCCTTTGAAATAATTCTCTACGCAGGTAAAATGTAAATGAACAAAAATTTTCATGGCGAAATTAGAAGAGAAAACAAAACCAACATAATGATTGCAGTGGTCAGCACATAAAAATGGATAGTGAAAAGTATAACTAAAAATGCTCTCTCCGTATAAACCAACGCATATCACCTTTAATATGGTTATAAATATAACTATATCTTATCAAAAATCAATGATTTATTCGTTTCTTAAATAATGTCAAATTGTAGCCGTTATGTTTATAGCCGCGTTTTATTGGCGCCATTCTGATACCGGGTTGGGAATAAATTGTCATTTATCTGTCAGTTCTGACATTTTTATCATTGTATTCGTGTCATATGTCAGTTGATTCTATCAAACCGGTATCGGAATGAGGTCCAATAAAACGCAGCTTTATGTAACCCACAATCTACAATTTCTTTTTCTTCTTCTGATTCTCTAACTCTGACGTCGATGTCACATGACCTGCCAACTAGGCTCGTGATTGGTGACACCAGAATCCAACCAGATTTTGAATTTTATGAATGAAATTAAAAGTACAGTAGTTTCAAGGATTTCAAAACGATTTTACTACTCCATTCATAAAAAGGTCATGTGATCTCTCTTGTTCTGTATAGAACCTCTACTCTTTGTTAGGACAACCGGTGGAATGGGTAGAAAGTTCAAAACGAAAAAAAAGGGTAGCATGAGTGCCCTGAATACTGTTGTAGTACAGGTGCTACAGAAAAGGAAGGTCCAGTCAGGTGCTTTTCCTATCTGAGTGTAGAGGCGTATTCCATTGTTCAATCCCAACAATTCGTGTTAAACGGACCACCTTCTAATTGATCACTTTTAATTGTGATTTTGTTTTTCTAATTGCACAATAAACAACATCTGTTATAGAGGAAATGTATCAAAAGTGATTCTTGTTATTATTTATTTCCCTTTCACAATGCGTGCCAATGTTAGTTCAACTAGGACAGCTTGGCCTCTGTCTCCTATAAGATGCGCAAATGATAAAACAGGAGTAACGATGGGACAAACATCGACCACATTCTCCATTGGAAAAATGGAAGGTTCAGTTCCGTATTTTGTTGGCACCTTTCAAATCAGCGGAGCGACAATAAAATAAAATGAAATACAAGTGCTGTAAATTGAAGCCATTTATGCACCATGTATGCCCTAAATGTGCCGGTTTGTTCCATAGGAGTTGTATTCAACATAATTTCAGAAATTAAGTGAAGTTTGTTAAAGATGATAAGCTAATCTATTGCGAAGGGGAAATCTCCATAAGTGCCCAAGAAGAAGAAACGAGCTTATTGGAAAAAACAATTAGTGACCTTACAGAAGAGGAAACAATGAAAGACAGGTAGACAGAAGTTATAATTCAACAAGCCTAAGATCCTGAGACAGAAATTAACATAATACATTTGGAAGCCCAAAAAATAACTTTATCCCAGATATAGAAAATGAAATAAATAAAATAACAATGGTAATAATACTCCCTCAAGAATTAATCAGTCAGGCCCTGTCTCCCGAACCCCGATACTTCCGAAGGGCGCGCTGGTGTGTCATAAACCACAGTACACTTCCTACGTCCGTGGGGTGGATGATTACTGGGTCCGAGAATCATGTGCTCTGAGTGGGCGGAGTAAACCAAGAATTAAGTCTTTCTGGATTCGTACGGCTACGATTTCTGCCGCATCACTGCAAGCAGGTATAATTTTTAGATTCGACAGCATCGTGCCATCATTTCACCAAGTATAATGATCAGAACTTCCATTTTAACATAATGGTTTGGGTAGAGTCTGCGGAGTTCAAAGAGTAAGTCTCGAAATTTCTTCCGATTTTCCTCCTCTTACGATGTTTGTTTCCCCAGGAGCCGAAAATAGGTCTGCTGTAATGGTCGAGGAGGACTACATCAGGCTTATTGGCATGTTTTTGCCTGTGGGTGGGGAATGAGTAATTCTAATAGATTCGGCAATTCTCATTCTCCACAACGGACTCTTGTAGCGCCGCGTTATGCCTGTGGATATAGGATGAGACCGCATAAGCTGCACAACACGCTCTGCATCTAGTGTCAGGGACCTCCGTCTACATCACGTGACTAAATACGACAGACGAGGGTCTTGAAGACACAATCCTGGCAAGCCATTATGAATCTCTCGGAACACGACTTCAGCCCACTTGACCTGAGAAATGCGAAATTCAGGTTTTTAGATAGGTCAAGGTCTTCAATGTTCTTGAAAAAGATCCCATGCATTGGCTTATCCTTATATAGCTATAGGAGACTCTCATTTTCCACAGATTTGCTCATTGTTCATTGGCTGCACGGATTGCTGCTTCGAAAAGAAATGCTCCAATCTCTGCTTTTTCATTATCGCATAATACTGATGACTTTACAGTCTTCATCCGGTACCATTCTGTTAAGTAGACACTCCAAGCTCAAAAGTCCACGGCCTCCCCATTGTCTAGGGTAACAGTGGAACAGACGATTTAGGATGCGAGCTCCTATAAAGATTCATCATTTTGCGAGTTTTCACGTTGAATTGTCTCAGCTCTTCCTGAGTCCATTTCATTACTCCAAAGAAGTGAAGGAGAATCGGTACGACAAGCATATCAGTTGCAGCAACTTTGTTCTTCCCCGACAGTTCTGAAGATCAGATTTGTCGGATTTATGCTGATTCTTGCCGCATATATTGAGAGTTTTTAACAGTGGTTACCTCTTGGTAGTGGCGTTGTTCCACCCCTAGGTGAGTATCTACGGCATCCAGATGATGTAGGATGCTTCCGTCTACGAGCTGAACGTCCTCTCCGTATTACGAGCTGAACGTCCTCTCCGTATTACAAGCAAAACGTCCTCTCCGTATTACGAGCTGAACGTCCTCGCTGTATTATACGCATCGTCCCCTTTTGAGATGAACCGTGGCACATTTGTCGATCCCAAACTCCATTCCAATAGCATGCGTGTACTCATGCACCACCCTCAAGGACTGATGGCTTTTCTCCAGAGGCTATAATGGTCATCCATGTGAAACATGCCTCCGGTTGAAACATGCTCTGTGGAGTTTAAACCTTAAGGCATACACCACCCCGGGTGGTCGGTGCACACTCCAAGCAAGCATCAGACGTCGGGATTGGCATCTAGACAACTCACATCACACTTGTTTTTACAAACAAGGTATCTATCACCTGTCGACTCCGGCCAATGAACAGAAGTGATAAAAAGACAGAAAAATGCTTTTAAGAGGGATTCTTGGAACATCAAGTTCTGCAGGAAACAAACCTGGAATGTAAGATCGAAGAATCGGATAGGCTGAAAGGTATGAGGAGGGATGAAATGAAAACAAAGGAAAACGGTAGATGATGTCCAGTGATACGCAAGAGAAGGACATTAAAAGATCCGAAGAAATTAAATTTCAGAATTATGATCCTAAAGGAGATCAATACGCAATAGTGTTTTCCAAAGTACTGGGGAAAATTATGAACAAGCCTGATTATAGCGAGTTGGAGACTGAATTATCGAGTTTGGCAAGTGATATTTTCGATAACACTGATAGATATGCCTAGTGTGACATATGTTATAGTGATGTTCAATACTGATTATATCAGTGAATGTAACACTTTGAATTTAGCACTGAAGAAGATCTTGCATATCAGCAAATCGACAAATCTTATACTACTGTTAGAATGTGATACTCCAGTACATTATTACATTACGAATGATAATCCGAGAAATGCTTTAAGCCGGTTTTCTCGAGTGAATAGAAATATTTCCATTAAATTCCTTGTTGATAAAAAACAACAGAGAAGTACATTTGAAATTTCACATGAACTCAAGAAATATTTGAATACATCGAAATATAGTAAAGTTGAAATAAAAACAATTCATAGGATACAGATAGACGAAGATGGATTTGACAATTCAATTTTGATTCTTGAGCTCGTGATGAACATACTATTCTTGGAACCATATTCTGCTGATCAAGTACAAAATTACTGTTTTTTAGAATACGGAACTGCAGAAAAAGTACTTCTCTGATGGTGTTCAATATCCAGTCAGTAAGAAACAAAACAGATAAACTTGGCCATTATCCAGTGAAACCTTATTCTAGAAATACTGGAAATTTTGCTATCACCGATTTCGCGATGCTCGAGATTTTAATATAAATTTTGAAGACAAAACTTCCACAAAATCATTAGACAATTTATTAATTAGTCTTACTTTAGATATGCATTTTGAATTACCAACCCGTCACACCAAATCTTTTAGTTCCATTATAGATTATGTAGACGTCATCAATGGAGGCCTTTCACATTATGAAGCAGTCTTGTGCTATGTACCTCAAATACTTGAAATGCCTCAGCTCAACTGGTCTTTTCAGATTTTACCAAACAGAAAAAATCAAAGTTTTTCGAACCTGTTCAAATTTATTATAATTAAACGACAAACTATCTTCTACATGAAATTATATCCTGAACCTTGTATCTAATGAAATGGCGCAATGTATTTTTCTGAAAAATAAACATCAGAAAAAAAGTCTGATATTATCCATGACAAACAGAATCCTCACATAACACGAAACGTTCTTTATTTTTTAGTAGACTATGAAACAATTATCACAATTGGAATTGTAAATACCTCCATAACTGCATAAAAACATAGGTATTTATGTAGGTAGTATGAAGTAATGCGGTCCTGGTAACTGTCGTGTTCAAATTGCTTCAGCCAATTTATTATCAGGAATAGATCTATACATAATTGACATGAAACGTTGCTCGAGAAATTGCTCTGTTTTCGGACAAAAAAGGAAATCAGTTGTATGAATGATAAGTGACTTTCAGCATGTTGAAAGTTCAACATTTTATTGAAAATACAAGCTCATCACAAAATAATGCAATATGCGGAAAAAGATTTCTTTGTTTGCAATTGTTTCAACGTAGGTGAATAGGTCTTTAGAACAGTGAAATAATTTTTGACTAACTCTATTTTATTAGGAGTTATAGCGGCTTAATTTTCATTTTTGAAAATTTACATTTTTTTTAAATTTTTCCATATAAATTTGTCTCAGATTTCCATTTTTGTGCGGAGTAACATACACAGAGAAAAGGAATTTTGTAAAATTACTACGAAAATCGTTGGTTACATGTAACCAACGATTATCGTGTTAAATTTTCCAACGGTTATGTAAATTTTACATTTTCACTGTAGAGGTTACTGTGGTCCTGTAATCTCAGTTTCACTGGGCATTTGAGAATTTTCAGAATTTTTACTGTGCTGTTCAATTTAATTTTGTATTTTCACAACTGTAGTTTCAGTACTTTCCGGTAATTCTACAAATATTTTCAATCAATTTGTTGTAATTCTACACACGTTATTTTACAGATGTAATTTCCTGATTATTTTGTGTTTTCACAAAAGTAATGTAATTTATCCAATTCCTAGGTATCACTCACCAGAAAACGTTCAAATCATTGATGCATCTCTTTCGCTAGGCCTTCAATATATTTTTCAAAGATCATCAGGGAGGTTGGAAGAATTGAGATTCACACTCTTCAAAATCAAAATGTAATAGATTGTTATAGTTGATAGTTGACATAATTATTTTAAAGTAGTTTTATTTTCGAAATAATATTAATTTTCTTAAACTATTTGCACTTTTATTTAAATGGCAATCAAAGTTAAAAAAATATCAAGTCTTACCTGTTATATTCAGACATTTAAATTCATTAGATCTCAGTCCGCAAAATACATGTATTATCAACAGCAAAACAATCCAATGCAACTGCATTTTCCTATAACAAAAAATTCACTTATTACAAACAATGCTAGTTTACGCTGAAGATAAAAGTAATTTGATAAAAGTTCCACTTCAGTTTCAATAATTTCGGATATAAAAACATGTTATTAAAAAACGATTGGATGAATTTGCCCCCTACAACCGTTGAATTATATATGTTTAATACTTGGCAAAGTTTTCTACAAGAACTACTTTGCAATGCTTTTTAGGTATATCAAAGCTGAAATTATTTTCCTAATCAATTGGGAGAACACCTCCGTACCGGTTTCATGGTTCATCTTTAGTTTAAAAAATAAAACTTCTCCAGATCCAGAAGAAATTTCTACTTTTACCATTACATATCAGACCAATTACGTTATATTTTCATTCGTATATTTACATGTGGAAAAATTCCCCAACGATTCATGGAGTCAAATACAACCCCAATATTTGAATTAGGAAAAAAACACCTGCAACAAATTATATGCCAATAAATGTTACAAATAACTTCCCAAAAATGTTTGAGAAGTGTATGAAGAATAGGGTAGTCAATTTTTGCGATAAAAATATTTTGTCTGATTCCCAATTTGGCTTCAGAGAAAAATGTTCCACTGAACTGGCAGTATTTCAAATGGATGATTCAGTCAGAATAACCAAAAATGTATCACAGTGTTTTTAGACTCAGCGAAGGCATTCGACACCGTGAACCATATTTTATTTCAACGTCTATATACTACTGGATTTTCAAAGATTGCTTGATAAATAGGAAACAAGTGGTTTACATCGAATCTGAATTATTACCATTAACAAAAATTGATTTTGATTTTTTTGCCGAAATAATACTTATTGAGAAAATGGAATATCTCTATTATATAGCAAATGAAAGTAGTTTACGATTTAAAAAAATAGGAGTTTTTACAAAATATGTTTTCGTCATTCGACAAATATATTTTCATCATTCGACACTTGTTCAGTGAAATTTGAAGCGAGGAAAAACACTATCAACGTTACATAGATAGATACATGATGAAGGAAAGAACATTATTCATATTCTAACATATCTTCAGCAATAACGTGTACAGAGCAGAGCCGGTATTAAGAGCTTACGGGCCCTAAACGGTCAACTTTTTCGGGCCCTCTCCTGGATAAAAAAGTGTCTACAATAAAAAATAAAAATTGTATTTCGACAAATAAATTACATAGGAACATAGGTAGGTACATTTCATGTGTAAAAAAACGAGAAAACATTAAATTAAATATTAAAGAGTGAACAAAATAATGAAAAACAAAATATGTTGTGAAATACAAGCTTGCGTTGAAATCGTAGATTATGATAATTCAATCGAATAAGCGGGCAAATTTAAATCTCTTTTGCAAACAGGAAGGTCGATACCGAATTCGCGAAATCGTTAATAACGGGAAGAAAACTAGAATAAAATTTTCTGGTTATACTATACTTATAAACAAATCGTGTCACAACCGGGCCCCTTCGAGGGTCCGGGCCCAAAGCGGCCGCTTACTCCGCTTATAGGATAAACCGGCACTGGTACAGAGTCATTTGTGCCTTCTTTGATTTTTTTCGGAAACTCACCACTATTCCACCACCTTGGACGGCTTGGCAAACTCTTACATGGTATCAATGATATACCAATAACGTGTGCATTTGTTGATTTTTAAAACAGGAAATGAAAATGTAAAAAAATTATTTTCATGTGGCTTCTGATCATCAAAATACGGATCAATAATATGAAAAAATCAATGATTAATCACGATTTTTAATATTTAACCTTAGAAAATTGTTGTTAACGAAGTGAAAAATAACAGTTTTTTTAATTTTCCAACGAGAATCTCTTCGAAGATCTTTCAAAAATAGCTCCAAAAAAGAAAAAAAAATAGATTTGTTATTTAACAATTATTGCACATGCAATGTTCACGTTTAAGTTGGAAAAAATTGTTAATTAAATGAGGCGTATCAATAGAAAAATCGCGATTAAAATGTTTTGACTGCGGATTATTGTTCATTCATCTATCCGTAGATATTTAACAAGTTTGAATAATATTTATTCATAAAAGGTTCAAATTGGGCTTACGAAAGCAGGAGTCCCCGTTTTCAATCGTATTTTACTTAAACCCTCTGAGAAAATTATAAATATTGGTCCTACAATGGCGAGTGGCTGGCTACCTGTATGTATTTGATCAGACCTGGATTTTTGCACAGTGATTCCTTTATACCTACCATGCATGAGGTGGGGACTCACTAACCCAGCGCGGTGACCGTGGTTAGTGCGCAGTTTAGAAAGGTATGAATATTTTGGCAATTTCAAATGTATTTGACGTGTGACGTTTGGATATAATAACATTCCTCATTAATATTATTCAAAGATAACAACTGACCATTGAGGCGCTCCTAGCGTTGTGGCAGACAATTTTGAAGGTACAAAAAACTATAAAATTTTGGAAGTACTTGACCAGGTTTGCCATTAATATATTTTGTTTATTGTAGTCTTACAAAGTTGATGTGTTCATTGCGAAAACACAACAACAGATAGCTAGCTTAACTACTACCATAACAGATGTATAGACTGCGTAAAGTTATATCTCTATGTTTTCTTGGATATCTAACTATTCTACTCACCCGAACCTATTTATTGTATATTATTATTAACTATATGTATACACGGTACCACAATGGGGCTAGTCGATATGTATATGGGAAACTACTGGGAGTAGTTCAATAAAAAATTGTATACGGGAGTGTACCGAGGAGCTCGTTTCAGTTAAAATATTTTCAGTTTTCTACGACTTCCGTTTTTTTATTGCATTTTTATAGTCTACGATGAATATCCATATTATATGTCTAAAGGGCTTCAGTTATCAGTAATTTATTTGAAAATTTTCACAGAAAAAAAAAATTATTTTCTGGAAACAACGAGAAGCGAGCAGGTCAAACATTGCCAGAATTTGTCCGAGAAACACCGAATTTGGCCAACTCGAAAATTGTGTGACTCATTTTTTCAAATAACAACCCCATTTTTTCTTAACGTCAGTGGATTTTACGCTAAATAATAGGAGGGGTTATAAATAGAATAAAAAAGAATATAATTTATTTGAACAAGTTACAATTATATTTGGCAAGTCAAACAGATACAAAATTTTAATCAAAATTCCTTAAAATATACAACTACGCGAAGTAGAGTCAAGACACCTTAATGAGAAGTGGTGGCGCTCTCAGATATTCAATTGGAGACAATGGTAATTGAGCATTTTGAACTATGGAGGCAAGAAATTGTCCAATATTCATCTGAGATTTGTAAAGTTTATATCGGGAAGGCCTTAAGTTGTTTACGCCACTAGTTTGAAAGAGAAATAACACGACCGTACAATGTTGTCTCAGAGTTTTCTGTCTCATGTTACAGAACAGAAATAGTGAACTGGATAATGTATGACATAACTGCTCTATATGGGATGACCATGATAGTCTATCACCCATAACTGCTCCTAGAAGCTTGACACTTTTTTCACTGCCAGCAATTCCATTGGTGAAAACCAGTTGATTAATGTGAGCACTAAACCAGTTCTGTGCCCTGGTCTTTAAAAGACTATCTGCATGTTTATTAATGTTATGTCGTTTGCCTATGCAACGCAATCATTAGGAGACATAAAGTGAAAGAGGTCAATAAAAAGTGACGGGCCAAGAACGGATCCCTGAGGTACATCGTGTGATATAGTTTGAAAGTCAGAAAATGCTTCATTTATATATACTACTTGTATTCTATTGCTTGGGTAGGACTGTACCAAATCAAGTGATACTCCTCTGACGCCATAAACTCGCGGTTTATCAACTGGAGTGGAGTAAGAGACACAGTCGAAGGTTCTTGATAGATCACATAGAGGTAGAGTAAAGTATTCATGCCTTTTTCCAAGCTATCGACTACCTCAGTCACGATTTTGAAAACAGCATGTGTGGTGCTGCATTTATTCCTAAAACCAAATTGACAGCAGTTGAGAAATTTATTGGATTCAAAATCCTTTATGATTCTTTGCTTCAATATAACCTCAAAAACTTTGATGATCAAGAGAATTATATATATGCTTACAACCCTATATCTAAACTAAGCGGTTTTGTAGAAATTTGAAAAAACTAAAATTTCCGTGTGGTTATTAGAGATTTTTTTTAAGAATCGAAAAGAAACAAATGCTGAAGTGTCAATAAACAATATTTCTGAACACCCCATATAATTTTTTTGATAAATTTCTGGAGATCTAGGATAATTTAGGTCTTATTCATGCAAATTCTGGCAATATTATTGTAAAGGGATGCATCTATCAAAATTTTCAAAAAAATTCAAATAACTGAAAACTGGAGCCCTTTAAACACATGATGTTTCGAAGAAAGTTAAAAATGCAATAAAAAACTCACGTGTACAATTTTTCATTGCACTCTACTCCCAGTAGTTTCCCATATGCATATCGACTCAGCCCATCGTGTTACCCTGTATACATATAGTTATTTATTTTAAGCCTCATTCATCATCTTCCGAATGGTAGTAGCTATAAGAGAATATACAATAAATAGGTTCGGGTGAGTACAATGGCTAAATATCCAAGAAAAGATAGAGATTACTTTACGCAGTCTACACATTCATTTGTTATGGTAGTAAGTAGCTAAGATTTTGTTATTTGGTAAAGACGTGTTAACATTCGAGCGAGTACGAGCCGAGGCAAAACCGAGGCTTGTCGCTTGCCAAGGATGTCAGTCGATACATTCCGCGTTACTTATCACGTTTTTTCCGCTACTTGTTGACATTTTTCAAAATTTGACAGGATTGAAGTTTGTTTTCTTAGCCTTCCTTCCTGATTATTCGTTCCGCTATTTCATTCTAAGTTGCTTGTTCGCGTAACTAAGTTACCGAATGAACAGACAAAAATAATATTCAAAGAGTCTCATAGCCTATAAACTGATATAAATGAAGCTGAAGGTATTACTTGTCAAAGTCATTATTACCCTAGGCATGTAAATGAATGATATAGGCCATTTACCTGTTTTGTTGCTAAGCATGACTATTTACAGTGTCGGGAGCGGGAAAGATATATTAATGGCAAACCTGGTCAAGTACTTTCGGTACATTCAAAATTGTCTGCCACAATGCTAGGAGCGCCTTAATGGTCAGCCATTGTTATTTTTGATTAATATTAATAATGAATGTTAATATATCCAAACGTCACACGTCGTCAAATACATTTGAAGTTGGCCAAATTTTCATACCTCTCTTACCTGCGCATTAACCACGGTCACCGCACTGGGCTTAGTGCATGGTAGGAATAAAGGAATCACTGTGCAAAAATCCAGGTCTGGTCAAATACATACAGGTAGCCAGCTCTTAGACCAGACACAAACTGCAGAACTCCTGGCTCGAAGTGCTGCTTGCTTGTGGTATGACTCTGCTCCTTGGGAACAATTTGCCAGTTTTTGGTGGGTTAGGTTAGGTGCCAAATTTCATCCCTAAAGTGACTTCAAAGCCACGCGGCGCGGAATGGAACTGATGGAAAGTTGGAAAGAGACGCCACACAAAGCCAACAGACTCTGTGAACCAGTGAACTCGGCATGGCTGCGTGTCGACACAAGTTCGTATCATATTCCTAGACCATAGTGCAGTTCACAGAGAAGCTTAATTTTGTGACTATAGGCACCTCCCACCATCACTGGCACTGTGGCATGGCGGAGCGTAGACATCTTAGCGGAGCGTTTGCACTCGTCACGACAGCCAGCCGCTTGCGCAAGAATTGCAATCGACCAGACTTTAAATGGGCGTTTCACATGGACCAATCAGACAGTTCAGTTGCGGAGTGTGCGCGTCTGATTTCAGAGATGTATCAAATTTTTGACGTTTATTCTATCTACGTTAGAGTCAGGTCACGTTAAATTGGCAATAATATGCACTAACAATAATTATTGTAACCTCAGAATTGTTGAATTTGTGGGAATTTGGTCGGGATGTTGAAGAAAACCAGAAAACTGAATTTTAAATCGTCGACGTTTCGAAACTATAATGTTTCATCTTCAGGACTCTGAAGTATAAGAACAAAAAACATATATATTAAAATGGAATTCTGACATGGAGGTAAAAATAATAAAATAAATTATGTGGGATTACAATCGTTGGAAAATGTTTAAAAATTAATAATGAAGAAAAACACCATAGACACTACACAGAAGAACAACAAACAAGCGAAATCTTATTTTGAGAAATTCAGAGATCTCGCATGTTTTCCACCGATTACACCTTTTTTCAGGAATGTTTCTTATTACTTTGTATGAACTTGCCGAATTTCTTCCATGTTTCGAAGAATCCTGATATAATAATTCATAATTGCAGGAATACCCAATACATTGCAAACAATATCAACGCATCTGCTGATTTATTCTGGGATAATACTATTGTAATGAAAATGCACTCAACTCCAATCCGCTAATTTATTCAAGACTAGTAAATTAACTAATTTATTTTGAACAATTACAGATAGTTATTTATATCACTATAGGAACTTTCATAGTACGTCGAGAGGCAGCGTGAGATCTTTATGATTATCCAAACATAAGTGGTCAGGTCCAGCTCCAGGACTGTTACACTATGATTAATTTGAAAAACTTTCGGTATTCAACTAGTAGCTTCCAGGAGCTTCAATACAAGAGTAAATATACATAATCAAACAGAAAGAAGTAACAGGGAATATACAGATGACTGGGGCATTGAAATCGAAACAGCGGCTCTTGAAAGGTATTTTCCTTCTTTTAAAAATTTTGGGGTGGGGGATGGCGGTCACAGCTCCGAAGGATGGAAGGAATGTATTTCGGGTGAATTTCATCGCAAACGATGTCCTCTAGTTGCCAACCTACAGATCCGCTGTTTCGTTTTCAATGACCCACTCTGTAAATAACTTTCAGTCTATACCTATCTAGTGATGATGTTCGACTTCGTGTTTTTCGTTAATCTACACAATTTATAAAATTCCTCATCACTTTCCTGGAATTCTTTGTTGTGGACACTAAATCTCCTTAGGTGAAAAGCTTCTTAGCTAGCCTACTGGTAATTCAAGTTAAACTTTGTAAACAATACCACTCTTACGACCATGAAGTATATTCTCTACTCTAGATATTCTTATAATGTGATTTTGATTAGCTGTCTATCTAAAACATGCTGTATATTATAGATTCTTCAATTGATGAAAATATCCAATCACAAAAACTAGAAGGAAAATAACGTAGAAAAGAAATATACACGAGTATAAAACATGGCGCAGTTAAAAATTAACTAGACACCCTAACAATACAATAACTAACACAATTTTCCAAGATTCTTTTGTTGACAACTAAGATTTGAGATTTGAACGACTGCCAATATCACCTTGATAATCCGTCGTCAGATAATAAATATTTTCATTGATTTAGGATTTTATTAGCTACCTTTACATGAATAAATTAAGAAAATCTACTACTGAAATAATGTTTTCCGATAATCACTAGTATTGAATAAGTATTATTTTTATGAAACAATTTAGATAATCTTGTTTGAGGTAATATGAAACTGTTGCCCATTATAATTGAAAATATACCACACGTGAACCAAAAGCAAACACTACCTTGGTAAAACGGGAACGGTTTTCTGTTTTTTTCTTTAGCAAATGACTCAATGTTTTTGTGTAATTTTTGGTTATGATACTTTCCAAGAAACAAAATTGAAGTGACATGCTGAATTAAAAAAATAAAACTGAGAGATTCCCGTATCTTATGGGACCAGCGAGCAAATAGAAAAAATATCTCTTTTATGAAATCAATGATGATTTTTGCAAAAAATCGATTCTGTCATCTTGAAATTTATACCTGATTAGCGCTGCCCCCTACATTATTATATAACAAACTTTGTAAAATCTCCGTATCGTAAACATCGTCAATACATCAGGACATGATTGGTTATTGCCATCCTTTTCTTGTAGCCTATTGAGGTAATTCCTTTGGTCCGTCGTATGTACTATGTGATTGAAAATTGTTGTTATTGTTGTTAAAATTGTTATATTCGTCAACCAGTTGCACCCCTACGTGCAAACCTCAGAAGTCAGAGACTTGTGCGAGCTAGGGGAAGACGTAACCCTTACCTTTTAATACGTGTGATGCCATGCACGAGACCGGTGGCGATTCTGAGATTTGAACTCATGCTCCTAAGGATGTTTTGGCTTATGGAGCGAGCACTTTACCCGCATGCCACCGCGGCCCATACCTAGATTATACACCTATTTGGCATCCCTTGGTAATTAAAGTGTTGATTGGGAAGGGAGTAGTCCATACTCGATGTGGAAGACTAAGTTTTTGGAATAAGAACACAAAGTCGTCTTCCCAAAGTTTAATATAAGGTCTGGATAGAAATCCTAGCTCAAAAAGATCAGGATAAAGATCCTACTTCAAAGACATTTTTCGAACATATACAGGGTGGGGCACCGAAAGCGAAACAGATCCAATATCTTCAAAACACATGTGTTGTGAAGAAAATGCAAAAACACGTCCATTCTTAATCCGATGGGGACATCTTCATATATATCATAACCTCAACTGTCATACTTCTCCTCCACCCCTTGGTCACTACCACGGCGAACAAAATTTAAAAGTATGTTCCGATTTCATTCAGAATCGATAAGTGGTGGTTTTCAGGGTCGGAAATTATGAATTGTTTGTCAATGCAAAATAACTAGATGGTGGCTCCAAGATGGCGGACGAATTATTTTAATTATGGTTCGATTCAACCCGCTGTCGAAAACAAATTCTTCAAAACATATGTGTTGTGAAAAAAAATGCAAAAACACGTCGATTTTAAATCCAAGGAAGACATCTGTCTATGGTGACCTCAACTGTCATACCTCTCTCCCCGCCCCTTGGTCATCATACAATTTGAATAGGGAAAGTACTAAATGTGACACAGCATTGAAAAGGTAATTCCATAAGGAATTCAGACATGTGCGTGTTCGTTACCTCTTATTTCATTTTGGTGCCCTATTGCGGGAAAAACAACTGTTTCGTATTTCAACTTATGATATTTGATTTGAAAGTTCACGAAAAAACAACAAAGATTTTGAAAAAAAATAACATTGCATCAACTTGAAAGTTGGACAATTTTGCATAAATTTAACCAAGATCATTCCAAACTACATTAATTCACAGTAGATGCTCGAAGTGTTCTCCACTCACTGCCATACATATGAGTATCAGTTCGTCTCAAAACGTTGTCTGACGTTTGGAAGCATGTTGTGTGTTAAAAATGTTATATGAAAACAGGGGTCGAACCCCAATAAATCAAGTAATTTGACATTATAAGTGTTTGAAATTTTTATTACCATTCACTTGGCTTGCCTGGTCTTTACAAAATGCCTCCCCATTCACTTGACCATGTGATTCCTTCCAGAGATGAACACTTCTGGAGGAATGAAATGGTACCCAAATTGAAGATGTTTAATTTCAATTGTCATCTGCCGGAGCTAGTTGATTCCAAAGTAACAAGGGAGTTGTTAATCAGAGAAAATTCAAAGAATCAATAATTGATGATTAGGTATACAAAACTATGATATAGAATGAAAAAGATTAAAAAATAGTTTTATGTTCATGTTTATTTTTTATATATTTATACAAAAATACATCATAATCCTCTTTTCATATATCTTCGCCTGAATTTAAGAACTGGGTAACTTATTTTAAACATTTTTGAGTACTTGGCGAAAATAATTATGAAGGTCTTAAAATTGATATCGAAGCATAAGATTTCAATGAAATACTCAACCTTCTTTAATAATCCTTTTTAATACTCAAGGGTCTCCATTACTGAGGAAAAGGGATTAGAAAACGATTTTTTTTGATTGATGGAGTAATGTATGAGTGAAAATAAAAATGATGAAAAAAATGTTTTTCAATTATTAAATGAATGAACAGTATATTTTCGCTCTTTTTGGGGCATTTTTGGACAAAACAAACGAATATTTTTATGTGGTTTTATCTCAGTATTGAAGTCTATCATTTACTTAGTTAAACTTCTATCTCAGTTTTTATTCGAAGCTTTGATTGTTGTGTAAATAATTTTACAAGAAAAAAAATACATTCTTGTCAAATTATATACAAAAAAATTTAAGCTTCGAAAAAGTGAGATGTTTAACCTAGTAAACGATAGACTTCAATAGTGAAATGAAACCACAAAAAAATATGCCAACAAATTAGTGCAAATATACTGTTCATTCATGTAATTTTTGAATTTTTTTTTTATATTTTTTTTACACTCATACAATCATCCATCAATGAAAAAAAAATCGTTTCTAACTCGCTTCTTTCTCAGGGATGAAGACCGTTAAAGATTACATGAAATGAAAAATTGAATAAAAACAAAAACTTAGTTTTTAAAATTTTGCATTGGAAAAACTACATTACTTCAATGAAATTATGTGAATAAAAGGAAATAACCAAAGACTACCCTCTTCATGAAACCCAATACGACTTTTATAGGACGTACCTATGGTGATAATTAATTACCTAATTAGTATTAGTAGTATTGTAAGTTCCCTACTGTCAAAACCACAAATGCAGTGTGCGAAGTCAACGGCGCCACTGCTATCCAAACTACCGTCCTTGGATAACGAAATCAAAAGAAATAATAAATAAATTCAACTGTTCGGTGTAACGAGCTACGCGCTGATGGTGGCTCTAAAATAATATAATTCCAAACTGCTTTAAACGAGTCATGTCGTGCATGAAATCAACGAATGTAATGCTTCAAAACGTTCTAGGAATTCCTTGACTCTCGTCACGAATATAGACAGTAGCCCGAACGTGGCCCAAGGGGTATTGGTACCTAAGCAAGCAGATTTGAAGGTTGGCCACATGATGCAACGCACTGTCGAGCTTCAAAGTTGAAGGGTATTCGTAGCATCCAAATTATTATCTAAAACATGATTTTGTGTATTTTTTCCTGTATACTTAGGAAATTTACTCACAAACTCAAAATTATATTTCTTACACACTACATGTAAAAGGAAATGTTTACAATAATGATTATAGCAATTAACAATAATAGTATATTATTCAACGAGCGGTAATGTAGGTCATAACTCACGCAGATGAAGTTTGCGGCACGAGCCGCAGGCGAGTGTTGTAATTCATCAAGTGAGTTATGACCATTACCGCAAGTAGAATACTATACTTTATCTACGACTATAACAATAAATACTAAGATACAAGTACAGAGAACCTATAACAATGCTATAAAATAGTTAGTTGTAATTACTCATTTTGTTTATTAATAAAATCAACTGTAAAGTTTGAACAACCAGTAAACTGAATATGTGGGACAGAATTATGCAAGTATGGTAACATTAGCTACTTGTCTTATTTCTAATGGAGGTGTAGGTATATATTAATTCATCTTCACTATCTCAAGTTAGGAAATTGTAAATAGTGACTCATTGTCAGTTTACGGAGTTTCCTAGGCAATCCGCACTATGAAACCCCGCGAACCGATGATGAGCCACTATCTACAATTTCCGAACTCAAGTATATCTGAATTAATCTTTTTCAGTAGAAAATTCACAATATTATTAATTTAATTTGAAAACGTCAAAATTTTTAAAGTGACATTACTCCCCTCAACATCAATAGGTAATAGACTGTTCCATTTCGACCAACCGGCTTGTACAGAAGTACAAGCCACCCCTTGATATTCGGTTAGTAAATAATTCCAAGAATGTTTTCCCTTATAATATCCCTAGTGCTTGGATTATTGCCGGAAATTTTTCGAGTACATGAATTTTTTGAAAATTACACGAGTCGCGAAAATTACACTAGATTCGGTAAGAAAAATTCACACCAAGAAATGAAAATCATCCAACAATTCATAATAACTATGAGCCCAACGTTGCTCTTGACCTCATATATCGGTGACCCGGCCACGTCAAATATTTGACAGAAAAATTTCCACTTACATTAATTTCGCCATCAGTGTGAAAGCAGCCACGAGTTCCAGCCACGAATTTCTCGCGGTGAACGGCGCGTACTCGACCGCCAGTGGTCCCGAAAATACGATATAATTTCATGGCCAGCCATGAATTTACTACACGATCGGAGGGTTCGCACAAATGAGTTAACATATAGTTATGTAGAATATATAAAAATATTACTTTAATCATTTTAAAATTCGTTGAATGGTATATGAGAAGAGATTTATTGAGATGTGTTAATGAAAGTTATAAATGAAAACTATTGTATGTGCCTTGCTTTCCTCAGGCAAGAAATTAACCCACACAGCAATGAACATAATGAAATAAAAAAAAATAGATATCTATTTCACAGTTTTCGTGAAAGGGATTTTTTTGTTACAACAAAACCTATTTGCCAAAATATCACCAATATTAATAATTTTTAAAACAAATTCATAAGCCCATCAAAGTGTTCGTGGATGGGAATGTTTTTTGCATAAATGTATACTACTGAAGATGCTCTAGAAGACCTATTTGTCAAAATATTTTGTCGGGCAAGATACTCACCCCCACCACCAAAATTAATACATTTCAAGAAGACCGCACAACTTCGTCAAATTATTCGTGGATGGGGATTTTTCTGCAAAAATATGGGGATTTTTTTGCATAAATCTATGCTACCAAAGGTACTCTAGATGATCTATTACTCAAAATATTTTGTCGGGCAAGATGTTTACTCCCACCACCAAAAATAATAATTTTCAAAATAAATTCATAAGTCCATCAAAGTGTTCGTGGATGGGTATTTTTTTGCATAAATGTATACTACTGAAGATGCTCTAGAAGATCTATTTGTCAAAATATTCGTGGATGGGGATTTTTCTTTATAAATATGGGTATTTTTTTAGATGAATTCATGCTAGCAAAGGTACTCTAGATGATCTATTACTCAAAATATTTTGTCCGGCAGGATTATAACACCCAACACCAAAAATAATAATTATTCAAAGTAAATTCATAATTCCATCAAATTTACCGTGGATGGGGATTCTTTTGCAAAAATGTTATCTACTGAAGATGCTCTAAAAGACCTATTTGTCAAAATATTTTGTCTGGCAAGATACTCACCCCACCACCAAAATTAATAATTTTCAAGAAGACCGCACATCTTCGTCAAATTATTCGTGGATAGGGATTTTTCTTCATAAATATACGGGAGTGAAGCTAGCCACATCCACAAAATACACTGAGAAAAATATATAGAAGAATAAAATAAATCATTATCTATGTTAATACGCGTTGTACATGTATTTTGATGGCAGGGAATTATTTTAGGGGCCAAATTTAATGAGGGCGTTGTTTTATTATAGTTTGTTAGGCCGTCCAGGGGGTGGAAAAGGGGTGGATATAGAAAATAAATCATTATCTATGGTAAAACGCGTTGTACACGAATTTTGAACACAGGAAATCAGTCTAGGGTTCAAAGTTGATCAGATAGTTGCGAAATTATAGTTTGTCAGGCCGTCTGAAGGGGTAGAAAAGGGGTGGATATTGAAAATAAATCATTATCTATGGAAATACGAGTTGTAAACGAATTTGGAACACGGAAAATCAATCTAGGTTTCAGAGTTGATGGGGTAGTTGTGAAATTATAGTTTGTCAGGCTGTCCATGGGGTAGAAATGGGGTGGATATAGAATATAAATCATTATCTATGGAAGTACGAGTTGTAAATGAATTTTGAACACGGGAAATCAATGTAGGGTTCAAAGTTGATAAGGTAGTTGCGAAATTATAGTTTGTCAGGCCGTCCGAAGGGGTGGAGAAGGGGTGGATATAGAAAATAAATCATTATCCATGTTAATACTATTTGTACACGTCTTTTGAACACAGGAATCCAATCTAGGGTTAAAAGTTGATAGGGTACTTGTGAAATTATAGTTTATCAGGCCGTCCGAAGGGGTGGATATGGAAATTAAATCATTATCTCTGTTAATACTATTTGTACACATCTTTTGAACACGGGAAATTAATCTAAGAGTCAAAGTTGATGAGGAAATTGTAAAATTGTAGTTGGTCAGGACGTTCAGGGGGTGGAAAAGGGGTGGATATAGAATATAAATCATTATCTATGGAACTACGAGCTGTAAACGAATTTTGAACACGGAAAATCAATCTAGGGTTCAAAGTTGAAAAGATGGTTGCGAAATTATAGCTTGTCAGGCCGTCCAGGGGGTGGAAAAGGGGTGGATATAGAAAATAAATCATTATCTCCGTTATTACTTTTTGTACTCGTCATTTGAACACAGGAATTCAATCTAGGGTTCAAAGTTGATAGGGTAGTTGTGAAATTATAGTTTGTCAGGCCGTCCGAAGGGGTGGAAAAGGGATGGATATGGAAATTGAATCATTATCTCTGTTAATACTGTTTGTACACGTCTTTTGAACACAGAAATTTAATCTAAGGTTCATAGTTGATAGGGTAGTCGTGTACATCGCGTATTACCATAGATAATGATTTATTTTCTATATCCACCCCTTTTCCACCCCTTCGGACGGCCTAACAAACTATAATTTCGCAACTGCCTTATCAACTTTGAACCCCAGATTGATTTCCCGTGTTCAAAATTCGTTTACAACTCGTATTTCTATAGATAATGATTTATTTTCTATATCCACCCCTTTTCCACCCCTTCGGACGGCCTGACAAACTATAATTTCGCAACTATCTTATCAACTTTGAACCCTAGATTGATTTCATTTGTTCAAAATTCGTGTCCATCGCGTATTACCATAGATAATGATTTATTTTCTATATCCACCCCTTTTCCACCCCTTCGGACGGCCTGACAAACTATAATTTCGCAACTGCCTCATCAACTCTGAACCCCAAATTGATTTTGTGTGTTCAAAATTAGTTTACAACTCGTATTTCCATAGATAATGATTTATTTTCTATATCTACCCCTATTCCACCCCTTCGGACGGCCTGACAAACTATAATTTCGCAACTGCCTCATCAACTCTGAACCCCAAATTGATTTTGTGTGTTCAAAATTAGTTTACAACTCGTATTTCCATAGATAATGATTTATTTTCTATATCTACCCCTATTCCACCCCTTCGGACGGCCTAACAAACTATAATTTCGCAACTGCCTTATCAACTCTGAACCCCAGATTGATTTCCCGTGTTCAAAATTCGTTTACAACTCGGTATTTCTATAGATAATGATATATTTTCTATATCCACCCCTTTTCCACCCCTTCGGACGGCCTGACAAACTATAATTTCGCAACTGCCTTATCAACTCTGAACCCCAGATTGATTTTCCGTGTTCAAAATTAGTTTACAACTCGTATTTCCATAGATAATGATTCATTTTCTATATCTACCCCCTTTCCACCCCTGCGGACGGCCTGACAAACTATAATTTTGCAACTACCTTATCAACTTTGAACCCCAGATTGATTTCCCGTGTTCAAAATTCGTTTACAACTCGTATTACCATAGATAATGATTTATTTCCTATATGCACCCCATTTCCACCCCCTGGACGGCCTGACAAACTATATTTCACAACTACCTCATCAACTCTGAACCCTAGATTGATTTTTCGTGTTAAAAATTTGTTTACAACTCGTATTTTCATAGATAATGATTTATTTTCTATATCCACCCCTTTTCCACCCCTTCGTACGGCCTGACAAACTATAATTTCGCAACTATCTTATCAACTTTGAACCCTAGATTGATTTCATTTGTTCAAAATTCGTGTCCATCGCGTATTACCATAGATAATGATTTATTTTCTATATCCACCCCTTTTCCACCCCTTCGGACGGCCTGACAAACTATAATTTCGCAACTGCCTCATCAACTCTGAACCCAAAATTGATTTTGTGTGTTCAAAATTAGTTTACAACTCGTATTTCCATAGATAATGATTTATTTTCTATATCTACCCCTATTCCACCCCTTCGGACGGCCTAACAAACTATAATTTCGCAACTGCCTTATCAACTCTGAACCCCAGATTGATTTCCCGTGTTCAAAATTCGTTTACAATTCGTATTTCTATAGATAATGATATATTTTCTATATCCACCCCTTTTCCACCCCTTCAAACGGCCTGACAAACTATAATTTCGCAACTGCCTTATCAACTCTGAACCCCAGATTGATTTTCCGTGTTCAAAATTAGTTTACAACTCGTATTTCCATAGATAATGATTCATTTTCTATATCTACCCCCTTTCCACCCCTGCGGACGGCCTGACAAACTATAATTTTGCAACTACCTTATCAACTTTGAACCCCAGATTGATTTCCCGTGTTCAAAATTCGTTTACAACTCGTATTACCATAGATAATGATTTATTTCCTATATGCACCCCATTTCCACCCCCTGGACGGCCTGACAAACTATATTTCACAACTACCTCATCAACTCTGAACCCTAGATTGATTTTTCGTGTTAAAAATTTGTTTACAACTCGTATTTTCATAGATAATGATTTATTTTCTATATCCACCCCTTTTCCACCCCTTCGTACGGCCTGACAAACTATAATTTTGCAACTGCCTTATCAACTCTGAACCCCAGATTGATTTTCCGTGTTCAAAATTAGTTTACAACTCGTATTTCCATAGATAATGATTCATTTTCTATATCTACCCCCTTTCCACCCCTGCGGACGGCCTGACAAACTATAATTTTGCAACTACCTTATCAACTTTGAACCCCAGATTGATTTCCCGTGTTCAAAATTCGTTTACAACTCGTATTACCATAGATAATGATTTATTTCCTATATGCACCCCATTTCCACCCCCTGGACGGCCTGACAAACTATATTTCACAACTACCTCATCAACTCTGAACCCTAGATTGATTTTTCGTGTTAAAAATTTGTTTACAACTCGTATTTTCATAGATAATGATTTATTTTCTATATCCACCCCTTTTCCACCCCTTCGTACGGCCTGACAAACTATAATTTTGCAACTACCTTATCAACTTTGAACCCCAGATTGATTTCCTGTGTTCAAAATTCGTGTACAACGCGTATTACCATAGATAATGATTTATTTTCTATATCCACCCTTTTTCCACCCCCTGGACGGCCTAACAAACTAAAATATCATAACTCCCTTATTAAATTTGACCCCTAGAATAATTCCCTGCCATCAAAATACATGTACAACGCGTATTAACATAGATAAGTATTGATTAATTTTATTCTTCTATATATTTTTCTCAGTGTATTTTGTGCAATATTTTGCCGGGCAGGATTATAACTCCCATCACCAAAAATAATAATTTTCAAAATAAATTCATAATTGCATTAAATTTATCGTGGATGGGGTTTTTTTGCAAAAATGTATACTACTGAAGATGCTCTAAGAGACCTATTTGTCAAAATATTTTGTCGGGCAAGATGCTCACCCCCACCACCAAAATTAATAATTATCAAGAAAACCGCACAACTTCGTCAAATTATTCGTGGATGGGGATTTTTATGTAAAATATGGGTATTTTTTTGCATAAATCTATGCTACCAAAGGTACTCTAGATGATCTATTACTCAAAATATTTTGTCGGGCAAGATTTTTACTCCCACCACCAAAAATAATAATTTTCAAAATAAATTCATAAGTCCAACAAATTTTTTTGTATATGGGGATTTTTATGCAAAAATGTATAATACTGAAAATGATCTAAAAGACCTATTTCTCAAAATATTTTGTCGGGCAGAACTTTTAACTCCACCACCAAAAATAAAAAATTTCTAAATAAATTCATAAGTCCATCAAAGTGTTCATGAATGGGAATTTTTTTGCATAAATGTATACTACGGAAGATGCTCTAGAAGACCTAATTGTCAAAATATTTTGTCGGGCAAGATACTCACCCCCACCACCAAAATTAATACATTTCAAGAAGACCGCACAACTTCGTCAAATTATTCGTGGATGGGGATTTTTCTGCAAAAATATGGGGATTTTTTTGCATAAATCTATGCTACCAAAGGTACTCTAGATGATCTATTACTCAAAATATTTTGTCGGGCAAGATTTTTACTCCCACCACCAAAAATAATACTTTTCAAAATAAATTCATAAGTCCATCAAAGTGTTCGTGGATGGGGATTTTTTTGCATAAATGTATACTTTTGAAGATGCTCTAGAAGACCTATTCCTCAAAATATTTTGTCGGGCAGGACTTTACCCCCAAAACCAAAAATAAAAAAATTTCAAAATAAATTCATAAGTCCATCAAAGTGTTCGTGGATGGGTATTTTTTTGCATAAATGTATACTACTGAAGATGCTCTAGAAGATCTATTTGTCAAAATATTCGTGGATGGGGATTTTTCTTTATAAATATGGGTATTTTTTTAGATGAATTCATGCTAGCAAAGGTACTCTAGATGATCTATTACTCAAAATATTTTGTCCGGCAGGATTATAACACCCAACACCAAAAATAATAATTATTCAAAGTAAATTCATAATTCCATCAAATTTACCGTGGATGGGGATTCTTTTGCAAAAATGTTATCTACTGAAGATGCTCTAAAAGACCTATTTGTCAAAATATTTTGTCTGGCAAGATACTCACCCCACCACCAAAATTAATAATTTTCAAGAAAACCGCACACTTCGTCAAATTATTCGTGGATGGGGAATTTTCTGTAAAGATATGGGAATTTTTTTGCATAAATCCATGCTACCAAAGGTACTCTAGATGATATATTACTCAAAATATCCATCAAATTATTCGTAGATGGGGATATTTTTGCAAAAATGTATACTACTGAAGATGCTCTAGAAGATTTATTCCTCAAAATATTTTGTCGGGCAGAACTTTTACCCCCACCACCAAAAATAAAAAATAGATCATCTAGAGTACCTTTGCCCGACAAAATATTTTGAGAACTAAATCATCTAAAGAACCTTTGGTAGCATAGATCCATGCAAAAAAATACCCAATTTGGTAAAGAAAAATCCCCATCCACGAATATTTTGATGGACTTATGAATTTATTTTAAAAATTATTAATATTGGTGGTATTTTGGCAAATAGGTTTTACCGAGAACCTTCGGAAGAATAGAGTTGTTATTTTGATTGAGGCTTTCGCGGCCGGGATTTTTGATGATGTTACTCTTCTTCGGGTTTGTTGGCCGTCGTGATATGGAATTGCTTCCTAACGTTTCGCCCGCACGAGTGGCTGGCTTCTTCTGAGGTTCCATCTTGAAAGATTTCCGATGACTGGTTGGTTCGGGATCTAAGCGCATATTTATATGTCCGGCTGGTACCTGCAATTATTACGTTCTTATCGTCCGTTCCTGGAATTAAATTATCTCTCAGTATTGGGGTTGCAGGTATATTCCTTTCGGCTGTTCTTTTCCTAGCTTGACTAAGTAATGGATTCCAAATTCGGTTGAGGGTCAGTGTCTCTTCTTTTCTATTGAAATTATCCGTATGTTTATGGATTTCAATTGCTTCTCGTATAAGCCGATTGTGATATCCCTGGTCAGGAGCAAGAAGTTTAACGTCTTCAAACAGTATCTTGTGGTCCCCTTCACTCAGCGCGTGTTCTGCAACAGCTGACTTGTCCGTCTGACCTAATCTACAGTTTCTCCTGTGTTCATGTAGTCTTGTTCCCATGGATCTTTTCGTGGTTCCGATATAGACTTTCCCGCAAGTGCACGGTATACGATATACCCCAGCAGCTGACAGCGGGTCCCTCTTATCTTTTCCTGATCTAAGGCTTTGTTGTATTCCCACCAGGAAAATACAACAAAGCCTTAGATCAGGAAAAGATAAGAGGGACCCGCTGTCAGCTGCTGGGGTATATCGTATACCGTGCACTTGCGGGAAAGTCTATATCGGAACCACGAAAAGATCCATGGGAACAAGACTACATGAACACAGGAGAAACTGTAGATTAGGTCAGACGGACAAGTCAGCTGTTGCAGAACACGCGCTGAGTGAAGGGGACCACAAGATACTGTTTGAAGACGTTAAACTTCTTGCTCCTGACCAGGGATATCACAATCGGCTTATACGAGAAGCAATTGAAATCCATAAACATACGGATAATTTCAATAGAAAAGAAGAGACACTGACCCTCAACCGAATTTGGAATCCATTACTTAGTCAAGCTAGGAAAAGAACAGCCGAAAGGAATATACCTGCAACCCCAATACTGAGAGATAATTTAATTCCAGGAACGGACGATAAGAACGTAATAATTGCAGGTACCAGCCGGACATATAAATATGCGCTTAGATCCCGAACCAACCAGTCATCGGAAATCTTTCAAGATGGAACCTCAGAAGAAGCCAGCCACTCGTGCGGGCGAAACGTTAGGAAGCAATTCCATATCACGACGGCCAACAAACCCGAAGAAGAGTAACATCATCGAATAGAGTTGTACCAAAAAAATTCCATTCACGAAAACTGTGAAAGAGTTATCTTTTTTTTTTTATTTCATTATGTTTGTTCATTGCTGTGTGGGTTAATTTCTTGCCTGAGGAAAGCAAGACACATACAATAGTTTTCATTTATAACTTTCATTAACACATCTTAATAAATCTCTTCTCATATACCATTCAACGAATTTTAAAATGAGTAAAGTAATATTTTTATATATTCTACATAACTATATGTTAAATTATATCGTATTTTCGGGACCACTGGCGGTGGAGTACGCGCCGTATCACCGCGAGAAATTCGTGGCTGGAACTCGTGGCTGCTTTCACACTGATAAAAAGGACGAAACTTTTTTTTATCACTGTCAAAGGGACTTATCGTCATTAAATAGGTTTCCAACAGGATTTGATTTTTCGCGATAAAAATGCCTATTCCTTAAAAACAGCCTTCATTAGATTCATGTTAGCTAAGATTGCTCGGTAGCGAGGCAGTTAAATGTCAGCCTTCTAAACTTTCGCTTGCATTTGGCCAGGTTCGAATCCTGGAAAACGGGAAAAAAAATTCAATTTCACAGGAGTCGATAGGCAACGTAAATTGTCTAGATGCCAATCCGACGTCTGGTGCTTGCTTGGAGTTTGCGCCGACAACTCTGAAAAGCTGAAAAGTGAATACGCCACCAAAAATCAATAAGTCGACCAGGAGCGCCACGGCAAATAATAATAATATCCGTCCTCTACCCGCACAGGCTATGCCTTTGGGTACTTACACTCTATGAGTGTTTATGAGGGAGTATTATTATTATTATTATTATTCAGTGTTGTTGACAAAATAAATCGATTTGCGAATTAGTTGTCAGAATAAATCACAAAAAAACATTAAAACAATTGTCTTTGATAACTGCTCCCTTAAATAGTTATGTTTTAGAATTGACCAATCATTTGCCAAATTAAGTAATAAAAACTTACCCAGATTTTCCAAAAAGTGAAAATTTGCACTTGGATCATCTGATCAAATAGGTATGCCATGAATGGTAGTGCTGAAATTCCCTGGCAATTGTCATGTTCAAATTATTTTCGAGTTTTCAACAACATCGTATCAAAGTGGTAATATTCGGTCCTGACATTTTAAAAAATATTGAAAAAATTGCAGTTGTGAATTAATTTTCCTAAAATACATTAGAGGTGATATTTTCTGGAATAAATACATTCAAAATAGCTCGAGCAAGCTCTGGTGATTTTTTCAGTAACTTGATTCTTGATTCTTTTACATGACAATACAATTTTCATACAACTGAACATGTAAGTACCTAGTCATCGATCAAAATACGATGTACTTACCCCCGAAACCATTTTTTTTACAAATGGAGGAAGGTTTCACTTCAGAATTTTCTTTGAAAATAATTCTCGGTACTCATGCAAACTATTATAAACTAGGTACTTACGTAACGATGCGTTCAAATCTAATAAGGGCCACTTTCTTGTTTCTTATCCACACAATATCCCAGGACGTACAAAATCACTGAAAATCAATTTCACCATCAATGTAGGTATCACAATAAAATGCAAGAGAACTGCATCCTGCCACTCACAAACGACAACTGAAAGCTGAAGACAGAAATATCGAATAAATCGCGGTAAACCGACCACTCCGACTATCAGGACGAAGACGAAGCAGCAGCGTTATTTTATGACGACATATCGGACCAATCAGGCGTTAGCACCTTCCCGTTCAAATGTTCGTTCGGCATTTCCAATAATTCTAATATAGGTTTAAAGTAAATGTAAACCCAGTAATAATTATTATGAATTTGAAACCCATATTCTTCATTATTTGCTTGTATATTTTGGAGGTCATAAACTTATGTGAAGCGATGAACTCAATCTAGGAACTTGAATCGCTGTGAAGGTGAAAATTGAATACTAGGTAGGTAGGTAGGTATCAACACAGCGGTGAATTCGTCAATATATTGATAAAAATTATGATTTAATGAAAACCTTTTGAAATAACGCTAGCCTTTGATGAATGTATTGATAATACAATAATAGGAAATAGGGAGGGGCGTTATGAAATATTTTAATTTGCCCAAACATCAATTGTTCTTTTTCCTTTTCCCTATTCGAAATTAAATCTAACGAATTTGTCAGATGTTTGTTAGTGTGAAGTTATCCACAAATTTCCAGCCACGGTTCGCAAATTTTACGTGCCACGTTGCCAAACTTCCATATATTTCCTAGCCACGCTTTTTACCTATTTTGGCGTATATATTTGCCTTTATTGTATTATTGTGGATGATTCCTGGCAGGATAGCTCTTAATGGAGTGTATCCGATTCATATAGGGCCTCAAAATAATTGCAAGTTAACATTCAAGATATTTGAAAAAACATTTCCCTCGGTATCTCACTTGTTTCTGCGTGTTCTATGATAAATTTTTCATAGAAATCATGAGAATGACAAGAGGAACCAATAAAAAAGTATTATGGAATATGTACCACCGTAGGGGAGACTGGAGAAATTAAACTCGGACTTTTTTTTACATTTCACTCTGTATCTCACTTGTTTTTGCGTGTTCGTTGATGAATTTTTCACAGAAATTATGAGAATGACAAGAGGAACCGAGAAAAAAGTAATATGGAATATGTACCACCGTAGGGGAGACTGGAGAAATTATATTCGTTTTTTTTTACATTTTACTCTGTATCTCGCTTGTTTTTGCGTGTTCGTTGATGAATTTTTCACAGAAATTTTGAGAATGATAAGAGGAACCGAGGAAGAAGTATTATGGAATATGTACCACCGTAGGGGAGACTGGAGAAATTAAATTCGGATTTTTTTTTACATTTCACTCTGTATCTCGCTTGTTTTTGCGTGTTCGTTGATGAATTTTTCACAGAAATTATGAGAATGGCAAGAGGAACCGAGAAAAAAGTATTATAGAATATGTACCACCGTAGGGGAGACTGGAGAAATTAAATTCGGACTTTTTTTACATTTCACTCGGTATCTCACTTGTTTCTGTGTGTTCGTTGATGAATTTTTCATAGAAATGATGAGAATGACAAGAAGAACCGAGAAAAAAGTATTATTGAATCATCAGATGATATTCGTGATAAATGCCCGTTTGCGGTAATAACACAAGTAATAATAAATATCGTTTTATTACTTGTACCAGTTGTTTGAGAAATAGTCACGATAAGTGTATCTTACCTGATCAAAAAGATGATACTATTTTGAAAACATTCGATTATAAATATGGCATTTGTAACTTATGTGATTCATATTAACTGAGTTACTGATTTTTTGTTGCGCGCCCATTTTTGAGCTGTAGGAAAAACCGGAAAAACCTACAGTACCACCCCGGGCAGTCGATGCAAATTTCAATCAAAATGGATTGATATATTTGTATGGGTGTATACACATTTATTTAACTTTTTCAAGAATATTATAATTTTTGTTTAGTTTTTAGACAGATTTTATTTAATTATTATTCAGAAATATATTTATTTTTATTTGGAATAATATTAATTTTCATTAAGAATTAAATTTATGTTTACTAAGAATAATTATTATTTCATTATTACTACAGATTATTATTATAACGTGCTTTTCTTATTATATATTATATGTATGTGATATTTATGTGATTTATGAGTTTTTGTTAGATTGATAATTATTATCAGAAGCAGTTCTCTGATAATAATAAGGTAACGTTGGAGGGTATCGTTGAGCCTTCATGTGGGACAATAGGGCTCTTGGCGAACACCCACTATTAAAAAGGAAAAGCACCATTGCAATACCTCCTGGGTGGTGTGGAAACTTGCATTGTTATTAAATTGATTAGTATAATGGGCCGTGGTAGCTGCGATATATAGTAGAGCCTTTGCTCTTCAACCCTCAACCGGGAACCGAACCTGGATCCTCTCGGTTACCAGGCTGGCGCTCAACCACTGCGCTAATAATTTTAAAGATACTACTGGCAGTTTTGATTTGAATACAATTTGAAATAGTAGTTTCATGCTATGGCTTTTATTTTTTCAATGCTTTCAGTAATTTGTTGTGGTTACGACCAGAACTCCTAAACCTCGACGATCCAGAATAACCCGTTCGTCAAAAAACTATGAACACAAAACCTCATAATACCTAGTTTTCGAAATAAAAATCTGATTACTCTTGTCATTCCCATAATTTCTGTAAAAAATTAAAAAATGTATCAACGAACGCGCAAAAACAAGTGAGATACAGAGTGAAACATAAAAAATAGTCCGAATTTAATTTCTCCTGTCTCCCCTACGGTGGTACATATTTCATAATACTTTTTTCTCGGTTCCTCTTGTCATTCTCATAATTTCTGTGGAAAAGCACAAGTGTGTGATGTTGATTTTCTCAAGAAAATTTCTCATATCGTTAATTAAGCTGTGGTAATTGCAATGTAATTTTCGTAGTTTGAAAATAGGTCTCACCCAAAAATGTTTGGAGCCCTTTTTCGTCACTTCAAAATTCCAATAGGTTAACAAAATCAGTAAAATATAAAATATTACGGATGTTCTTATCCTTATATTATTAATCAAGAGATTGCTGTCAATATTTTGCTTTAAAATTTTCAATATGCCTGCGGAACCAAAAATACATAACCGCACTGATCATCGTTTTCCTTCAAAATTTCGGCCAAGTTGACTTTATTAATTTGAAATTTGCCGCCACGAAATATATTTGAAAAGCTTGTGACAGATTTCGAACGAAAAACGAAAAAATCGTGTACCTACATGAAAACTTAGCTCAATTCGGTGAAGATTTCATCTACACCAAAATAAAAACGAAGATATCTAGTTAAGGCTGAAACACAACGGAAGTTTTATGATCTTAGTTTCAATTTTCAGAATTTTGGATATTTTTTAAAGCGAAACTATCATTGCCATTATTATTCTGATCACGCCTCATAAATAATCTTGTAGATAAAATTCAAGCTTCATTTTTCAATTCTGTTTTGCATCTTGTTTTATTTGTAAAATTGATATTCAAAATCCCAAAACTTAAAACTTATTACATAAAACTTCCATTGTGTATACGGCTTTAGAGTGCGAAAATGTGTGAAAATATATGGAAGTTTGGCATCGCACATAAATTTTGCTCATACGTAATAAACCGTAGCTGGAAATTTGTGGATAACTACACACAACCACGTACTTTCCTATGATGAGTTTTTTATTGTTATTATTCTGTAATATTCATGATTAAATTTTCACGCTCACCTCACTTATCTGCTTTCTCTATCGTAAGGTACTTCCAGCCTGCATACAGGCTAATTAGAACTGCACTATTAAAAAAACGAAAACACTCAAGACTGCACGTGCACTAAAGTCAGAATGTAAATGCGTAATAAACCGCGCCACCGTGCTTGTCTTCTGTTTTCAAAACCACTGCGCTGACGCGCCGACTCTAACAATCCCCCCACCTTCCACTCACACCCCTTGCCGAGTGAAAATCACGGTTTCGTTTCTCTTTCAACACTGAAATTCGCTTTCTGCGCGAAGGGTGACATCTATAATTATTTGGTTGAACGTCGAGATATAAAAAGTACCTAGATCGGGTCTTCTTGCCATAAGCGGTAGGCGGTAGCTTTGACAATGGCGGTAACGTCTCTTTTAAACTGTTTTCGCATTATTGTCATTTATTTATTGAGATTTGGACACAACTAAATACAGTGATATTCTTTGGTGTTTATAATTCTAGATACGTGAAATGACAGCTGAAGTCAAAAAGTTCCATTACTACTTACGCGTATTTGCTCTTTGTCACAATGTTGACCACATTATCACGTTTTTTTTTACAATCAAAGGATTCTTCCGTTTGCATCGCAGTGAAGCACTTTTCTACACTCGGTGTGATTTACCACTCGATTTTAGTATTCGTTTGCCGATTGGAAAGAGGCAAGACACATTAATAGGTCTCTGTAGATGAAAATGTCTGATAACCACTTGAAAATAATTTGCAGATGCATGCCGAAAAAAATCACTCTCGTCACAATTGGGCTTAATACTACTCGGAAGTACAAAAAATTGCCACTAGATGGTAAGGACATTCAAATGGCGCATAAGCACAACATGTAAACATGCAAGCAAGCACTGAATTTGAAATTATATTATAAATAATTGGTATGCAGATATCTAGGAATTATTGAATTCCACACCATAAACAATATATATAGACATATAAATACAATGAAAAACAACCCGAACAACCCATGATTCTACCCATATAGACTATTCAAAAAAAGTAGTAATATTTTCAGAATCTTCTCATTTTTATTATACATTGATGTCAAAATTTTGGCCGATATTTAACAGATTTTCACTAATTTTGACATGCCAAATAATCATGAAATCGATGGAATCATTAAATAACATTAGAAATATCAATAGTTCATGTGCAAATTAATAACAAAATTATTGCTGGTAACTGGAATGACAACCGTAGTTGTACGGAGTATTAACTTAGCAACACTGACAAAAGTTGAACGTTCTACAGATTTGATAACAGCAGAAGTATTTATTTTGTTCTTTGTTTGTGAATTTGATATTATGGTTACTTTGATAGATTTTATTGGATACGAGAGATACGAGATTAATGAGCAACTATATAATGAGAGTGGACAATCTCATCTCATTCAGTAGAGCATCGTTAAGTCCAGTTATAATTTTTTAACATCGTTCACATGGATTGTGTTCGTCAGACACCAGTTATCCCATGGATGGTAGGTATATTATTTATTCGATTTCCAATGCCGTGGACTGATTTGCCAAAGTACAAGCGATGGCTTTCATCCTGTAGGAGGCAAATTTTCTGAGTGAAGAATATAAATAATATATGCAGTACAAATATTTATTCCCTTCATTTTATAGGAGGAAATGGACCAACTGTAGAAAATCCAGATTGTGTTTCAATAGTAAGTCACTGATTTATTTTGATTTATTATTTTATCTACCTTTAAATTTTAGAAGTCTGAAGAGTCTTCTGAGAAATCGTCTCCGAATAGAAAAAGACAGCCATCAACACCAATGAAACTTCTGAACCATCATGTTCGAAATACTTGAGAGTGAAAATGTCCTCAGGAACAAAAAAAGTCATTTGGTGAAAATGTCCAGGTAGATGAGGTCGAGGCAACAGATATTGTAGGAGAGAGTGTTGAGGCAAAGAAAGTCCAAGCAGATGAGGTTACTAATTTTGAAATTAAAGATGAACCATGTGAAGCTGTGTAGTGCATTGGAATATTTCCCATAATGATATAGAAAAATGTATACAAACTGATAATGAAATGGAAAATCCTTTCATTTGAAAAATGTAAGCTGTAATAGCAAAAGTCTCAAAGATAATTCAATAGTTGCTAGGGACAGATTTTCAAGTATTGCCACAATTAAAAAAAAACTCTAATTTCATACTGGACTTTGTTTGCAGCAGTTTGATGTTCTGAGGGAATTTTTAGATGAAAAAAATTATTGAAAATATAGTCTGGAAAAGATAGTAAAAGGGTACTGTCATTATACCAAAAGACCAACCGTTGATTTGCCAAATAAGCCTCAGATGTGGATTTCTAGAGCAAAACTTAGCATACTTCAATGTGAGTCAAGATATGGCCTCTAGAATTATAATAACATGGATCCCATAAGTGTTTGTTTCACTACTGCAAAAATTTGGATAGTTTCCATTCCAAAGAGAGAATTTGAAAAATACACAAACTACGGTTGAGAAATATTCAAGAATTGGGTAATATTGGATGGATTTGAAGTAAATACGAAAAAACCTCAAGATTATCGTGAGCTAGGAAATATGTACTCTAGTTACGATGAACATTCAACTTATAAATTTTTCTGGAGAATTACACCTACAAGAGGTATCTGCTTTGTCTAGAGTCTTTGAAGGATCCATCAGTGATAGAGAGATATTTATTGAAAGTGGAAGTGAATGTTGATAAACTTGAATATGCAGATGCCATTATATGGTTGATAAAGGATACAGGATATATGTAATCAAAAGTGTAATGATGTTCATATATGCCTCCTTTTCTCAAAGACAGACCATACAGAGTTGACTGCAGAGGAAGTTCAATTAACATGCATCTGCTAGAATTCATTAGAGAGGTGACTAGGTGCTATGAAACAAATTAGATTATGCAGAAAACTATTCTGAAAAATTTTCTCAAACAATGTCTGTCATTTCTTGTTAAGTGAACTTACGGGACCTCATGCATGATTTTCTAAAGATTTCAAGAAGTGAAACATTAATTTGGACATGTATTCAAAAAGGAATAGTTTTATAATGAAAATAAACATGTATTCTTTGTCTGCTGAATTTTCTAATTTACATTCGTCTATTTGTAAGTTTTCAAACCTCCATCAGGTGCTGTGTATAAAGTTCTTTACAGTGTGACCGATTTAAAATGGAAGCTCTTTTATAAAACATATATTTTTCAACCGATTGGAATGATGACATTTTATCCAGTATCCATATATATTAAGATCCAGGAGATCTTTAGAATCTAATGAATCATGCATGCTGTGCCGAGGAAGCACATTGTTGATCTACTATACAAGAGTGGATTAAAAGGTAGAAAAACGCTGACAGAATCAGTTTTTGTTTGTTTCAGATACCATCACCATCAATTCCAACATATTTTTTTTTTTCATTTCCACTGGCTATGCAGTCTTGAACTCTGTAACAAAAACAGAATATTTGAATAATGTATTACTGAAAAATGTCCAATGTAATTTTCAAGTCTACCCCGATCGAATGATTGGATTTTACAGTTTTCAATATGCTCATCTTCAATACAATCTAAGTACTTGATTGGTTCAACACTCTAACACTCTCGTGAGTGATTCCAATACACAAGTATAAAAAATGTATTCGAAAGTCACAAACTTACCTTTTCACCAAGTCTTTCTTTTAGTCCACCAACGGGCAAATTTCTACAGTTTAACCATATTTTCGAATCTGCAACGCTATTATCCAATCGAATGTTTTAGCTCGACTCCAGGTACTACATCAACTTAAAGACATTCATTGTATTTCAACATCCAAACAATCGTCATAAAACTTATAATGCATAAAAGCAATAGAACTCTTTTCTATGATCTCAATCAATAGTACTTGTGTGAAGTTAGCGCCTGACGCTAGCGCCCATACGAAGCTTCCACCCCCACCACCTAGTCCAGTTTACACCAGCGAAATGAACAGAATGCTGGCGCGAAGAATTTACATGAGCATGCTCCCAGCGATGTCTCGCATATAATTTTGTGATACCTACTGGAATTTGTTTCAAGTAATCTTGTCAGAAAATGGTTATTTGCTACATCAGTGGCGTACCCAGAATGATATTTTGTTTCTGGATGCTTCTTCTGAAGAAACCATGAAAATCAGAAACAAAGTTCACTTGTGTGAAGTTAGCGCCTGACGCCTAGCGCCCATACCCAGCGCCCACCCCCTACCACCTAGTCCAGTTTACACCAGCGAAATGTACAGAATGCTGGCGCTGGCGCCCTAATTTAAATAAATTTACGTTATTTATCCACGTTCCGTGAATCAAAATTTAATAGAATAAAATTTCGACATCATACAAAAATATTATGATGACTGAACAATTACTTTTTACAAACAGGAAAGTTATAGCGGATTCTGTAGGCCTTTTTCAGAAACGAACTTTAGAGATAGAATGCGTTTTGAGGAACAATATTGAGGAAGAAAAGTTGTATTCACCTCCGAATTTTCAATACTCAAAAGTACCGGCGTCATAGAAAAAAAGTACTCCTGCACCAAAATCTAAATTAATTTTTTCCCCAGAAACAAGCTTCTGAGACAGGATGCGATCCGGTGGAAAATGTTGAAAAAGAAAAGTTGTATTCATCTCCGAATTTTCAATATTTTGAGACAGGATGCGATCTGATGGAAAATGTTGTGAAAGAAAAGTTGTAATCACCTTCGGATTTTCAATATTCTAAACTATCGGCGTCATAGGAAAAAACTACTCTTTCACCAAAATCTAAACTAACACTTCATAGTTGTATTTTCAATGGAAATAAATTGGATGTTACTTTTGATCCCGACAATTATCGTTCATTCCTCAAGGATTTATTAATGAAATCTGAAAAAATGCAGGAATATTGTCGCATTTGTGGAAGATACGTGATTGAAATGGATAAGTGATTCAACTGCAAAGGATGCAAGAGAATCCTTCAACCAAAATGTTTCAAATCATATTATGTACGCCATCGTAAAAATCCTAGGAATTATTGATATGAATTAAATTCGAATATAGATTGGAGATATTTTAAAGATATATATATCAACATTGAAATTAATTTTGTTAACATTCCTCATTTCTGTTTGGAAAAATCAACCTATAGGGAGGTTTTTTTTATTGACATCGGTATTTTATATTTGAGTATTTCACATTCGGAGGTGAATAGGTACAACTTTTCTTTCTCAACATTTTCCATCCATCCCAATTAATTTAGATTCTGGTGAAGGAGTACTTTTTTTCTATGACGCCGATATTTTAGAGTATTGAAAATTCGGAGGTGAATACAACTTTCCTTCCTCAACATTTTCCATCAAAACGCATTCTATCTCTAAAGTTTGTTTCTGAAAAAGGCCTACAGAATCCGCTATAACTTTCCTGTTTGTAAAAAGTACTTGTTCAGTCATCAGAATATTTTTGTATGATGTCGAAATTTTATTCTATTAAATTTTAATTCACGGAACGTGGATAAATAAAGTAAATTTATTTAAATTAGGGCGCCAGCGCCAGCATTCTGTACATTTCGCTGGTGTAAACTGGACTAGGTGATAGGGGGTGGGCGCTGGGTATGGGCGCTAGCGTCAGGCACTAACTTCACACAAGTGAACTTTGTTTCTGATTTTCATGGTTTCTTCAGAAGAAGCATCCAGGAACAAAATATCATTCTGGGTACGCCACTGATGTAGCAAATAACTATTTTCTGACAAGATTACTTGAAACAAATTCCAGTAGGTATCACAAAATTATTGCGAGACATCGCTGGGAGCATGCTCATGTAAATTCTTCCTTTTGACCTGCTTTGGGTCCCCGTCCAGTGCTCCAGGCAAAAAATCAAACCTTTCACTATACCAAACGTGTCTCTCAATTCCAACCACTTTTCCGAAGAGCCAAGAAATTTTGGAATTGGAATTCAAGATTATAAGAATAAGGATACTGAATGATTTTTCAAGGTGTCTTGCTTGAAAATCACATTTCTTAATTTACCCTTATTTCAGTACCCTGACAAAATCCAAGTGCATGAATATATATTCAGCAAACTATATTCTTAAGGACAAATCCGGTTTTCACAAAAATCATATAAAATAATCATTGCACAGAGGACAATGTGAAACTAGGTACAATTATAGGTAAGGATATTGTGGAAGTACAAATAGCTCAAATTGGTATTAAACTTACGTTACAAATAAATCACCAACGAAAACCAAAGTGGTGGCTCATAAACCACAACTTCCTGTTTCATCACAATTCACAACAACCGACGCTCGTAATCAACATTTGATATATATAATAGAGCAACAAATTCAAATCGCCTAAAAACCTTACCAAGAACAAAACAATGACTACGGTGATAATTGATAATGTGGCTGGGCACAATGGCGTGACCGAACTTGTCCGATAACTTCGGTGCGATTGACGAAGGCCAAACAAAGTTTGTTTGATTTTGAAGCGCCAAATTCAAACTGTTTATAATAAGGTGACTATAATAATATATTGCGTTTGTTTAGTCGCCAGAAGAGAAATTCAGTTTCGTTCTGCATATAGGTATGTATAACAAGTTACGGCACAAGGTCTATAGTAAAATTTCGTTCTGCATTTCGATGAAAAAGAAGCACATAAAGTGCGTCCAGAAATCTAAGGTCATAAATCACCAACTGCTTGTTATCAGCAGGCAGTAGATTTCACGCAGAGTTGCAGAGTTGTACCTGCCCTAGTCATTATTTGTTTTATGGGTAGGTATAATGATATTGGGATAATAAAAATCGCTTAAATATAATTGAGAATTGTTCATTTATTTATTAGAGTCCCCAATATTCTTTGCCGATAAAGACATCGCATTTAGTATGAAACCATTTTCGGTTACTGCATGAATTATCAAAATGCGTTTTCCTTTGTTAGACAGTTTGGCACCAGTCTACCAAACCAAGTTTCATACAAATACACTACTTTTCTATCATATTCTCTAAATTCGTTTATTGCGAATAGATAAATATTTAATTCTTAAGGCGCACAGATTCCATTATGATTTTTCTGCTACTAGAAAGTTTTTTGAAGCCGTTTTGTGAAAGAGTATTTCTTTAGTCTCTTTGCAACACTGGATACCAGTTTCTTGGTTTTCAAGCCATTGCATTAAAATGAACTTATGTAGAGTCTTTCAATTTCTTTCTTTTTAAAATAGGGTTACTTACTATTTTAAACACTGTGGAATTCATACTGTGTTTTTGTTGAAGAAGCACTTTCTCACACAGCTTGAGCCTTTTACATTCCACGTTCGCACGTTCCAGAAATTTAATATTATTTGTTTCCAATGAGGATGTAACATTTGTCAACCACAATCACCAGTAAGTACCTACTCGGTTAAGGATGAAACCATGACGCCACATTTTTCATGGCACAAAAATCGAATACACTCGAAAATAGACACAACTGTCCAACGGAATATTAGGTAGGTGATGACTAAATGTTGTTTTAACCCCTTTTATTTCTGAAATTGGAAAGCGGTCAATTCTCAAAACAGTTTTGTTTTCCAAATCTGGTAGGTAATTTATATTTCTCACTTGATGCACAATATAAAGTAGAACCAGCAATATAGTGAGGTCGTAAATGAATACTAGCCGACGCCCCTCATTATTACCCATTGTTCGGAATACTGATGAGCCATAAAAGTGGGTGTCCCTTAAAATATTCCCAGGTCCGGATTCAAATATATCATGAAATAGTTTGTCATTTTAAGAATAGTAGGCTCTCCATTATTTTGGCTTCTGTTGACAGTTTTGTACTTGAATTTATTTGATAATAAAAAATCTCCCGAGTTGATTTAGAACCCTTGGTAAGGATATGCTTAAATGTGTGTGACTTCCTCCTTATCACTGTATGTTTACCCCAATTGGACATGATATATGGCATCAGCTTAAGTCAGCAGTTCGAAGAAATAATACTTCTCCAACCTTAAGTTCAACTGTGGTAGCTCTCATTCAAACAGAATCTGCAAACATGTGTTTTCCACATTAAAAAGGTGGAAAAGTCATATATGGATATAGAAAAACTTCCCAAAGAAAAGTTTATTATCAATTTAGGTGACGACAGTGAAAGTGAAACTGATCTGTGAGTAATTTTGTAAGTTTGTGTATATTAAACTTAATTCTAAACAACTCAAAATTATAAACTTTCTGAACTATAATCTCATTCATTATCGTGATGTTTATAAATGGTTTTGTGTTATATATCATATATTATATGTATTTACATAAATAATTCTCAATTATGATCATGCGATTTTTCTTAACCCAATATCATTATACCTACCTACAAAACAAAATTTAATGGCTAGGGCAGGTACAACTCTGCGTAAAATGGACGGCCTGACCGCCTGATGATACCTCAAGTGGTTGGTGATTTACAACCTCACTACACAGAGAAAAATAGACGAGTTACAATGGTAAAATTACATCGAAAACGATGTAAAAATTACTCCATTCAACATGGGAAATAATTTCACAGCGACGTTTGCCTCTAAAATACAAAATATTTTTGTTAAAAACAAGACAACTTGAAACTTTAATGGTTATAGCGTAATTTCACAAAATATTTGTAATATATCTACAGTGCACACGGAAGAGTACAAATCTTCGTTAAATTCTCATAAATCATGTGTAAATAATATGTGAATGATTACCAATCAGAGATGTGATAACACAAATACAGTTTGGAATCACAGAATTGATGTGTGATGGCGAAGAGCATTATTTATTTATTTGTCAATTCCTTCTTTTTCAAATAAGTTATGTAGTTTCACATAACTATTGTAATATCACTACTTTCAGTTCGCATGGAAATTTCGGGTAGTAACATCGATATTTCACTTAAAAAAATGCTTCATGAATATTACAGAAAAACTGAATTTATTCACAAGAATTATATACAAAATTTCTGTGTTTTCAATAAGGATATGTAAGTATCTGTACATATATTCAGTCAATTTACAGAACCACTGTTGTAAATATGTAGGGTCTGTGAATTATTTTCATACATATGTGAAAATACAAAGACAGTGGTAAAGATTTACAGGACTGATGAAATGTATACCTGTCCTCTTGGTGGCGTGACTCTGACGTCAGGTCACATGACAAGTGGCCTTCTAATAAGGGAAGAAACAACACAAAATTGTACGGATTGTGCCATTAGAAGAGTGGATTAGAAGTGTCTCTGTTAAGTTCGTTACATTTTAGATAATTGATTATCTTATCACTGGTGAGTCCTAATTCATGATGTAATTCGTTATTGAAAATTATGAAGAAGTATGAGTTGCATCTATGGTACCGCTGAAATGCATGTTCTGTTAGTTTTAAGTGCTTCGGGTTGGATTGCAAGTACCTAGTCTCCAAAATGTATGAAAAACATACTGTTATAAAAGATCTCATAATCGATTTAGCTCTAGTACAAAAAAGACAAAATAAGTGGACAGTTGTCTTACAGGAATTAACGATCATATGACATTTCAACAAAGTGACCAACGTCAGATCAGATTACAAAAAAGCTTTGAATCTAAAGCTGAGAAAATTGTTGAATATGCAATAGATAAAAAAGTATTGAATGGGGAGAGTCTTTGGAAGATATGAATAGATCTTTCATACAATACTAAACATTTCAAAAGTTGAAATTAGGTAAAGATCGCAATATTTTCAAGTGACATCATTGTTAAATGTCTTTATTTTTCAGGACTGTTTCGATAGATTTGTTTATGAATCAGTACCGTACCTAATTCAGTATAGTAGTAAGTTGATGTAAAAAGCTGTTTCTATTTTCTCTTGTGAGGAAAAAGAATGTTGATTCATATCCAGGTAAATCTAATTATGTTTTTGAACTCACAAAAAAATTGGGCACGATTTGCATTTGAATTAAAAAGCAAAGTTACTAATTTTGAATAATTTTCAGGTTTATGACAAGAAAAAAAATATTCCCATACCTTTTGTTTTCATTATTTCTCATATCCTTTCTTTTTTAGATGATCAATATTCAAAGTATTCGACAATAGAAAAGAAATATTGAAGTCTAACAAATTTAAGGAGACAGGTCATTGATGTTCACTCGTCAATAAAATTGGAGCTGCACTGGAAGTGATACAACCGTACCATATAAAAATTCAACTAGCTAGTGGAGGGAAATCCAAAAGAACTGAACATGAAGTGAAAACTTGGGACTTGCAACTGTTACTTATTTTCAAAGTTAAAGACCCGTAATGCCAAATTGATACTGTCCTTTGGTGAATAGTCATATTATAGTGGGGAGAAAAAATCCATCAAAGAAAGAGGTAAATATCTTGTGAACCATAAATTCCACTAAACAAAATTCTGGAGTGCTCATACTCTTTCATCACTATTTTTTATGTTATTAGTAGATAATTCAAGCAACAAATTCTTATTTAACACATTGAAAAGTATTAAAATTTGTTTGTAGGAAAATTCAATTGAAAATAATCAATAATATTCTTGGATCAAACGTATATTGCTATGGAACTTTTCAGAAAAGTTTCGTATTTTCTTGAGTTGAATTTTTGTTTTCATATTTTTTTTTAGATGTTTAATAGGTTAACTGTCAAACCGTGTTTGTTAAAATCTGACAAAGGCCACTTGAATTATCTTTAAGTTTTTATGTTGTTTGTCGACAGTGTTTTTTTTATTTTATTATAAGTCTATGAGGCAATTTATGCGACGAAATATAGCATTAATTTGAGTGAGCACAAACTTTCAGTTTTGACGATTCAATTTCTGATTCTTGACTCAAATGACTCAACACGC
Organism: Chrysolina americana; assembly: GCA_958502065.1. Taxonomy (NCBI): domain Eukaryota; kingdom Metazoa; phylum Arthropoda; class Insecta; order Coleoptera; family Chrysomelidae; genus Chrysolina; species Chrysolina americana. The sequence goes on from OY293410.1 coordinate 85,074,430, forward strand.
CGTTTTCAATCATTAAAATTATATTTTAAATAACCTTTTATGTTTTCGTGTAACAATTTTGATATTACTGACCATAACATTATTTGTTTCAATATTTTTTTCGTTTCATTCGATTATTGCCTTTTTCTATCCCCGTAAATCGTATTGTCATTAACAGTATTTATTTTTAAAATCTTATGAAAATACAGAATATCCAAGACATGAATTCTGTGAAAGTACAGAATTTTTATAAAATCACATTTGCAAAACTAAAGATCTTTCATGAAATGAGTTCTGTAAAAATATAAATTATTCTGAAATTACAGTTGTCAAAGTACATATTATTGGTTTAATACCATTCATGAAAATACAGAACATTCATGAAATTACATTTGTGAAAATACTGAAAATCTGTTGAACTACGTTGGTGAAAACACAAAAAAAATCATAAAATAACATATGCAACAGTGAAAAGTATTTGTGAAATCACATTTGCCAAAATACAGAAAATATGTTGAAGTACATTTGTGAAAATACAAAAAGATGTCAACTGCCATAATACAGGAATTGGATAAATTACATTACTTTTGTGAAAACACAAAATAATCAGGAAATTACGTCTGTAAAATAACGTGTGTAGAATTACAACAAATTGATTGAAAATATTTGTAGAATTACCGGAAAGTACTGAAACTACAGTTGTGAAAATACAAAATTAAATTGAATAGCACAGTAAAAATTCTGAAATTTCTCAAATGCCCAGTGAAACTGAGATTACAGGACCACAGTAACCTCTATAGTGAAAATGTAAAATTTACATAACCGTTGGAAAATTTAACATGATAATCGTTGGTTACATGACCCTCATTATTGATTGTTCGAAATGTTGATAAGCAATAAGTGTTTGTCCCTTAAAAGATTATTTGGCCCGGATTAAAATATCTCATGAATTAGGTAGGTAGGTATTTTGTCATTTTAATAATAGTGGGCTGGCTTTCCATCATTATTTGCTTCTGTTGACAGTTTATGTATTTAAATGTATTTGATAATAAAAAATATCCCAAGGTTGAACCCTTGGTAAGGATATGTTTAAATGTGTGTAAATAATAAAATTCGCCTCTGTGGCCACCAGACTTTCAGTACTAATGGGATATTAACGAGATTATAGCGATAATGGTCATATTCAGATACAAAAGTACTTTCCCCACATGTTCCACACTATACTTTTCCTACAACTGCAAAAATTCAAAAAATACAAGTAATACCTATACCTCAATAAGATTTTATTTTTGTATTTCTTCACCATTCCATTCCATACATTTTTCGTATGCCAATTCATAAGTCACTATTGTCAGTATCCATATTATTTATTATGAGTAAGTATATCTTATAATATTCAATAGAAATTACGATTTTGATGAAAGCACGAATGAAAACTATCTGAAGGGTTTAAAAAACTTCTATAATCTGACAGTTCTGTAACTATCTGAAAATGAACAGCAACCAACTACCTAGCCAACTAGTTTTTGTCGATTTTTGTTGATGTGGGCAAAGTGCCGGATGAAAAAATATGTCTCACAGTATTGAGCAATACATCGTTTAGAAATTAAGTAAGCTACGAGAAAAACGCTACTTTTCATAGCAGTTGTGGGAAAACAAATAAATCGACGTTCTTGTTTTATAGTCACGCAAAAACGTCCTAGTCAAACTAATGTCACGATCATTATTCACGACATTCTTAGATGACGTGGACAAATAAATACCAATATGAAAATTTATCAAATCGGATTTCTAACTCTTCTAAATACAATTATTCGACTGATTTGTCTTGCGCTTTTGAAAAGTTCAACCATGTTCCACAATCACTTCGCGTTTTCTTTCGAACTTTTTTATTTAGCTATTCAGACATTTTTCGGACAATCAACTCACAGAAATATGAAACAAACTAATGGGAATAGAGAGAAGAAGAGATTACTAATAATCCATCAGAAAAGTAAAATCTCAAACTGAAATTGACTATGAATTAAAAGTATCGAACCAATAAAATCCAGTAAAGATATTCTAGAGAAGCGAATTGGTTCAGAATTAATGTTAAAGAAATCGAAAATAATCGAACGAGAAATTTGGAAAATCAATATATTGCAGTAACGGATATTCATCAAAATCTAAAAATTCGAAAATCATAAATGATCGTATCGATCTTTCGAAGAACTGAAATTCGAAGAACTGAACATTACAAGAATATAAAACTGTAATACCGTCAAAGGAGAATGACAGAAAATGGGAAGACAGATATTTGACCAAACCAGCAAATCAGAAAATCAATATTTTGTAGAAGTGGAAAAATATCGGAACAGAATATTATAAGAATTAAAATCGTCGAATCCATAGAGTACAAGACCTAAAATTTCCATATTGAAAATAATCAAAAGAATAAATAGTAGAATCGAAAAGGACAAAACAGAAAAATATCAGAATTTGGAGAGGGGATAGCGGATGGCTCTAGTCTCTCAGAGATGGAGCAGCGTGCGGTCAATATTACAACCTAACGTAACCATACCTAACCTGACCTAACCTAACCTAAAATTTCCATTGATCATTTTGAGGTGACGTCACGAATTTGTGCAGATCATTTTGTATCAGGTACGAATAATATTAATCCACAAAAAATACAAAAATTTTGATGCAATATGTTTGAATTTATATTAGAATATGTTGTTGAACTAAATGTTTTTTGTTCAACTTTTTAGGAGAACCAGCCAAACTGGAAGATATGGATAGTCCTGATTCGGTCCCTTCTGTAAATATGGGATACATTAGCATCAAAACACATGATGTGCAAAGTGTAAAAAGGCATGTCAGATTTGCTAAACATCAAAGAAAACGTCTTAAAATGGTCAGTATTTTGTTATTTAAAAAAGTTGTAAGTAATCCTCAATGAAAATCTTCATTTTCTCTAGGGTGAAGTAGATGAAGCTGGGAATACTGCATCGATTATAGAACCCACAGCAGGTCCATCTACAGAAGCCATAGAACCCACAGCAGGTCCATCTACAGAAGCCGTAGAACCCACAGCAGGTCCATCTACAGAAGCCATAGAACCCACAGCAGGTCCATCTACAGAAGCCATAGAACCCACAGAAGGTCCATCTACAGAAGCCATAGAAACTCCTGAATTGTGCAACGAACACAATAGTCAAAGGATTGCTAACATTCAAACGGATTTGACTATGGACCACTTGAACAAGCTCCTTGGAGATCTCGATTTTGCCAATCAAAAAATATATACTTTGGAACAAAAATTGAAAGCATCAGATTTAACAGAGGAGTCATTTAAGAACGATTCAAGAACATTGTATTTTACTGGGTTCCCAAAAGCTGAGATGATGTTTTGAGTATTCAATAGTGTGGCTCCCTACTTATCAACTAAAAGTGTTCTGTCTCCGTTCAAACAGTTTATTTTGACATTAATGAAGTTGCGTCTTAACTTGCCATTCAAGTATTTGTCTTACCGATTTGCTATGGCACTTCATCAACTGCATCGGAATTATTTTACAAGTGTTTTGATGTACTCTAAGCTAGGTACCACAAACTAATATTTTGGCCGGATAGAGACATTAAAAAAATCTATGCCTGCCTGCTTCAAAGAAAATTTTGGTGATCGTGTAGCAGTAATAATTGATTGCTTTGAAACATATACAGAAACACCAGCAGGTATGTTAAATGCAGCTCGTTGTTGGTCTAATTACAAACATCATGAGACTGTTAAGTTTTTAATTGGGACCACTCCTCAAGGAACAGTATCATATATCTCAGAAGGTTGGGGGGGGGGGCGAACCAGTGATAAGTTTTTGACAGAAAACTGTGGATTCTTGAATTTAATTGTGCCTGGTGATGTAATTTCAGCTGATAGGGGATTTTTAATAAAAGACTCGGTTGAAACTGTAAGAGGACATCTAGAAATTCCCGCCTTTACAAAAGGGAAGAATCAACATGATCCTGCCGATATAGAACATACCCGTAAGATTGCAAATGTAAGAATTCATGTAGAGCGAATAATTGGCCTGCTTAAGAGGAAATTTAAAATTTGTCAAGATCCCATTCCTATTAGCATGTTATCAGCATGTATATAGAGATGATTTAAGTGCTTTAGATAAGATTTTAGTCGTATGTAGTGCCTTTCTCAATTTATGCCCTTCCGTTGTCCCCATGTATTGAAAAAATCCATAATTTTTATTTGTGAGCAGGCTTAGCTCGTTTTTTGATATAGTGTCAATCTAATATGGTAACTTTATACAAATTGAATATTTTTAATTATAGACTTTGTTGTTTCGTTAGTACAATTTGTTGTGTGCGATTTTTATATTAATGTAGAATGGGCAATTATCCATTTTATCACTGAACATCATTTTTATCAAAACTTTTAAATGTAAAAAAACACATTTTTTTAAAACTATAATTTTATTAGCATAGTGTATATAAATGCCAGGAATTATTTAAATAAAAAAATATTAAATATACATAATATTCATACAAAAAACTCCCTATTACTGGCAAGCATCACAAAACCAGGCATTTTGTGGTTCCTCCATGATTCCAATACAATCGAAATGGAACCAACCTATTCCACAATCATCATTATCGCACTTTAACATAGGTCGACCATCATCTGGTATTTTGCAGATGCACCACGTCTCAACTCTTTCCACACCACATTTGGTGGTAAAAAATCTTGATAGTAGTTCAGGTTTAATAACATATTTATGAAATTCTAATGATTTCTTCAAACATTCATTGAAAAATTTCTCATTAAAACCCACTCTATCAATATAAAGACAATCTTTTGACCAAATAACAAAATCACAGTATCTATTCTTTGTGGCAAACATTTGTAACTGCATTTGGTAATAATATGAATGATTTTTGTCTAGAGAAAATTCATCGACATTATGATACACTAAACATGTATTTTTCTTCTTTGCGAACTCTGATATACTCAGTTCTTTTAGCAAATAGGGACACTTCAGCTCAACACATCCCAAACCACAACATTCACATTGTACAATTCCGTCCGGAGAAGCTCCCAACTGTGGATGTTCATGTGAAATGAAGAAACCCGCAGGTTTCAGTGACATTCCTTTGTGGTACTTCTTTAATTCAGTTAAATACTCTTCCAAAGCTTTTTTTTTCATATTTAATGCCATACGAAGTTTGTTTTGAGTTAAAAACTACCTTCTGAGGATAACACACACCTTTTATGAGGGATAAAGGAGGCTTCTCCAATTTAGCCCTGCATGCAGTTTTGAATTTGGATGCAGTTATTCTGCCAGCTCTATATTTAAACCAAATATTATTTTGAGCTTGCTCTCGGGTTGCATATTCGATTTCTTTGATGTGCTCTACACTTATGTTTATATCAATGGGTTGTGCTACAAGTTCTTTGTATGTATTTAAATTGTCAATAAAAAGTGCCTCCAAACCACTGGGTAAACTTTTCGGGGCTGGTACATTTCAGAAACAAGGGGTTCACGTACTGTGGCAATTGCTGGTGTAACATTCACTTTTTGAATCCACGGATCAATTCAACCAACTCCTCACCTTCTAAGGCTGGTACTCCACCTTGGGGTAATACTGTTGGTTTTGCATTCATAGTCCATTCTATTTCTCGGATCCTTATCATGTCGATGGATTTGGTAGACGGTTCTGGCCACTGAGCTAGGGTTTCTGTGCAAGACTCCTCTTCGTTACTTGGACGAGCTTCTAAATAGAACAAAACTGCTGCCACATGGCTGCAAACTTCGCTCAAGCCTGCCATGCAGGTGCAATGAGTACAGGATACCGCTCCGTCTGGTAAGATGATGACCCATACATGCAGGGGCTTTTCCCGTGTTCTTTGAGAATGTTTCACCTAAATCAACGAAAGAGGGAATTAATAAAGTTGATCTTGAGTGTTACAAAAAAAACTTACCTTGCCAACTACAACAAAAGAATTGTCATTTATTCTCTTGGCCATAACTTCTACAACAAATCCAGCCTCGTAATACTTGAAAGCCTGTAGGGACTTGTAGGCCTTCAACTATTGTCCAGTATAGAAACTATGTGTTAAAATTAGGTAATTCACCATGTCCATAATTCTCGCAGTTGGCAAAGAACTTAAACTGCTGGTCAGTTCACTTGCACCAAGAGAATAGGGATCAACATTGTCTATGATTTGAAGTTCAGAGTCATAACGCGATTTCACGTCTCCTTTGAGAGATTAGTAGTATTCTATCCTAGCCATATTGTAGTTGAAGTTACACACAAAAAAAAATTATCTCAGATTGACAAAACGCATTTCTTTGAAAATTCAAGTAAAACTCTTTTTTCAATTGAGCATATTTCTTTGAATCGAAACATCTGTTATTTTCAAGCAAAGGATATAATTTTATTGAAATATTTGCTCAATCCAAGAACACCATTATAAAATTAAAAATGTAATTTCTTCAGCTTGATATGGTTGATTTTTCGGAATGAATAAACCTAATTTATTGATTTAATGCTTCCTCTTTTTGATTTAAGAATATAAATATACATTTCTTCAAATTAAAAAACGGAAATACTTAAAGTTGATATTACTGACTCTTTTCAATTGAAAAAATATGAAATTTTATTTCAGTACTTCATTTTCTCAATAATAGTATATACATTTTGATTTCTTTCAATGAAAAAATGAAATGTCTTCAACTTTATATTACAGTTGTTATATTACATTTGAAGCTGAGATAATATTAAAATTGGATGGTAAAACCACAGTAAGTATTGCTAAATTGTGATTAAATTATTCCGATAGTATGCTGAAGTGCAGAGTTTTGTTTCCATAGCCTTGATCAGCAGTTAAAAACATGTTGAGTCCCACAGAAATTATAGAGATCTGAGGTGGATCCCAGATAGGTGCAGCAAATGTTCAATACATTTCTAACATTGTTGACTGACATCATTCTTCTAGGACCGGCCCTGACGGATTCCATAGGCTGTTGTGCAATTGGTAAGGGGGGTGAGGGGTGTAATGTCTGCTTCAGTATTGTAGTTAGAAGTGTTTTTCGGGTCTCGCCGTTCGCAGGTTACAGGTCTCGTTGAGGTTAATGTGCATATTGTGCCATTGTGCGTTTACATACATTCGGACTGGAGTTGGTATATTTCATATTAATTGTGAGAAACAGTTATGAAAACAAAAACATGGATATCCAAAAACTTCTGAAACTGTGCAACCTTGATGGAAGGATTAAGTACTTGTATCAAACTTCCTTGGTAGGTGAGTATTAAAAGATGACCGGCACAACCCCATGGATACTGGATTACAAAAGATGGTAGGCTGTTTTATAGTTTTATAGAAAAGTTAATGGGTAAATAATTCATAGTACTTCGGCATTATGCCTAACCAACGAATGTGAAGAAATAACTTTGCATCGATAGGTATAAAAAGTAGAGGAAAGTGTAGGTATTTACCTACATGGGAATGAGACGCACTTGCATCAGTGTATTTTGATACTTCTATATTCTTGATTCAAAACTATAAATATATATTTCTTTGAACACAAACATATTATTGAAAAGAAAATAAGGTGTATTATGGGGATAATGAAGCCATTCTGTATAGGATCAAAATTATTCACTGGTTAAAGAATTATTTTCATTTCTTGAGAAATACAACTACAAGTTAGAAAGCTAGAAAAATACCTCTTTTGAATCCTTAATTATTTAGATGAGCTCTACGTTTGAGAATTTAGGTATTCAAACTTTCATGAAAAACCAACATTTCTGAGAAACTATTGATGATTTCGTTTGAATTTTGAGTTTATTAAATAAGCATTATTTCAGATAACAAAGTAACTATCGAAGATTTTCCTTTCCTGAATGAGGAATATTTGAAGAAATTAGCTATTTTCCTCTCATAGGACAACGTAACAGGATCCTTCTACGGGATGAATAAGTGAAATAAAAATTGGTATCGATAGAATTGTTGTTACTTCTTCAAAACTGTTTCATCTTCATTAACTTGTCTATCATTTTAGATAGACATGGACTTTGAGAGGCTCTACCCTGCATCGATTATGAACTTTTATGTAAAATAGGCACCATTTTACAACCCCATTATGCAATATAAGAAAATAACTTCAAGAAAAAGTGTTGGGAGTCTGATCGAAAAAATTGATTCCACTGAAAATACAGGTAATTTTATGTGTATTATTTATTCAGAGAAATTCACGCTCTATTGAAAGACATGATTTAGAGAACAATAGTGCATTTCTTCGTTTTATTTCAAAAGAAACAGTGTACCAGAAAATATTTTTAAATTATTTTTCCCGTAAACTTAATTGAACTAATCTTAATCAATTTTTCGGTTTGGAATTTTTGGGTTTCCAATTATTTCTAATTCCTAGTAATGTCAAGTTTGTCAATAGTAGGTAATAGGTGCAAATTTTTTTTAGACGTCAACTTCATCGAACAGATTTTGCTGCTGCCTCAACGATTCCACCTAGGGGCAGAGTGAAGCTGAATAATGAAACAGAAATTTTCTACTGTAGAATGCCAAGAAGCATTCTTGTACATGTTACGGTATATATATAGAGCAAGGAGGAAACATCTAGCTAAAATATATACAAGACTCAAGATATTTGAAAGACTAGAGACTCGAAAGTGGGACTGATAAGACTCAAAATCAAATCCAAATGACTCAAAGACTCAATCAAGCCTAAGACTGAAAGACTGAGCCGATGACTGAAATACTGAGGTGGAGATTTATGGACAGAAAATTCTGTTTTTATTGTAGATCTTGATGTTTTTCTCATATTTTTGATCACATATCGATGCCCTAACTCGCAAACCAGTTGCTTCATTGATATAACGTGGAGTTAGCGGGTTTGCGAATTAAGGCATCGATATGTAGAAAATTTTATTTGTGTTTATTTTTTTTTCTGGTGAAATATGGTCTTTTTATTTTTTCTCAGTTCATATCCAAAGTTACTGATAATAAGGATTTTTTGAATCATATGTTAGAATATTGTTAACCAAAGAATTGTTTTGATTCATGTAAGAATGATAATTATGTTGAATAAAACTTTTTTCATTGACCTTTTTGTTTCAATTATTTTCGTACGATGGAATTCATTATTTATAATTCATTGAATTAATTCATTGAATATTTTTGTTGAAGGGAATGAACGAAAGATTCATTCTGATTAGTTAATATATTTGATTCCACAATATTACTCTATATATTCAAAGTTTTATAATAATTAATTCATATTTTCGGATCAATACCAATATTTAAAGTAATCTAAGTAATAGATATGTTGCCTCAAACGAGTAATTTTGTTAAAGAAAACGAACCTAAGTTTCATTCTGATCAATGTATATATTCAGATCAATAATATCCTTTCATCAAGTCGAAGTATCCATTGTGTAACTAAATAAACCGTTCCTCTTGAAGTGAATGAATGTAATCTTCATTACGAGAAATTTATAGTTTCAAATCAAGAAAATATCCATCTTCAATGGATATTTTTCGTTTCTACTTCAAAACAATTGTTTTATTGAAGTAAGTAAATAATTTTTTTACTATGAAATAATTATATTTTCCACTCGAGATATAAAATGTTTTCATATAAGCAAATATTTGTTTTCAATTAAGAAATTTGTTGAGAAAATTGATTCTTTGAAACAAAACAAGCATCTCTTTCGTTATATACAAACAAATTATTTACTTGAGTCAATGCAGTCATGCTTATTCCAAGAAATTATTTTTTTGTGTGTAATAAAATACGCAATACACACACTAAAAACTCGAATTTTACACCACAAACCTACGGATAGCAATGAAAACTTTATGGCAGACCAGCGTTTATATGCGCTACCGACAAAATGGCCGCTCTGTCAAAGTCACGTGACTCAAAATGATCAATATTGAAAATAATCAGAAGAATAGTAGAATCGAAAAGGACAGAACCGAAAAATATCAGAATTTGGAGAGGGGATAGCAGATGGCTCTAGTCTCTCAGAGATGGAGCAGCGTGCGATCAATAAATATTACTAAATTCTAATACCGGAATTAATTCGCTCATCCCCTCCACAATTTCTGCTAGATTTCGATTCTGACCGTTTTCAGTCTGACACATTTTGTTTCCAAGGATTTTATGTTACTACGGATTCATTTTCAGATAATTTGTTGGATTTACGTTTTTAGATACGATTATATGTTGTTTTGATGGAATTACATTTCGATATTTTTTGAGCGTGATCGATTTATATTTTGAAGAGCTTAGGTTATTGAGATTTGCAATTACTTTATTTTCTCATTTCGGTCACTTTCCAATCTTGCCGAATTCAGACCTAAGAAATCTGGTTCTACTGTTTTCGCGTATGATGCTTTATTGTTTCTTACAAAAACATAGATGAATTTCAATTTGGATCATAAATCATTTCTATCCATTCAATTCTATTTTTAAGACCTATAAAATGTTATTCTGAAACATAATTGATTCTCCATTTTGTTGGTTTTACATATTACTGTTTTTTTCATTTATTGATATTACAAAAATAATTCTGCTATTCTATGGCCCACCGAAGAAGAAATAGAGACTCACTTCGCGTTTCGTTGTTTTCATTTGTTTACCCTTGCTCTTTTCGTCGTGATGATAGCCACCAAAATCTCCCGAACACGCTACACCAGCCGCCATTTCAAGTTGCCACCAGCCGCCATTTCAAGTTACGCACACAGAGCGTCACGTCACGCCTGCCTCCTAGAAATCATCTCCGTCGTACCACAGTGTGAACGCAGACCGCCTTTTCAAACATTTTATATCACAGCACACGTGGAAAGTTTTTCGGTGAACAGTCGGCCAATGTTTTTAGATACGTCACTAATGCTCACTGTTTCAATAGTTTTTCATTTCCTTGAACTTATAAATCCGGTTCGACGAAACAGTTTTCTTACTCGAATGAACTGTAGAAATCTGCACTTTTTTTTTCAAACCTATAAAACCAATTGAACATCTATAAAATTTATGTGAACAGCGTTATAACTATGTTTGACAAGTTCATTTCATAATCAAATAATTATAACCAAATCCACAGCAAGCTATAAACTTATATCTCGGAAGTCGGAAATCATGATCATCTTTCACGATGTCGTCGATGTGTCTGGAAAACCGTTAGTGACCGTTACTCCATGCGCGAGGCACCAATGGGAAGTCGAGAATAGAAAGATGACCATATTTGGTAATGATACACGAAACGCACTGTGATTGGTGGCAGTATCGGAAATAATTCAATCAGAGCGTAAAGAATAGCATGATAAATTTCTAGAAAGCATTACAATTTCACCTCGAATAGCTCCAAGAAGGGATATCGAAATGTGGTGACGTCACTACACAGAGTCGAGTGGGATGACAGGAGGGGAGTGGGGTAACAACAGCATTGCGTCTCTCTTAATTATGTGGTATTATAATATGATGGCGTTTCTTGTTACTCTTCTAGATTTGCCAGAATTTGCCTATATCCGTCATAAGTATTTTCCGATGCGTTTATGTATAGGCGCGTTTCCAGGTTTCCACCAGAAAAATACTAGCTTTGTTCTGGTTCTCAAAATTATTAGTACAGGGACGTCAGGATTATGCGCAGTTGAGAAAAAGTTAGCGAATGTGAATCTAAAGAGCACACTTCTTGTTAACTGCGCATGATCCTGACGTCCCAGGACTGATAATTTTCAAAACCAAAACAAACCTACTACTAAGCAACTTATTTGTTGCTTTGTGTTTCACTATGTACCTAGCGTGTTTCGGAAACTTGTGGCATCATACATTTTGTTTCCACCAAAGCCGTAGTACAATGGATGGATGTTTCAAGTATCAAGTTTGAAGTTTGAAGGAGGGTAAATAGACGAAAGAAAGGCAAATTCTTCTGGAAAAACTACGTGCAGAAAATTCACAATTATTGTTGGTTGAATATGCGTATATAAATAATTAGCTAATCTTACATGACCTGACTAACCTAATGTAGACAGAATACTTTATTTTTATTAGGAATTAATTATTCCGTCTATAGTCTAGTTCCGAAATTGTAGATAGTGACTAATCGTACATTTTCTGGTTTTTGCGGGATTTGAAAGTGCGGAGAGGATGAACGAAAGTGGCAAAGTGAAACTTGATTTTAAGCCAAAGTACCTAGCTATTTCTGTTCTATTTTTTGACCTACTTCATATGAATTATGAACCGTACAACCGATGAGTCACTATCTACAATTTAGAATACGTACGGATCTGGAGAGTTTTCCAAGGGGGGGCATGAGCTAGCTAATGGAAATTTGCAACCAAACAGGCGCGTATACAGCTTTGTTCCAAGGAGGGGGATAATTCGTGGCGCGGGAGTGATAGAAAATAGAAAAGCAGGATTTTTTTTTTCTTCAAGGTCAAATGTCTTTGAATAGGCCTTTTTTCATCATAATACAAGCGCATGCACAGCCGCCATGTTGAATGAGCGGGAATTCAAAAGTTTCGTACTGTTTTGTGCAATAATGGCTGGAAAAGCAGTATTATCTTCGCAAGAAAATCTATTACTGAAAAAATTATTGATGGTGTTTTACTCGTTCACAATTCAATAGCAGCACATCATTGTGAAAAGTTAAAAAGGTGACTAAAGTGTCATTGGCGTTTGCAAAAAGGTGAAAAAATTGAGCTGATTGAGAGGTTAGCCATCAGTACAACCCTTTCGAGTAAATAAAAAATGAAATAAATAATAATTGTATTGTATTCCAATTAAGTATGACAATGACTTGCAAGCACTTGCAGAAACATTTAAATTAACATGAAACTTCATCACGAGAAAAGAAAAGAGCTATAAATTCCAAATTTTCGATCCTACGATCGTGTATAATAGATACTGGTGTAGATAGTATTGAAGAAATATTATATAATACTATAATACTAAATGATGATGATGATGATAGTATTTATGTACCTACCTGTGTTGACCCAGCTTTTGACAAGATGGAAGTTTACTGGACATTTTGAAGAAAGAAAGTGTTATACAAAACTTTTCTCATTCTGAAGTTACTGATTCTCCTTCAAATTTGCAACCATTTCCCTCAAATGATGTGCAGAAAAATTACAATGATGGATCGCAAGGTTTCGGAAATATTATATATAATATGTACTGGCTTTAAATGATTTGTGTATCACTCCACACTCTGTTTTATTTAATATGAAAAAAGAAAAATTAATTTTACGAAATTATCAGATGCATTCTGAAATTGAATACATTTAATTTTTACCTATATAATTTTGTAGATCTTAATGTTAATTTTGATTAAAACACTGAATTTTCGATCGTGGGTGTAATTACCCCTACAACCCCCCTTGTATAGCGCCTGTAACCAAAGTAATAAAATCCATAAGAATATGAACTGAATCTTACTGATATGTTTGAAGACCTAATGTAAAATTACCCTTTTTCTTCAAAACCAAGTGGAATAGAATGATTCTTTGTTTGAGCGGTTTCCGATAAAAAACAACAATTGAATAAAGTACCTATTATTCAATTGTTTTTGATTCTTACCGCTCACCAACACCCCTAACAGTAACATGCATTTTACTGGAGCCCAGTATTTTTCCTCTCTCGGTATCTGTTTTGCCACCCTTTGATTTGGCCGCCTGTGTTCTTTTCACATATTCGAACATATGCATATAATAAAGAATATTTGTGCCATGGTTGTATTCGATGATGAATGACTCCTATGAAAATCAAAAACGTGTTGATTTGGGATGTTTGAGTGTTTTGAGGAATCATTCAATACGATAAATACGAACACGAATAATATAAACTATTTTGGTTTGTTTAACGTGTGTTTTCTTGTTGAAAATCAATCAAGGTTTCATTGCGTATCCAGACTGGTTCTAGGGAGGGGGGGGGGGCTGCCCCCCCCCCCCTCAGATTAGCCTCAGGTTAGATTAGCAAATAATTTATATACGCATATTCAACAAACCATAATTGTGAATTTTCTGCCCATAAATGTTAAGTTTTTTCAGGAGAATTTGCCGTTATTTCTTCTATTTAAGGCTGGAACACAATGGATTTTATTTTTTATAATTTCCTTTTTACACGAAACTATCATTGCCATTATTATTCTGATCACGCCCCACAAACAATAATTGTTCGGAGAATTGAACCTCAATTCAATTCTTTTATGCGTCCTGGTATTTTCAAAATTTGATATCAAAAATCGCAAAACTTAAAACCTATAACATCAAACTTCCATTGTGTCTACGGCTTCACACGATTTATTTCCAATAGTAAAGCCTGTGTCATATTAACACATTAATTTTAAATTCAATAAAAATTCGAGATCATCATCAGCTGTTGCGCGCGCAGGGCAATACGACAGGGAATATCAGTGATTCTGCCTAGGTAGACACTAGTTTTCCACTGCTTCAGCGACATGCAGCGACTTGTTTCTGTTTCGTCGAGTTGCCTATAATTCCTTTGAAGATACCGCTTAGAATGGAAACCTGCGATAAATGAAAACAATCGACTTCTGTTTTCGAAACAACGAGAAATAATCTGAAAATTTAGTAACTTTCAGGAACATTTTTGAAAAAAAGTAACGGAAACACAAAAGTTACTCGATGTTTTTCCGCGCCTTTACCCTTCTAGATTTGAGACACCCCAGATATATTTTTTCTGATACCTACTGTATAAGTAAACGAAATGTAATTCACTCCCAATCGGCGCCTTTGATGTATCCTGTTAAGATTTAATTTTTTCTGGCATGCGGAGGGGTAGAGGGGTTTGCTGAAATCTGTTTCACTTGGTCTCACGTACGGCGTTCGATCTCACATTTATTTTTGTCGGAGCAAATATAGTAACACAAAACAGTTTTCGTAAATGCATAAGAAACGAACGTTTACTACCTAAGCCTGAACGCAAATACTCCGCTTATTTAAGTCCTTGGTGTGGAATTAAAAAACAACAAGTGGAAGGAAAAGCGTTTTTGCCTATTTGCAAATGTACAAATAATGCAAAAATAACCAAATAGCGTTTTTGGGCAAATAAAGCAATACACGAATACGCTACGCTAAGTGAAGAGCCGCCTTTGAAATGACACAAAATACCATACAAAAATGCCGGTCGGTCATTACCGCATCGAATTAAGCACTGATCATTCAGTTGCACGAACACAAATAAATACATCTATATCCGATGTACTTGTGTGTGACCTATTCGTTTTTATCAATTCAACAAAAGACACAATTAGAGATATATTGCAATAACGCAAGCCAGTATTAAATGCAACTTAATTTTAATAGTGACTGGCACTAATCTGTGATCTAGAACAGAGATATTGCAGTTTTGTCTGTTCGTCCCTTATTTACGCAGGCGTTCGTTATTCAGAACCTGTGAATCAGATCTAGATTTTTCATTCTACATAATTTATAATTTATTTTGTACTAAGATACAATTATTGTGATGATAGAATGGCCAAATGGGTCTTCGATATCTATTTGTGTTGAAAAAGTCATATAATTATTTACCAGGCATGACGATCTCACCCGAAGGGAAAATAAAGTAACTTTAAAGCCTTGCCTTAACCTTCCTCTAATAAAGGCAGGCATTATTTTGATAGTTTTATTCCAGATTCACATTGCGCATGCGTAAATTTCGAAATAAGGACAAATTTATCACTGACTGACGTTACTATGAACTGCAATATCTCCCTATTACCTCTAAAAATTTGAAATTGTGGCGTGTTGCGACACATAAAAACATACTGCGATATATTCAACGGCAAGATACGTGGTTGTACACTGAGAAAATTGTTTTAAATATGCATTGTATTTTCAATGCTTAGAGTGGAATTTTATTTCAGATTCATGAGAATTTTACTTCTATCGTTTAAATTTTAAACTGCAAAATGTATCTATACGCAATTGAAATGATATTTCATGTAGCGCGTAAGATTTCCTTTGATATACCTACTGAAAATAGTTGTGCGAATATCCCTCAACTAGGGGAACATCCACCTCCAACTGAAATGTACATCCGTCTTGGCGTAAATTTGCGCGTTGGTTGCATAATTACGCATCCACAGCGTAAAGTCAACCCCTACAAGTTCCAGTTCATTTTTGTATTTCTTGTTTGTGCCGTTGAAGCTCAGTTAAGCGAATTATAGCAAGGGATAAATAAAAAGTTACTATTGTGCATTGCATCGTTAATAAAAGGTAAGTGAACTTTATTAGAATCATTACATGATATTAACGAAATTGCATTCAGGTTTCTTCTTTTGTTTGATGAAATTAAGAAACAACCTTGAAATCATGATGCGTTTTGTGGGAAACACCGATAGTATGTGTTGAGTTTGGTACCTACACATCAAAAAATTTGATTTCGAAAGGTGATATGTATTGAAACGTGTAACTTTCGATTAATAAATCCTAATTTATTAGTCCGGGAAGCGCGACAGAAAATTTACACATATTTCTACAAAGCTAGTTTTTTGTCAGTTTGTTGTTTCGATGTAACGAGTGAACAAAATGAGAGTCTACCGTTCCAATGATGTTGCGTTCATATACAGTGAGTTTCAAAAGTTTGCACCATTCGGTAACTTTTTTATTATCGATTTGTTAGAAAATTTTATCCTTCATAAAAATTGGTGCATTGCAGAATAATTGCATATGTGTTATCAAAATTTTAAGTTCCCAAATAGTGTACAGCGGAGAACAAAAATAGGTAAAGTATAAATCATCTTTATTCTCGACATTCTCAAAAAATTGTATTCAAAGAAGCTGTAGAAAATTGAAAGAACATCGAAAATAGTATTCAAATTTGAAATCACAGCCAGGGTAATAGTTCAGACTTGATCAAAATTTTATTTTTTGTTCTCCCCTGTACACCGTTTGAAAATTTAGAATTGTAATAACTCAAATACAAGTATTTCTCAATTCACCAAAATTTATGAAGAATAACATTTTCTGGCAAATCGATAATAAAAAAGTTTCCCGTATAGTGCAAACTTTTGAAACTCACTGTTTATGAACGCAACAGCATTGGGGTGGTAGACTCTCATTTTGTTTACTTTTTATATCGAAACAACAAACTGACAAGAAACTATAGCTTTGTAGACATATGTGCAAATTTTCTGTCGCTGCCTCCTGTACTATATGAGGAAAACCAATAAATTCCTCGGTCGTTTTTTATCTACATATAATTACTTTTTTTAGAAAATGTTGGCTGTTGTTGGATTCATTTGTGACACTTGCTCCAAAAAATTCAAATTTTCATAAAATTACAACGCACACCAAAAACTTCACAAGTACTTGCCTAACTGTTCTTTCAAGTGCCACGAACATGGCTGTTATAAACAGTTCAAGTCATATAAAACATTTTACATGCCCGTTTACAGAAACCAAGAAATTAAAGGGAATGAAAGAATTTCTGAAATCACAAAATGTGGAATTATAAATTGCCTTATGAAATTAAATCAAAAAGATTTGTCAAGACATTTTTTTGTTGCTAGATAACAACGCTAAGTTCCCATGTCAAAAATTCGTGACAGCATCAGATGTCCATTACAAACTTGATTAGATGAAGTAAAATATAACGGATATTATCGTGATATAACATTAATTTCCAGCAAAGTTTATGGAGTCACGATGTAGGCATAATAAAAAATAGCGTAACATGTGTACAAGTGCCTTCAAAACACTGGCAACGTTTAAAGGCACTACGCCTCGCGTATTGTCTTTAAACTCGTTGCGCGTGATTTCAAGGCTTACTTGTGCACTTGTATCTTAAAATTCATAATATAGTATTATTTGTTTTGTAGATCGTGAAAGGTATTACGTCGTCATAGAAAAAATTGTAATTAATGAAGGAACTCCTGTATTTTTGAATGCATTCCAACAATTCTATGCATCCTTCTTCATTTTCAACCTAAAGTATCCAGAAAAGGCAATGTCCACCCTTGAACTAGTTCAAAGGTATTTGATGAAAACTAACCCTAAGGGAACGAAGACAAACAATTGCAGAAAGAATGCAGTGATTCGGTTCCTGAAGAATTTGTCAGATTTTGTAACAGTAAGTTTTTACTTCATTTCTTCTCTATTCATAATTTGTATGTAGACAATACCTCTGCCGCATTGGTAATTTGTGAATCATGAGTTTGAAATAAGGATATCAAGTAACGTAGATATTTTTGGGAATTTTGAAAATATTACTTATCCTAGAGAATTCTCAATGTTATCAATCGAATGAACTAGTCTCATTTGTTTCATCATTGTCAATTGACATTTTTCCGAAAAGAAAATATCTATCTGTCGAATAATATTTGCATAACTAACTGCATATTCTATGATAATTTCAATTTTATTGGTCTCTAACATATTTCTAGATTCAACAAGACGATGGAGAGCCTTTGGCTTGTTGTATAATACCATTCTCATTTAGGACAATCCCACTGACTAGGACGACCAGATAAATACATCTTTCTTCATAAATTAATAATTAATGTTAATTTTTAATATTCAATATGTTATTTTGGTACATGTTTGGAGTTTTTTCTATATTAGAATTAAATATTCAGTTTATGTTTGAAATTGTATTTTTATTTACAATTATTAAAGAGACCATCTGTATATAATTGACCAAAATATTGTGAGATAACGAAGTCAAAGACATAATCTATTTATACTTATAAACCATAAAATTTACTGTCAAGTATGACAAACAACAATAAATTAACCAATCAAAATTAAGTTGCATTGAATATACAGCGAATTTATTAGTTTTCGTGATATACTTTGTAACATTTTGAATTTTTTTTTTCATGACGCAACAACGAAATTACCCTTAGAAATGAGGTATAACTTAACCCCCCATTTCATTTAAAAAAATTGGTAGGGTGGCTGTCACTTTGAGGAAGGTGGAAGCGGGGCAATCTTTTTTTATCCACAGAATGTCTTTTCGAAAACATAAATCGATCTGTTTCAGGGTTTTTCTTGAAAATGGCTAGACAGGTAGAAAATTAATTTATCAGTTACTTTAGGATCTCACTGTATGATTTCATGATGTAATCCTACATTATGAAATTCCATAGCAAATTCACATCGGAGTGTACTTTTAAAATTAGAAAATCAAACCGTAATATTGCAATGTGAAATACCAGTGCAAATTATTCACGTTAGAAAATTACACTGTAAATATTACAATGTAAAATTTCATTGCAAATTTTTGATGTGGAGTAATATAGCAATGTGAAGTTCCATCGTAAAATTATGTCACAATGTAAAGTTCCATTGTAAAATTATGTTACAACGTAAAGTTACATCGAAAAAGTGCAGTCAGTTATTCAGAGTAAATATCCAAGGTGATATAACACGTGATATGCAAAATTCCACTCGAATGTAAATTCCCGCCAAAACGGGCGGTAATTAAATTGCCGCTAATGGGAGCGGAAAAAATTCTCCCGTGTAGAATAAGTTATTGAGACTTGAAAAATTCCGGAGGATAAAATACTAAAGATTATTCTGTGGTAATGCACTACAAATTCGGGAAAGTGCGGCAATTGCCGTAGTGCCGATGAACGTGTTGAGGCACAACACTAGTACTAGAAAGTGGATTTTCTTTTTTCTCAAGAGCTATGGCCTTGAATATATTTGTGCACAAAATTATTGAAATGGAACCGAATATATTTGTGCACAAAATTATTGAAATGGAACCGAACACATTGACTCAACTACTTCACTATAATTGCCTAGCCTAGCCTATGACAGCCCACGTTCAGTAATTTTGTGTTTAGTTCATCAAGATCTCTGTTTAGAGAAGTTTGTTCTGCGTTATACAGGGTCTTTCAAAATTCATGATCTTACTCTGCTAGATACAAAAAGGGTTGAAAGTGCATTTTTAAATGGAACATCCTGTATATCATGAAATATCCTGAAAGATGACTAAAGTCACTTCGAATTGATATATCGTGTTCCCATAACCTAAATAGCCAGAATTCCGAGATCAATTTCAAAAAATAACGAATTATTTTTCTCATTTTCATCTAAGGTGGCTATTAGATGTCATGATGGTACATGGCATTATGAAAATTTGGCAATTAGTGCATTATTAATAATACCTTTGTGTATTTCTGAACGGAAGTGACTCAAAAAGAATTGAAATGGAGGGAAATAACTATTCAATCAAATGAAGTTTTGATGAAATTGTTATACAGTGGAGCGAAAAAAGTACAGAAGACATTCATAAAACTATCAGTACAGACGTAAAAATTTACTCTCAATGATTGTTGTGATTCCAATTTTTTACCTTTCAACATCTCAAAAGATAATGAGCTCAAATTTGATGATCATATAGTTGCACTCAATAAAAAGCTTTCTTCAGGGTGTTACGCAATAAGAGTAACCTCCAATGAAATGTCCTGCAACAAAAGCTGCTTATTCCTATTGATAGACTCGTACTTACGATCTGGGATCTCATTTTAGCGTGTGCGTGCAAGAACTCATCTAAAATTGGGATTTGTTTTTAATTTTCATCAAAAAAGAGCATTTTACTTTAATGAAGGAAGTATTGCAGAACTCTATTCTTTGAGAAACACGGCTCTAACGCTGCCGTTACTTCTTATGAAAGTTACAATAGGTATTGTTCATATTCATCCATTCACGATGAGTTATAGAGATTTTCAGTAACTATTTTTCACATTCATTTTCAGAAATGGATTATGAAAAAGAACAAGGAAGATTATTTCGAATGTGGGAAGCAGTCGAGACTGCAGACGAGTCTGATTATAATGAAGCTGGACTAGCTTCAGAAGTTGATATGTTGGAAAAGAGAAGTAGACAATAAATCTGCATAGGAATGCGGAAAAGCTGTTTTTTGTTTGTGGGAAAGACTCGACAACAAGAATCACCTGTGAAAAGTGAGGAGAATTTGTATTTTCTCCCTCTTGACAGCTCGCTTTTTTACTGCACGTTACAATTCCTTTGAAAACCCATAGAATGAGGATGTTGGTTCATTGAATTAACAGTTATACCAAAAAAATTCAACTCGTTAAAATTTTAAAAATATTGTTATATAATTTGAGAGGTGTTAAGTATTTATGTATTTCCTTACTTTTTTTCGAATATTCATGTTCTTTGATAGAATAACTACATTTTTTCCTATTTTTATTTTTATACAAAAAATGTTGATCTGATCATCTCCCATCGTTAGTTTTGAACATAAAATTTCTAACTATGTAATTATAGGGTCTCTCAGACCCAACGCCACTTTCTGTGTCCTAAAAATGGGCGACACCTCCGTATAGTATTAAAGAATATTAATGAGGCCTCTCATTCCAGAAAAGCTGCAGATAGTTTGTAAGAATTTTATTAAGATAATTTTTATAAATAATTTCTATATATATTTGGAAACCTTTATATTTCATTTCCATATATTGCGATGGTTTTGAAATTAGCCTTTCATTCATATATTTCTTAATGTGTTTATGCTGTGTTCATAAATGACTTAGATTGATATTCATTTCATGTGTTCACTTTGTCAATGAGTTTTATTCTTCGGACTATGTCCGTGATTGTATTACGGGTATTCGTTATCTCAATGCCACAGTAAACAAAGAGCTATTGAACGGCCACGAACGGCCATCGCTATTGTGTACAGCGGCAACGGCGCATGACGGCGGAAAATGGCCAATGGACAGTGGCGCGCAATTGCGTTGTTCTCGGTTTTTTGACACACTTCAAAGGAATCGTGGGCGTAGTGTGGCTAGTGCTACAGAATATGAATTATACTGAAGAACCAGTAGTTGCAGTATCCCCACTTTTTTATTTGAAATCACAGCGCGCATTATCGAATAGCCTTGACAATTGACAACGTTGTCATGTCTAAAATATTTCTTATAATTTATCACCTATGACCTATAAAACTTAAGACTTTTGTTCTACCAATAGAGAGATATTGCAGTTTATAATAACGTCAGGCAGTAATAAAGTTGTCCTTATTTTGACATACACGTACGCGCAATGTGAATCTGGAATAAGGAAAACTTTATTAAAATACTGCCTGCCTTTATTAGAGGACGGTTAACACGACGGACGGAAACACTGTGATTGCTCGAAAGATGGCGCGGGGAGGCATATCAACTAACAAAATTTTAAATGGCATTGGGGGGGTCATGTGTCACATCGTTGAAAAGATAATTCAATTCTCTTTCCAATCATCTAAAAATTTGTGAAATTTTGTTTCATAAAAAAAAAAAGGGTTGGTAAACGATCCTCTGGCAACCTCGGTAAGTCGAAATTTTTCATCGGAGAGAAATGAAGAAGTGATTTGCAACATTTTGACAGAATTTGTTTATGCTCCGGCGACGATTTCTCGCAGAATTCGAATTTTTAATATAAGGGTTGGTAAACGATCCTCTGGCAACCTCGGTAAGTCGAAATTTTTCATCGGAGAGAAAAGAAGAAGTGATTTGCAACATTTTGACAAAATTTGTTCATGCCACGACGACGATTTCTCGCAGAATTCAAATTTTTAATATAAAGGTTGGTAAATGACCCCCTGGCTCCCTCGGGAAGTCGATTTTTTTTATCGGAGCGTAAAGAATGAAGTGTTTTGTAAGATTTTTACAAAATTTGTTTGAGCTCCGACGGCAATTTCAGCCATAATTTCAATTATCAATGCAAGGGATGCTAAATGCACCCCCTGGCTCCTTCGGGAAGTAGAGATTTTTTATAGGAGAGTAAAGAAGAAGTGATTTGCAACATTTTGACGAAATTTGTTTTTGCTCCGTCGACGATTTCACAAATAATTCGAATTTTAATGAAATAGTTGCAGAGTACACCCGCTGTCTTGTCGACGTAATTGAGAATAAATTCCCAATGGAACAATTATTTATATTTCGTATTAGTAAATTAAAAATGAATTAGCACGCCACTGTTTCCAGCGTTCGGGAAAAATAATCATAGGTATCTATCTACCTATAACATTCAAGAATAATAAAAATATTCATAAAAATGTGTTGAATGAACATTGTTTTTTCTATCTCCAATGGGTAGGAAAGTACCTACCTTCCATTATATTGAGGACCTGTATGCTTCCTGTAGGTAGGTAGGTATTCCATGGAGAGTAAAGTTTTCATGAATCCGAATTTTCGGTTTTTCGTAGGAAATTTGAAAGAAATGTCACTTTTTCGTACGAATGATATTTTGAACGGTTTTCATTTGTGCGAAATGCCTTCACGGAATAAATGAAATATTCAACGTCAACCCCCTAATTTTACCGTCCATTTTCTCAAGAAAATTCCTCAGCACGGTAATTAAGCTGTGGTAATTGCAATGTAACTTTTGTAGTTTAAAAATAGGTCTGACCTAAAAATATTTGGGATCCCTTTTTCTTCACTTCAAAATTCCACTACGTTAACAAAATCAGTAAAATATAAAATATTACGGATGTTCTTATCCTTATATTATTAATCATGAGATTACTGTTCATATTTTGCATTAAAATTTTCAATATGCCTGCGGAAACAAAAATACATAACCGCACTGATCATCGTTTTCCTTCAAAATTTCGGACAAGTCAACTTTATTATTTCAACTTCCTGAATTTATTCGTACCATCAGTTGAAATTTGCCGCCACGAAATATATTTGAACAGCTTGTGACAGATTTCGTACGAAAAACGAATAATTCGTGTACATGAAAACTTAGCCGGTGAAGATTTCATCTACACAAAAATAAAAACGATGATATCTAGTTAGAGTGCGAAAATGTGTGAAAATAGGTATATGGAAGTTTGGCATCGCACATAAATTTTGTTCATATGTCATAAACCGTAGCTGGAAATTTGTGGATAACTACACACAACCACGTACTTTCCTATGATGAGTTCTTTATTGTTATTATTCTGTAATAATCATGATTAAATTTTCACGCTCACCTCACTTATCTGCTTTCTCTATCGCAAGGTACTTCCAGCCTGCATACAGTATCTGCACTATTAAAAAAACGAAAACACTCAAGACTGCACGTGCACTGAAGTCAGAATGCAAATGCATAATAAACCGCGCCACCGTGCTTGTCTTCTGTTTTCAAAACCGCTGCGCTGACGCGCCGACTCTAACAATCCCCCCACCTTCCACTCACACCCCTTGCCGAGGAAAATCACGGTTTCGTTTCTCTTGCAACACTGAAATTCGCTTTCTGCACGAAGGGTGACATCTATAATTATTTGGTTGAACGTTGAGATATAAAAAGTAGATCGGGTCTCTCTTGTCATAAGCGGTAGGCGGTAGCTTTGACAATGGCGGTAACGTCTCTTTTAAACTGTTTTCGCATTATTGTCATTTATTTATTGAGTTTTGGACACAACTAAATACAGTGATATTCTTTGGTGTTTATAATTCTAGATACGTGAAATGGCAGCTGAAGTCAACAAGTTCCATTACTACTTACGCGTATTTGCTCTTTGTCGCAATGTTGACCGCATTATCACGTTTTTTTTTACAATCAAACGATTCTTTCGTTTGCATCGAAGTGAAGCACTTTTCTACACTCGGTGTATTACCACTCGATTTTAGTATTCGTTTACCGATTGGAAAGAGGCAAGACACATTAACAGGTCTATGCAGATTAAAATGTCTGATAACCTCTTGAAAATAATTTGCAGATGCATGCCGAAAAAATCACTCTCGTCACATTTGGGCTTAATGTAAACATGCAAGCACTGAATTTGAAATTATATTATGAATAATAGGTATGGAGATATCCAGGAATTATTGAATTCCACACCATGAACAATATATATATAGGCATATAAATACAATGAAAAACAACCCGAACAACCCATGATCCTACCCATATAGACTATTCAAAACTAGAAATATTTTCAGAATCTTCTCATTTTTATTATACATTTATACATTTTGGCCGATATTTAACAGATTTTCACGAATTTTGACATGCCAAATAATCATGAAATCGATGGAATCATTAAATAACATTAGAAATATCAATAGTTCATGTGCAGATTAATAACAAAATTATTGCTGGTAACTGGAATGACATCCGTAGATGGACGGAGTATTAACTTAACAACACTGACAAAAGTTGAATGTTCTACAGATTTGATAGCAGCAGAAGTATTTGTTTTGTTCTTTGTTTGTGAATTTGATATTATGGATACTTTGATAGATTTTATTGGATACGAGGGATACGAGATTAATGAGCAACTATAATGAGAGTGGACAATCTCATCTCATTCAGTAAAGCATCGTTAAGTCAAGTTATAATTTTTTAAGATCGTTCACATGGATTGTGTTCGCCAGACACCTGATATCCCATATGGATGGATGGTATATTATTTATTCGATTTCCAAAGCCGTGGACTGATTTGCCAAAATACAAGCGATGGTTTTCATCCTGTAGGAGGCAAAATTTCTGAGTGAAGAATATAAATAATATGCAGTACAAATATTTGTTCCCGTCATTTCATATGAGAAAATGGACCAACTGTAGAAAATCCGGATTTTGTTTCAATAGAAAGTCACTGATTTATTTTGATTTATTATTCTTTTATCTACCTTTAATTAAATTTCAGAAGTCTGAACAATCCTCTGAAAAATCGTCTCCGAAGAGAAAAAGACAGCCATCAACACCAATGAAACTTCTGAACCATCATGTTCGAAATACTTGAGAAGTGAAAATGTCATCAGGAACAAAAAAAAGTCATTTGCTGAAAATGTCCAGGTAGATGAGGTCGAGGCAACAGATTTTGTAGGAGAGAGTGTTGAGGCAAAGAAAGTCCAAGCAAGATGAGGTTACCAATTTTGAAATTCAAGATGAACCATGTGAACCTGTGTAGTGCATTGGAATATTTCCCATAATGATATAGAAAAATGTATTCAAACTGATAATGAAGTGGAAAATCCTTTCATTTGAAAAATGCAAGCTGTTCTTAATAGCAAAAGTCTCAAAGATAATTCAATAGTTGCTAGGGTCAGATTTTCAAGTATTGCCACAAATAAAAAAGAATTATAATTTCATACTGGACTTTCTTTGCAGCAGTTTGATGTTCTGTGGGAATATTCAGATTAAAAAAATGTTTGAAAGTATAGTCTGGAAAAGATAGTAAAAGGGTACTGTCATTATACCAAAAGACCAACCGTTGATTTGCCAAATAAGCCTCAGATGTGGATTTCTAGAGCAAAACTTAGCATACCGCTTCAATGTGAGTCAAGATATGGCCTCTAGAATTATAATAATATGGATCCCATAAGTGTTTGTTTCACTACTGCAAAAATTTGGATAGTTTTCATTCCAAAGAGAGAATTTGAAAAATACACAAACTACGGTTGAGAAATATTCAAGAATTGGGTAATATTGGATGGATTTGAAGTAAATACGAAAAAACCTCACGATTATCGTGAGCAAGGAAATCTGTACTCTAGTTATGATGAACATTCAACTTATAAATTTTTCTGGGGAATTACACCTACAAGAGGTATCTGCTTTGTCTAAAGCCTTTGAAGGATCCATCAGTAATAGATTGTTTGATAAACTTGGATATGCCGATGCCATTATATGGTTGATAAAGGATACAGGATGTATGTAATCAAAAGGGTAATGATGTTCATATATGCCTCCTTTTCTCAAAGACAGACCATACAGAGTTGACTGCAGAGGAAGTTCAATTAACAAGCATCTGCTAGAATTCATTAGAGAGGTGACTTGGTGCTATGAAACAAATTAGATTATGCAGAAAACTATTCTGAAAAATTTTCTCAAACAGTGTCTGTCATTTCTTTTTAAGTGAACTTACGGGACCTCATGCATGATTTTCTAAAGATTTCAAGAAGTGAAACATTAATTTGGACATGTATTCAAAAAGGAATAGTTTTATAATGAAAATAAACATGTATTCTTTGTCTGCTGAATTTTTCTAATTTACATTCTTCTATTTGTAAGTTTTCAAACCTCCATCAAGTGCTGTGTATGAAGTTCTTTACAGTGTGACCGATTTAAAATGGAAGCTCTTTTATAAAACATATATTTTTCAACCGATTGGAATAATGACATTTTATCCAGTATCCATATATTTTAAGATCCAGGAGATCTTTAGAATCTGATGAATCATGCATGCTGTGCCGAGGAAGCATATTGTTGATCTACTATACAAGAGTGGATTAAAAGGTAGGAAAACGCTGACAGAATCAGTTTTTGTTTGTTTCAGATACCATCACCATCAGTTCCAACATGATTTTTCTTTTCATTTCCACTGACTATGCAGTCTTGAACTCTGTAACAAAAACAGAATATTTGAATAATGTATTACTGAAAAATGTCCAATGTAATTTTCAAGTCTACCCCGATCGAATGATTGGATTTTAGAGTTTTCAATATGCTCATCTTAAATACATTCTAAGTACTTGATTGGTTCAACAATCTAACACTCTCGTGAGTGATTCCAATACACAAGTATAAAAAATGTATTCGAAAGTCACAAACTTACCTTTTCACCAAGTCTTTCTTTCAGTCCACCAACGGGCAAATTTCTACAGTATAACCCATTCAACACACGGACTTTCGATGGATATCCAGAGGACATCCAGTTATATCCGGTAGATATTTTATGGACGTTCGGTGGATGTTCCGAGTGGACGAAGATGAACTTTTATAAGATATCATTCTGGAATATCCATCGGATATTGTTCACAGATATCCATTAGATGTTGTTCAGGGACATCTACAAGATATCCACAAGGATGTCCATGAGATATTGTATACAAATATCCAAAAGATATGGATAACAATAAAATATCATTGGGGAATAAGGGAAATGAATGAACATCTTATGAAAGTTCATATAAAGTCCAGACAGATTACGGACAGGAAAAAAAAATTCTCTTAGACCTCACCGCAATCCTTAGAATATTTTCTGAAGAAACCAATTACCTTTTTTCAAACAGACCTAATTTATGTTCGACAAAGAGAGAAAAAAAACATCGATATTGAAAATTCAGCTTGATAATTATATTCGTTAACTTGCCTCGGATATTTTATGATCATCTGTAGAATATTTTCTGGAAGAGATCCGTTTTGAATCCATCGACCATCGATAAATATCTTATGGATATCCATCTCAAGTCCAAGAAAAAACAATGATACGAGCTGTATAGTATTTGTTGAAAGAATAAATTTTCATACGAAAATGGAAGGTAAAAAAGTATAGTTTGAACACTGATTTTGTTATATTTATATGAATTATTCATGATTGCTTTGGATATCTTATGGCTATCCATAAAATATCTTCCGAAAGATATCCATTACACATCCTCGATGGATATTTCAAATCCGAGAATATTCCAACCAGAATTGGACATGAAACGGATATCCATAGAATAGTGTGTGTTATCTGGGGACTCAGTTTGGCCTGTGTTAGGTATATCCGAATTTTTCCAAATAATTAATTATGGAAAGGAACCTAATACCAAAATTTATTGTAGTAAGAAAATGTAGTTGTACACGCATTCTTTATTTTTTGTTGAATTTCAACCTCATCTACTTTAACGGATGACTTGACGTCCAATTATCATATGGACGTCTTGTGGATGTCCATAGGAGATCCGTTATTGTGTGAGACGAATATATATCCACTGTCGCTAATGGATTTTCTATGGACTTCCATAGAATAACCAGTGTTGAATATCCATTTACTATCTCTTGATGGATATAGTATGGATATCCATTCTATGTCCGGGGATATCCCGACCTGAAATGGACTCGAAACGGATATCCGTAGGATATTGTGTGCTTCTGGGAGCCATCTTTTCGAATCTGCAACGCTGTTATCCTATCGAATGTTTTAGCTCGACTCCAGGTACTACATCAACTTAAAGACATTCATTGTATTTCAACATCCAAACAATCGTCATAAAACATAATGTATAAAAGCAATAGAACTCTTTTCTATGATCTCAATCAATAGTCTCAGTCTCAATCCCATCATTTATTTTAGGTTAGTTATTGTTATTAATGTTATTATGAGTAATAATACCATCAACTATCAACTGTAAATGTTGTACAACTTTCATCATTTTAACCATCGGATTTCAGAGCATGTAACAGTTGTACGTGTGAGATCTTTGGACTTTTACAATAAACAACATTTCATTTACCGAAGTTATGAATAAGTTAGCAGAAAATTTCCTAGTTAATGCATATTTTCAAATTTACCGTAGTCTGTTCTAAGTACATTTCTTATAGAAAATCATTTCGCGGACTTTCAGATTTAGATTTTCAGTTGAGTAGTAATACGGCCCAATATTTAAGAGGAAATAACTGTGATACTATTCAGTAGGCATGTGGGATATTTCTGGCCCCTTTCTCATGTATTTTAATTATCAGGGTGGCTAAAAATTGTTTTTTAATTCTGAACTTGTTGAATTGAAATTATCTTGTGTATTTAAAATGGATCACCTCGAGTATTTTCCACCATATGATGTAGGATTAGGACAGGTAATTTCTGTATGTACATCTCATCTATTGCTGTTTCGAACCGTTCCCGATATTTTTTATTCAGAAAATTGTTATTTGTCTATTTTTTGATACCTTCCTTCATTCTATAAAAACACACGAGTTTATTATTCATTAAAGTATATGTAGGTACCATTAATTGAAAAATAATTGAAAGCAACAAAAACAATCCACGTATGAAATACTGCGAAAAAAAAAACACCACCTGAGGCAGCGAGTTCCAAAACTCTGCCGTTTGTTGGAAGAACTAGCACTGGGAACAAGATGTACGGCATGTCTCCAAAGTGACAAGGGATGTCAACACTGAACTCGACGGGTCAGTTTCGATGGGAGCAGATGAAACTATTTATAATTTAGTAGTGCATCGACCTGGAAAATATCTATAATACAAAGACAGATCACCAGTTTTTCTGCGGTGTTACAGAGGAGTAAGCCAGCTTGTAAGCGAAGCGTCACCGACGAGACGAACATAATATAAGAGTTTCAGTGTGTGTTTAGAAGCTGCACCCTTATGTATGGGAACAGTATTCTAGGAAAGGTCGGATCTGTGCCTTATAAATCATAATCATTTGACAAGAATGACAGGCATGGACGATATCGCTCCCGCCAGAGAGCGCTAGTGTGAGTGGAGGTCATGAGTGACAGTAATAACAAGTAGTAATATACAATAACACTTTAATTAGTTGCTGTTATGGAGAAATACGGCCCTATAAGTGTAAAAAGCCTCATTTATGAATTGAAAAAAGGAAAAGCAAAAACTTCCAGCCGTAAAGAACAGTTGATACGAAAATGAATGGATGGAATCGGTGCATAAACGTCAGTTTGTAGGTTAACTTGTCTATGTTTGGAGAAATTTATTTACTGGCTATAAATCTTATTCTTTCAGATTACTCGATTATGATAGGAATAAACTTTTCATGTCCGTTATGCACTTATCAACTACTCCAATCTGACCTCCACTAACAATTTCGCCATCTACGTTAAGCTTGCCAGAATACATGCAATTGGAATAGTCCAAGTACAAAACAGATAACGAAACTGCAGTATATTTTTCTGATGGCATGAGAAATAATCGCACGTAAAAAGGTAAGACCTCGTTAATCCTTGGCTCGCACAAGTTTCGACTGAGGGCTGTCGTTCATAGGGGGACGAAAGCTGGTTAACGGAAAAAACAATTTAAAAAAATTAACCCAGTTTCTGACTGAAGAGAACGAAGCTGCTCCGACAACAAATCAAGCCAGATCTCTATTTGATCGCCATTTTGAGTTTTACGCAGTCATCGTTCACCTTGGTTCTGGAGATGATTCGGGCCAGCAGTACATTTTGTTCAGAAAGAAAAAACTGGTTAAAATTGGATAAAAGTTAGCCTACCACATATATTGAAAATTGAATAATGAAGTAAAAAATAAAATTTAATTTGCATGGATTATAACTCTTCTTGTTTGATTTCACGGGTCCGACTCCATGATCGTTACAATAGAGAAGTGAGTATTGTGTGTCAACCATGATAGCCGACAGCACATAGTATCAACACCGTTTCTTCGTCACATTAATAATTTGTTGGGAGCTACCTCATGTCTAGGAACGTGAAGGATTCATATCGGACAAAACTGAAGCATGCATGTCTTTTCTCTAGAAAGGATAATCTTACATCAGCCAGCATAATTATATCAGGAATACAGAAGTCAAAAATTTGTTTTTTTGTTTCGCGTCAAGATCTAATTCAATATCTTCAAAATGAAGATGATTTATAATGCACAGCTCCGACCTGTATCGGAAAACTACAATCCCGTGAAACCAATAAAACGTAGATATAAGATTTGGCGTTTACCTGATCAAAAAGGACTTGGTGAGAGTTGTATTGAGTTTGACAGAAGAAAAGTTAAGAAGATCGTATAATAAATGCTAACATCACCTCGCTTCATTATCTCTGTTTGATAAATTGAAGACTGAAAACACATTAGCATGTAAACCACAAGATTCGACAGAAGAGAACATTCAATATGATTGATAATGAAAGCCCAAAACGTGGAGAATATAAGTGATGCTTTTCCTCAATATATTGTTATGAAAATGCACTTGACTATTATCCGCTAATTCATTTAAACAATTTATACTCACATGATGATTATTTACATGCAACCAGGATAGCTTCTGTATTTAATGTGAACTCTCTAACTAGCTATATCTGCAACATCTGCCTTCTCATGATGAGTTACTTATATTTATACCGGTAGTAGGTTTCTATCGACCATTCTCGAAACGCCAAGACGCGTAAGATGTCACTATTTCGAATAGTTCGGAACAGTCTGTGACTCATCTAGATGTTTCTTTCTTGCTTCTCGTTTTTTCTATGACGAGTCATGCATGCATCGTAAACAATGAGCATGATTATCTAAACAAACGTGGTTAAGTTCGGCTCCAGGATTGTTCAAATATAAAGGAGTTCAGAAAAGGCAAGATAACATAGCCAGTAATTGTCTTAGAAGTGAAGAGACTTTTGTCAAACGTGACCAAAAAGGTGCAGTGAAAGATTACAATGAGTACCTACATGGGGGTGTGGACTATGCTGATAGACTGATGTATGATGTAGACAGAAGATCCCAAAAATAAATAATATTTTTGCTAATGCATGTCATTTATTCAGAAATAAGACGGTCTTGTGAGATTACCATGGCTATTCTATAACAGCTGACGTGTGAGACTTTCAAACAGGAGGCACACTAACTTATTTTTGATGACAAACAGAACAGATGTTGCCATGAAAAAAAGTGTTCACTTCAGACCATTCTCAAAATGCTCTGTATTTTCTGCCGCGATGCTACTAAAAACGTTTTATTGAATTTCAATAAGTACCTCTGTAGGGATATGTATCGTGAATTATTTCAAACTGTGTAGGTAACCCCATTCAATAAAGAACATTTTCTAGTTGATGTCAATATTTTTATACGTAGGAACAGTTTCAGATTTGATGAAAATAATTGATTTCACCAGATAAAATTGATTCCTTATTTTTGACAGTACCTCAAATACAACCTCTAATGCTTATTCTGGCAAAAACTTTCAAGAAAACAACTGAAATAATGTATATGCTATGTTTACTATTTCAGGAAAGGAGGCGAAAAAAAATTAGTTAATTACATTTAGTCCGGCATCAAACGGTTGAAATATCGAATCTTACATCATTGGAATTATCTTATTTTGAGAATGCCTGAAATTTACTGCGGGTAAACATGTATATTGTGGGACTTAGGGATAGTTGAAGAATATTTGAAACATGAGTTCTTGATAGACAAATATATTAAAAAAATAATACAGAGTTCTCGCTACCAATACTAACAATACTATATAATAAAAGTCTACCATACTTTGGCTTCTAAAAGTAATAAAGGAACTTAACAATCATTTCTAAAGATTTTGGTAAAGTAGCTATTTGGCAAATACATTGTGAAAAAGTGTCGTTTTTGAATTATGTTATCACTAGCCTGTATCATGATGTATGTGAAATAATGACTTGGTAACATTTATCAGTACCTCCCTTTCAGTATCAACAAATACAGCTTTTTAGTCAGGTAATTCCCAATTATATCTACCAAACCACTAAATACAATTATCCACAAATAATGTAACTATTCACCATTAAGATATGAAATAAGCAAGTACCTAAAAACCTAAGAATTTCTTCAACAATAATAAATCATCATCTAAGAGTCTTCAGAGTCACTTCCAAGACAGAAAAAATATACCTCTGAAAAATTCACCACCAAACTGAAATATAGGTAACTGGCTACGTCACTGAGTGAAGTATCTTCTCTTCATTTCTTGATGAATGAAGGAAGAGAATTGTATTATAAATTTCATGGCTATTTCATAATCGTATATGGAACTATGTGATCTGACAATTCCTCTGTTTGCGTAAAACTGTCCCCTACTGGAAGTAATGATGTATCTACACAAGGAGTTAGCAGTTTCGGATTATATGAGAGATAATTCACGATTTGAGAAGCAGTAGGACGTTCTTTGGCATCATGTTTCCAACAGCATTTTATAAGACCATACCTGCAAGAATAATATTTGTAATACTATTGTAAGAACAAATTTCACAAAATTTACAAACAAATATTGAGAAATCAGTTTGATAAACAATGAAATATATACGAAAGTATGATAATGAACAAAACACTCTTTGGCACTTTTCGTGTATAACGAATCGTCTTCAAGCCAATGCATTAATTCATCATAACCACTGACTTCTGGCACAGACGTCTTAATTCTCCGAGCCTTGGTTATTTGATAACACGATGAAAGCGCCCTACTATGCGACGACATTATTAGTCAGTGTATTGTGGAATGGTCAAAATAATAATAATAATTAATAATAATAATTTATCCAAACCATTCTGTCAAGATGGTGGTTCTGATAATAGGGGTCCTCGGTGGAATGATGGACACGCTGCTCTCAAATCTGAAAATCATACCGGCATGCCGTGATGCGGCAGAAAACCTAACCGGAAGAATGCAGAAGGCCGTTATTCTTGGTTTACTCCGTCTTCTCAGGGAACATGACTCTCGGACCCAGTAATCACTCACCCCACGGACGTGGGGAGTATTTACTGGGGTTAATCACACACCAGCGCGCCCTCCAGTAGTATCGGAGCTTCGGAGACAGGGCCTGACTGGCACATTCCTTATGGAAAAAAAATAATAATAATACTAATGATGGACACGCTGCTCTCGAATCTAAAAATCATACCGGCATGCCGTGATGCGGCAGAAAACCTAACCGGAAGAATGCAGAAGGCCGTTATTCTTGGTTCACTCAGTTTACTCAGGGCACATGATTCTCGGACCCAGTAATCACTCACCCCACGGACGTGAGGATGTTTGCTGGGGTTAATGATACACCAGCGCGCCCTCCGGTAGTATCGGAGTTCCGGGGACAGGGCCTGACTGGTATATTCCTGATGGGATAAAAAAAAAAACGGACTATAGGCAGGGAGGGCCAACCACCATCACCACTTTCCTGAGAAACTTGTGCAAAACCGGACCGGCAGCCGAGGCCCACCCTGGAGGGAATGCTCATTCCTTCTGATGTCGGCCGTGGGTATACTAGGCTAACCCCCCGGTATACCCTATAACTCTGTTCCAAATTCACGAGGAAGAGGCCCCCACAACCGACCCCTTCGGATGAGGGGTCATAGGCAAGGTGGTGGAGCCCAAAACGATGGATTGCTACATGACGACGACCGCAATGAACACGGACGCTTTGAGTGGACGGATGAATTAAGGGACGGTCTTCTGCATTGTTATGAGAGCAGTGAGCCCGCCCGAAGAGGATACGTGGCAAGAATGCATGCTCTGTGGGGTGAGATACAGAGCATGCTGCTTTTTCCGCCCAAAACCTGAGGGATTATGTATCTCATCTTCGGGCACGAGGCTATGTCAGAGCTCCTCCTCAACCGGTTAACGCAGTGGCAGATATGCCAAGTGTCGACCTGGCTGTAGAGGAGCCCCGCATCATACCACCAACGGAAGGCATCAGAACAAGCAGGGCGCTTCATGACACGAAGCCCCTGAAGCCACAACAACTGGCACGGGTGGATGCGGATATTCACGATGTCCTCTCAGAAGAGGCTGACATCTGGCAGATCAACGTATCCAGTGTGTTGCGGACTACGTGGCGGCCAATAGGCCCTTCACGCCCGCAGTGCGGCGAATTGCCGCAAATTTGAGACGAGCCCACCACAAACTAAATCAAGGCGTGCTGTTTACCATCAAACAGCACTGTCTTGATAGGATACGAATGCTGGTGGCTGCAAAAAAGTCACTAGTGAGGCGGGCGAGCAGCATCGCGGAAAACATGAAGTTCCGCGATAAACCTTCTCGCCTATTCCAAGAGCCTCCACGTGTTGTGGATAACCCGACGGCGGCTGATCGGGTAGAAACCTTCTGGAAGGGCATTTGCAAATTTCCGCAACCACTCAACGTAGATACTCCAGCCCTAGCGCAGTTCGAAGCTTTCTGCAGGAGGCTTCGTCAGCCTGAGCTCAATGAACTGCGCAATCCGATAGCCCCGGAAGAAGTTCGACGGGCCCTCAATGACTCAAAGAATTTTGCTGCTCCAGGTCCTGATGGCCTCAATAACTATTGGTGGAAAAAATTTCTAAGTACCCACCACCATCTAGCAAGAGTTTTCAACTCATGGCTAGATGAGGAGCAACAGATTCCGGATTGGTTTGTCGAGGGGCGAACCGTGCTATTCCCCAAAAACAGAGATTTGTCTGATCCGAAGAACTACAGACCGATAACATGCTTGAACGCATGTTATAAGATGATTACCCGCATTTTATACATGCAAATACTCTCCGCAGTTGAGCCGGTGTATGAACGGATATATGAGCAAAGAGGGTCAAAGAAGGGGGTCGCTGGCTGCAAGGAGAACCTGCTGATCGACAGATGCATCACGCAGGACTCTGTGCAGTACAAGCGTAACCTTTCAATGGCCTGGATCGACTATCGCAAGGCATTTGATACAACATCGCATGAACTCAGCATGCATTTGCTCAGATGCCCTGCGGTACCCGATCAAATAGTGAGATGCATTGAACAGCTGATGCCGCTCTGGAGGAATCGATTTACCATAACATCTGGTCAAGTCAGAGTCCAAACAGAGCAGGTTATCTTTAGAAGGGGCGTGTTTCAGGGAGACTCCCTCAGCCCTCTTCTCTTCTGCATCTCACTACTGCCATTGTCCGTTGCACTACGGAAAACCCGCGGATACAACTGCGGCAACCCCAGCAACCGGAGGCCTAAAGTCACCCATTTGATTTACATGGATGACCTTAAACTTTATGCCTCCGGAGAAAACGACCTTCATCAGTCTTTAAGGGTGGTGCAAGAGTACACGCATGCTATGGTAATGGAGTTTGGGATCGACAAATGTGCCACGGTTCATCTCAAAAGAGGGCGATGCGAGGAATACGGAGAGGACGTTCAGCTCGTAGACGAAAACATCCTACATCATCTGGATGCCGGAGAGACGTATACCTACCTACGGGTGGAACAACGCCATACCCTAGAGGTAGCTACCGTTAAAAACTCTCTACGCGGCAAGTATCAGCACAAACTCCGACAGATCTGGTCTTCAGAACTTTCAGGGAAGAACAAAGTTGCTGCAACTAATAAGCTTGCCGTTCAGATTCCACTTTACTCCTTTGGATTAATAAAATGGACTCAGGAAGAGCTGCGACAAGTCGACGTAAAAACTCGCAAAATGGTGCATCTTTATAGGAGAGCTTGCATCCTAAATCGTCTGTTCCACGGTTATACTTTCCCAGACAACGGGGAGGCCGTGGACTTTTGAGTTTGGAGTGTTTACACAACAGAATGGTACTGGATGGAACCTGTAAAGTCATCAGGAGTTCAGATCCCCTTCTCTGTTTGATATGCGATCACGAAAAAGCAGTGATTGGAGCATTTTTTTTAAGGCAGCAACCCGTGCAGCCGATGAACTCGGTCTCGTATTCGACACTGAACGGACGAATCCAAACTCTGTCACCGAGTTGGAACCCGTTCAGCAAAAAGCCCTCGTGAATGCTGCGGAATGTGACAGGCTCCTACAGCTACATAGGGATAAGCCAATGCATGGGGTCTTCTTCAAGAACATTGAAGACCTTGGCTTCTCCAGAAACCTGACCTTCGCTTTTCTCAGGTCACGTGCGCTGAAGTCGGAAACCGAGGGATTCATAATGGCCTGCCAGGATGGTGTCTTCAACACCCTCGTTTATCGCAGTCGCGTGATGGGTATAGAGGTCCCTGACACTAGATGCAGAGAGTGTCGTGGGGCAGCTGAGACCATAATGCATTTGTTGTCAGCTTGTCCAGCTTATGTGGTCTCAGCCTATATCTACAGGCATAACGCGGCCTTAAGAGTGTTGTACTGCCATCTACGACACTCGTACGGTGTAGACGAGACACCGGTGTTGCCTTATGCTCCAGGGGATATTGAGTCCGTTGTGGAGAATGAGAATTGACGAATCTATTGGAACTACTCATTCCTCACCCTCAGGCAAATACAAGCCAATAAGCCTGATGGAGTCCTCCTCGACCATCAAAGTAGGACGATTTTCGTCATTGAGTTTTCAGCTCCTGGCGAAACGAATATCGTCCGAAAAGAGAAGGAAAAACGGACTAAATATCGAGACCTACTCTTTGAACTCTGCAGGCTTTATCCAAACCATTCTGTCAAGATGGTGGTTATGATAATAGGGGTACTTGGTGGAATGATGGACACGCTGCTCTCGAATCTAAATATCATACCGGCATGCCGTGATTCGGCAGAAAACCTAACCGGAAGAATGCAGAAGGCCGTTATTCTTGGTTCACTCCGTTTACTCAGGGCACACGATACTCGGACCCAGTAATCACTCACCCCACGGAGCGCGCACTCCGGTAGTATCGGTGCTCCGGGAAAAAAAAGAAAAAAATGTTTATTTCACATTTGTACATAAAATCAGAACGGTGACAAAAGTTTAAACAAATAAACAGGTTAATCACTGAAGCAGTAAAAAATTTACCGCTTGTATAGTGATGACTAGTTGACATTAGTAAGAAGTTAAATTATAAGTAATTCAGTAAGATGAACACATATTAAAACAATTTTCAAGTAAATCAGTCTAGGGTGAATTATTTGTTTTCTAATTAATGACTGAACATACGATGCATGTGAAATGGTTTATGCAATATTGGTAAAAATGTAGTGTTCGATTTGACAGTCGAACTGTGTTCAAAGCCCATAAAAAATAGTGTTAAACTCAAATGTGGAATTGGAGCCCTTCTCTCAAAGGTCTGTTGTATGTTCCATTGATTTTCATTTCATTTCCTCTAGACTAGATGGATCGGTAAAAAAAATTGTTTAAACATCCAATGTATCCGAATTTACTAAAATACTTTTCGAAATCTGGAACATTATTGACAGAAGTCAGAAATGTTCAGATGGTCATAATAAATTTGCAGAAGAGTTTGAAAAATCAGATATCATCCACACTTACGATAAATTAGTTAGGGAATATGCCAAAAAACTTAAAATTGATAAACTTGGTAAACTTTATTTATATCTATTAGCTTGTCAGTCAGATGTTTTATTATCTGTTAATGAGAATGAACTGAGAATAACTTCGCAAATTATAATATTGAATGAGATGCAGGTCCAAGTTTACCTTGGGAATACTAAATTGAGATTCAACGAGTTGAAATGGATTCTTACTTTTGATTGAAAATATTTTGGCAAGGTTCGGAAGCAACTCTGATCAGACGGATCCAAATATGATTGATAATTTGATGGGTAAAATTACGTTATATTTGGAAAAAGCGCTTACACTATCTGTCAAGAATAGCGACCCACATTCATATTCATTCACACATTCATTGCCTTTTGACAGAAATGTAAGGGAGATTGTTTAAGTTATTATTATCATTAGTTTCCGTTTCGTTCAAGAAGTACAATTTTATTATTTTTTTTTATTGTTTATTCATTTATGAATATGTTTATATATTTTCTGTTGTTTTTTCTAAGAATTTTATTGTATTTTGTTTTAGAATAATATATATTTTATCGTGGAAACATAGGGCTACTGATGGAAAAAAATCAGAAATTATCTTTGTGCTTTGGATACTTATCAAATAAAAAAACTCATTTGAAATGTGAATTTCAGGGCATGAAAACACCGAACTTTGACAGTTTGAAAATTTGAATAAATTGCAATCCCCGTTTGTGATGAAGAAAATGAAACTATCACATTAATCGGCTTTCTTTTCTCTACAAATTCACTTTCTTATGTTTTTTCCTAGTTATCCAAATAAGCCGAGAAATTGTCATAAACGAATAAATGGGTTGGTCGTCAAATTGATTACCGCGCGGTGTTTGCCGATATTATCACCACGGCTCGGAGAATTAAGACGGCTGTGCTTCTGGAAATCCATAGCTTTTTTAAAAAACTATTGGTGAAAGTAGTGTTGGAAAAATGTACATCTACGCTCAAATTTCTTATTAAACATTGTGAACTTCGATATTTGCAAATGTCAAAATATTTGAATTAACTGAATATTTACAAACTACACGTAATTTCTCCATCCATCAATGTATTCCAATTTCCACTGAACAACAGGCAATAGAAGAATTGGCGACATTGCATTAAAAACTTTTATGAATCATAAAGTGGTTCAGTAAATAAAAAAAGGATTAATAAATTTATCTGTATTCATCATTAAAATGTTCGTATCCCGGTTGATCCACATTTTTCAAATTCAATTCAATTATAATTTTCCCGTTTATTATGCCACAAACTAATTTTCGATTTGAATTATGAACAATATACGGAGTCATCGAGTCGGATGAATGTAGTCAAAATCGGTCTTATCGTGAGAGTTCAAATGACATCGAAAAAAACTAGTGATTACCAAAATGTTTTGTAATTATTTGTTATACGGTTTATTTTCACGATATTATGCATATTATGTCACAAAGCATTCATGCAATTAACTCAGTTTTAGTCTCAAACAACAATTGAAATTATGACTGTGATACTGGTGACTATGATAATGAGCAGTTGCATAAATTGGCCCTTAGTCTCGCACCCGCATGTTGAGACCGATTTTTTAGGAGTAGCCCTGTGTGGAGTGACAGGAAAGAAGTGACTTTGAACCCAAACCGGATCTGGAGCCCCATTCTCAAAAATGCAAGGGAAAGAATAATCAAGAACAATTTAATGACAGCAGGTACAAACATGCTATTGAAAGAAGAACCCAGTTAACACAAAATGCTCTCAGAGACAGCAGAGTGCTTCACATTCAAGTTTCAAGTCACATGCGTGAAGTGCATTGTTACTCACATTTCAATTTCATTAACTTCTATTTGGGGCCCTCTTGACCGACAAACGTATCACATTGTGATGCCAAATGTCACTCACAATGATGTGAATGTGATATACTATTCAATCTTCGAATAAGGAAGGACATTTTTGTGCCTCAGATCGACATCAATGAGAAGATAACTGAGATCTCCAGTTGCATTGGTCACAGTAGTCACAGTTAGCATCCTCACTTGGTAACAATGATGTATAAATGTACCTCACTTTCTAACAGAGTCATGAACAAGAAAGCGATATCGCAGAGATGTTTGTGTTTACTGGGAAGTATGGTTTCCGGGCTTTGAGACCGTGGTCGGTTCTTCTCCGTGCAGTCACAAGTATAGGTACGAATCAAGAAATATTAACTGATGAGCCAGACTACCTTAGACAGAATAAATAAAATTTTCGGAGTAAAAACCCTCGAGGAGTCATCGGTGAATTTTCAAGATGAAACCTCTGAAGAAGTTCGCCACCCGTGCTAACGAAACGTTAGGAAACAATTCCGAAAAACGACGGCCTGTTAACTCTAATAAAAATAGCGATATTGAAAACTTCGGCCGCGAAAGCCTTAGCCATTTTATCATTAAGAATCATCTTTCGAATTTTTTAATTCATTTATTAACATTTGTAATGGTAGAATAAGAGGAATTCTTGTGTTTCAACATATTTTTTATTCAGAAAGCTTTTTACATCTTTTTGTCACGTTTATCAGTTTTTTGAGATGTTTATCAGTTTTTTGAGATTTTTCTGTCAGGCTTTGGCACTATCCAGAAAATCGATCAAAAATGTATTGACTTTTACGTCCGTTTGTAGTCTTTAACGAAATGAACGTACAAAAGCTTTCAAAAACAATCTTTCAATTATAAGCCATTGAACTAAGAGGTAAACAATTATATTTAGTGTATGGAAAGCAAAGATCTTTTGAAAATTATAATATGTTCTTAAAAGCTTGAGGCACTATTTCAAATGTGATGTTTCACTCCTCAGGCTTTTGAGAAAATATTTAAATTTTTAAAGATCTTTTTCATACACTGAATATAATTGTTTATTCTTGGTCAAACTCTTATGAATAAATTTTTTCTAAATGTACTTTTTATCACTAGAATTTGTGTATTGTGTCTTAATAGATGCGCCAGGTGCCCAGAGTTTGGTCGTTAGTGGCATGGGTATGTTTGATGCCACTTGCTATTGAAAAAAAAGGTACCTAAAATTATTCGACAGTCCGATGTTTTTAACAATAGACCGCATTAGTGTCAAAATGTATGCAACAGTGCACTGAGTCCTAACGAAATATATGTGAACGAAACTGCGCTAACATGAACTTTCAGTAACCATTACATAAGGTTTAGAATGTGCGGTCCAAATTATGATTTTATTAATTTAATTATTTCGCTATTATCAGCAATATTTGGGAAATGTATGTATTTGAATTCGATAGAAAAAGAATTGATACGTCTTATAGAATGGTTAACGTAAAGAAAGTCTTCTAAATACCTTCTGAATAAATTCCAGAAAATCCATTATGCGTCGACCAATAGCAAAATAGAATCATGCGTCTAACTTGTTGTTTGCTCGTGTAGTCGTGTCCACAGAACACACATTATGTCATATGTAATATGTATTTGAGATTTTCATGAAAAAGTATTGTTACTATAAACAAACATACAACACTTCACTGACTAATAAAACACTTAGATCTATACAACAATACAACTAGCTATATATTCCAAACACTTCTGCTTATTATCACTTTCTAATCTTCTTAAATAATTCTCTTCATAAAAACTCTTCTCTAAAACTTCTTCTCCCAGTTAAATGACTCGCGTTTATATAGGTACTCATCGTGTAGACTGGATTATTCGCGATGATTTCGAGAATAATCAAAACGGAGAACTTCTACACATTTCCAGGAATTGAGCGATGACGCGGCAGCTCCGTTATCTAGACTAGGCATGCAGTACAGAAAACGATCCATCCAAATAAACACTTCTTGGAACTGATTATCGATGAGGCGCCCGCGGAATGGACTCAGCGGCGCAGCTAGGGGGCTTTTATCAATCTCGTAACAGTATCAATGTCTGCGTAGATGAAAATGTCTGATAAACTTATTTCTTCTTTCGACATCTTCATCAATGTTACCAAATTCGAATGGCAATGAAATGAAACACTTGACTGATCACCACTTTACTGTTTCATGCCAAAATTATGAGCGCCATCTAGTGGGGATGCAGCATGAAGTTAGATGTAGATAAATATTCAAATTTATTTCTTTTATAAATTATGTATAATCCTTTCAGAAAATTGTTTTATGGAAATATCGTTTCTTCCTTTCTTCATATCCAAGGCCCGCTGAAGGCAATTCCTTAAATATTTACTTATTTCGTGTGAGAGCGTCAAACAAAAAGAGCTGTTATGATACTTCTATTATGTCATCCGTACTTAAGGTCGTGAATGACGCATATCATTTCGCGTCAAATGATTTAGGACTCGGTGTTATGTTGGTTGCATATTTGTGACATCATCACTGATGCAGTCCATTTGTATGTATTTTTACAACTTTATTTTCGAGAGTTTTAGGAGTTGTTTTTAGAAGGAAGAAGCCTACCCCCACCCGCTCCAATCA
Source organism: Chrysolina americana (assembly GCA_958502065.1). Taxonomy (NCBI): domain Eukaryota; kingdom Metazoa; phylum Arthropoda; class Insecta; order Coleoptera; family Chrysomelidae; genus Chrysolina; species Chrysolina americana. The sequence goes on from OY293410.1 coordinate 85,117,499, forward strand.
TTTTTTTTCGCCACAATATTCCACGTCCGAAACCGTCGAAAATGTTTCGACAAATTGATGTTTTTCACCAAATTTTCCGAGCCCTACACCAACATGTCCGGAATTGTCGAAATTTTTTCCAAAATACTGTTCATTCTCTACATTCAGGAGAACAGAAGGAAAATTGATAGAAATCAAATTATTAAACGGTACGATTATTTTCTCCATCTAGCCTTCAGGGGGCTGAAGTGATTTTTTTTTGAAATTATTTTATTGATATCAGTTCTTATTGCATTTGAAATTTTAACTCTATTTGAAGCTAGTGAATGCTTGGAGAAATTTTGTAGTGAAAAGACATACAGTCATACATATGAACACATCACTTAAAAGAAAGCTTGTAATAAACCATAAATGAATTGAAAAAATACTTGAAATTATATGTTAATTCTTAACACCACATGTCTCTAAACATTCAGCACACAACCCTAACAAATTTTATTACCCATAATTTCACGAAGCTTATTATTCTCTTATATGCACAAAGTGGTGGCTTTGATATCATTAAAACAATTTTCAAAACGAAATGAGTTTTCAATTCTTGAATTGACATTTCCGATTCGTTTAATTGCCAATTCCAAAATTGAATTTAATAAATGAATTTAATTTCTTAAAATGCAAAATATGCTCACAGTTGCGGTTTGAGAGTCTTCGGTATTTCTAGTGTCTGCCCCTTCTTCACCATCTCCAACACTTGGGTATTGCCCATATCTTCAAATGGATAAGTTCCAAACGATACGATCTCATATAGTAGTACACCATAACTCCAAATGTCAGAAGCCGTAGTGAACACCCCCAAATCCAAGCTCTCCGGAGACATCCACCTCACCGGCAACATTTCCCTGCGTTTTAACTTGTAATAGTCGTTATTAAACATTGCTCGGGCCATGCCAAAATCACCTATTTTAACGGTACGCTGAGCACTCACGAGACAATTTCTAGAAGCAAGATCGCGGTGAACAAACTTTATCTCAGCTAGGTAGCTCAAACCTCTCGCAACGTCTAAGGCCATATTGGTTAGACGTTCTGGTGAAATATCTTCATACTCCTTAGTGTTCCTATTCCTCAACAAATGTTTACGTGTTTGGAGATAAGTTCGCAAGTCTTTGTAAAGCATGAATTCCATGATTGTGTACAAGGGTTCTTCTTTGGTGCAGACACCAAGGAGTCTTACAAGATTTCTGTGGTCGAATTGTTTCATTGCCTCAGCTTCAGAGAGGAAATCGATCCTCTCCTCAGTTGTTGATCCCGTTTTCAAGGTTTTCACAGCTACAGAAGTCCAGCCAATTCGTGGAATATCAGCTTCGCCTCCATACACTGTACCAAAAGTTCCTTCACCAAGTTTTTCTTTGATAGTTACACTTCCTCGGGGGATTTCCCATTCATCCAGGTCGCTAGCACTAAAATGGTCGAGGGAAACACCAAGCGATCTGTAACAAGAAAGTGATGGTTGCGATAATTTTATATAATTTTTTTTATGTTGAGTTTAAACATACCTCATATAATCCTTAGTTTTTTCCACCTTCATATCGTACTTCCTCTTCAAGTAAAAATAAGTTCCGACTAAAGAAATCATTAACATATTCGCTATGATGATCTGTAGAATAACCCAAGCTGTTTGGCAATCGACATTGAATACTTGGGCCAGCCCATGGCCAACGCATGAAGGTGGTGAAAGAGTACCATCCTTCGGTACGTTGCCGTCCGAGGTAAACCATTGGAAAGTCGTTTCGTTCAGCTTCAACTCACCACCAAGAATTTTGGGTTCGTGCTCCGTCAGATTGGGATAGAAGTGACCGATTGTGTGGGTCTGGTTGTCGTACCATTGAACGATTGTTATGACAGAAAAGCGAGATGGACCACCACGAAACTTGATGCGGCCCGACACGCCGTGGAAATCGGTCGCTTCAACGATTCGGACCAGTTTACTGAAAAGAAATATAATTTAAATCAAACTTCTGTCTCCTGTACAGTATTCATATAATAAAAATGTTAGTTGTGCTAAATACATTTATAATGAGTCCTAAATACCAATAAGTTGAAAGTTGATGAGAAGAATCCCGATTATTTGAGGTTTGCTAACAGAAATGTTCTTTTCATGAAGAGTGGACGACACTACCGAAGACTATCAACTAATAATGAAAAACGTGAGAAATATTATGACTAAACTATTATATCAAATAGTTTATTTTTCGAAACATGGCGATTGCATGATTTTTTGAAATTAATAGATCAAATATATAATAATGGCTACTTGAATGCAAATTATGGACTGATTTTTTATACAATAAAATATTTTGAATATGAAATATTAAATATGTCGATACTATTAAAATGGTACTCATTAGAAACTCTTTATCAATCCAAGAAAATTATTGTGTGTGCAGACCCAGAACTTCGGTGGCTATTGTGATCGTCGGCAAGTAATAGCCGAATAGCCGGAGGTGCAGGCTGTGCAACCCATAGTCACGCCGCATGCTACCTATGAATAACTATTAAGATGCCGCCACAGAATAATTATAAATTCTTTAGTATTATTCTGTGGTGCCGCTGAGTTGGAAGGTGTGATGCGACCCCTGCCTATGGATGCATGGAGGTGGGAGAGCACCATATCGAACGGGTACACTTGGCGACCTCTCCAAGAAATCTACTGCTTCTTCCTAACATCTCGTTGAAACTACCATGGATAGAAAATAAACGGGAAATCTTTGCGACCCAGGCCACAAATCGACTGCACTCTGGAAACTTTAAGTCACCGAGCCAGTTTCGAGGTACAGAGATAACGCCACACTCAAAGAAATAGGAAAGGTCAATTCAATGAAAAAGAATGTTCCACCAACAATATCGTTAATTTTGTTGAATGAAACAATGTTAATGGTACTTTCAATGAAAAGGTGGTCGTCATAATAACTAATGAAACATTGTTGTAGAACAAAATTAACATCATTTTGAATCATAGGTGCAATATGATCAATTATTTTGTCTTCCAACTATTGATTTATGAAATTTTGTCAAATCAAACTAAAAATTGTATTTCCTAAGTTTTCAACTATCATCAATTTGTAATTGTAACATTATGATAGTTTGCTGTACTGTTATAATTGGTAGACGAACAAATATAATCCTATAATTAACCTACAATTATGTTTATAGATGAATTCTAATAGTATTATAGTTTGATGTGCTATTGTAATTGGCAGGTAAACAAATATAATTGTATAACTGCCCTACACTTTTGTTCATATATAAATCATGACAGAATTATAATCTGCTGTACTATCATAATTGTCAAACAAACAAACATAATTGTATGATCAACCTGCCTTTCAGTATGAATAAAAATTGAACATGTTTCACTCTATCCACTTTGATGCTAACATTCTGCGCATGTGTATGGGTTGGTTCATGTTGGTGCAAGTCGCTCTGGGTAGTTTCACCCATTTCATTTCGTGTTTTTTATTCAATTCAGTTTATTCTGGTGAGTAAAGATGGATTTCAATAATTGTGAATACACAGAGTTAGTGAATGCGATTATTGATCCTAATTATGTTTCTGGAGTTGTGGAAACACTGTTAAGCGATGAAGACCTGGCTTTAAAAAAGTTGCTGAATAGTTGGGGATTTGGTCATTTATTTGATCCACTGAAATGTAAGTTGATATTACTTCCTGTTCCTGTATAAGTATCATACATTTATTTATGTTATATTTCTGTTAGATTATATAATAATAAATAAACATTTTCAATCAGCCTGTGTTTTAATTTCATTGCACACATATTTTGGCACCCCCTGTAGAACATTCGAATACCAAAGTTGTAGAGTCTCTCTGAATGTGACTCAGATAAGTTTTTGATAATTAATTGAGTGTGAATATCTCAAAAACAAATAAATGTACTTTCAATATAAACCTGTGTTATCAGGATGATTTTTTTATATTTACTGCGTTCCATTCATAACTGATGTAATCTACACACTCTTTACATACAAAATGGTAAAAAAGTGACAGGCATGCCAAACAAAATACGGTCAGGTAACAAACAAATAGTTATATTATACTTGATTAAATTGTTGAACTAACAAAAAATGGTCAATAAACTACTCATTTTGTTGTTGTTCTAAATATTATGATCATTAAACAAAAAAATTGTTGGAAAACTAAAAAAATTGTTGATGTACTTTTAATTTTGTTATACAACAATATGATAATAACTACAAACTACTATTTGTTTCTATAATTGAATACATTTGTTTTGGCACCTAAAAATGGTTACTTATATAACGAACTAGTATTCTTGTTTGAAATGACGATAGAAATAGTATGATGACTGAATATGCATAACCGTTATTTGCTAGTTGATATAAATACTTAACTAGATAGGCGCAATTTCATATGCTCTTTTTAGTTAATCTAAACTATTATTTTCTTTGAATGCAGAACCACCTAGCGAAAAACTGATGCTGGAGGTTAGAACTTCAACTTATCAGACAGTACTGGACACCAACGTCGTCCAGGTGAACATTAATCACGCATGGGAAGCATCAGTATCATTTTGAGAATATTCACCAAGGCACAGTCATTAGAAGTTGCTTTGATTGAATAACTCTGGGAACTAGGGATAAGGAATATTGTCAGACGTGACAACTCCAGGCAGTACGAGCGGGCACAAGTCGGAGAGGTGAGCAAATGCTAGAATTCATACTTGCAGATGATCTCAATGTTACGAGAGTTGCTTCCCCACCTTTATAACTAGGGCTAAGCATGTATTGGACATAACGTTCGGCAGCCCGAGCAAAATGATGCGGAACTGGAGAATTTAAAAAGAGCTTCTTTGAATATAGAATCTTCAAATTCTGTGCAGGAATATGGATTGGGATAAATAAACAACCAATCTAAAATGTAATCTTAAGCAAATTGAATTCGAAGGAAAAAAATATTTTGGATTCGACCAAAGACGAAGTCGATAGAGCAAAGAGCAATTATGGAAAAAATTCAAGAAGACACCGTTTGAGCGTTTGGTAGAATGCTCAGCTGTCAGAGTTTATATCCAAAGTTTGCTACCTTTTTACCTTTTCAAGAAGACCAAGCAAAATGGAGATTATCTGGGCTATACCGAAAGGTTGATACAGCAATTTGGAAAGCGGGAAGAAACAGCTCAAGAAGTGTTTTTTAAATAATCACCACAACCCCTACGCTGCAACACTCACATGAAAGGCCTAATGTCATTCAGAAGATTACATGCCCGCTATACAGAAATTGAGAAGCAGCGAGTTTTCTTTTGATGAAGACCCACTTTCCAGGCAGCACACCAATTGGCCGTTAAACGAAAATACAGTCAACCTAACAGAGAAGACTGGGACGGCTTCAGATGCTTTATGCACTCCTCAACGGTTGAAGTAGACAATCAACTTATCCAACCATTCAATGGAATAAATTGCATTTTTCCAACCCTCCTACAGAAGATCAAGATGTAAAACTGCCACTATTGATCAAAACATACAGATTTTGTCTGGCGTTCGAGTATATACCAAGTTAAGTGAAAAAAAATCCCGAGCAAGTGTTGAAGAACAAGGGCAATAATAATTCCTAAAGTAGGAAAAAACATACTAGTCATCATTCAGATGAATGTGTCTCCCATTCTTCCTGCTGAAAACACTAGAGTAGATTTTAGATTTTAGTCAGGGGCCGTTCTTTTCATGCTCACCGAAAGCATTCAAAATTTACTCTAACAGAGTAGAGTCAAAAGAAGCATCGGACAACACCTTTCAAGCAGCAATAGAAAGACCCCTAACGACCAAGGAAGTGAGTGGACAGGACCACATCCAAAATGACGTGGCAAATTTTCACCACAAGAATCGCCGAAATGAAAGAGAGGATAACAGTATCCAAATCAGCATAACCAAGGATGTCTGCAAGTAGGTGTACGAAAAGAGGCGAAGAAATAACCAGGAAATGGGGCATCTCTGTGGAGTTAGCACAAACTCAACCAAAACCACATTGGTACCTTTCACGGGATGAAAACAACAAATTGGGCCAATATGTGTCGATGGAGACCTGAAATGGGACAAGGATGTAAAGTGTTTAGGACTTACCCTCGACTCGAAACTACGCTGAAAAAGAAGTGTAAAAAAGCTCGTCAATCAGGCAACTCACTTACTAATGGTATGCAGAAACGTTGCAGGAAAATCGTGAGTTTGCAGTCCGCCCATTAACACCGAGATATATACGTTTACAATACAATGATAGTGAGGCCTAGGATCACCAACGGAGCGGTAGCATGGCATGGCCAGACTACACTAGCTACAACAAAAAAAAACAGAGAAAATGCAAGGACTGGCATGTCTTTGCAAATAGGAGCAACGAGATTGAGATTCGACACCAACATTAACACTGGAGGTCATTCTGGATCTCACACCTTTTCACAGAATGAAGAGATGAGTTGCCTGGCGTCAGATTGGTTAAAGTTGGGAAAAAAAGGAACTCGCACTTCTTCAAGTACTCATCTTTTGCGGAGGATGCATACCTCACCAACCTTCCAACAAATGAGATCAAAAAAAAAATTTAAGAAAACCTTCTATACATAGCTGAGTAATTAGAATTATAACAATTCATTGTAAACATAAAAGGAATACCATACAGGTGTGAGAACTGGTGCAGGAATCTTTGGACCTCGTATCAAATATTACAAGCCTATTCGTATATTCCCAAATACCGACAGTCAAGCAGCCATCAAAGCATTGAGCTCACCCTACCTTAACTCGAATGAACTGGGCAGTAATAGTAAAGTAGTTCTCCTCTCAGAGCATACCTCTGCAGAGCGCCAAAAACAAGCAGATACACTGACATGAAAAAGGATCTTCCACACCACTCATTGGGTTAGAACCATTATGTGGGATTGGAGGGTCATACTTCTATAAAAACTCAATAAAGAGAAGGCAGTACTGAGAATAATGTATTGGAAAAGACTTCCAGATTTAGTGAGCAAGGTCTAAAAGTTCTACACTGACCAGCCTTTGTAAGAGAAGTCTCAAAACCTCAACATAGGCCACTCGACTGCTCCATTCCAAAACCCATTATTTTGTTTGGCTTTGAAGGGGTTGCACATACTACGTTAGGGGTATGTCATATTTCTGAGATTAGTACAGATATCAACAAACAGGTCAGGTTGAAAGATGCGCCTAAACACAGTATATCCAAAAATATGAAAACTTCATTTTCTGAAAAAATGTTGGATAATGTGTTTTGGAACGGAGCAGCCGCACTGTAGACTCGAAGAAAATCTCAATGGAAGATTGAACATTCTAGGATTACACCGGCTGGCAGTAGTGGAAATTTCACATATTGAGCCCCTAAGAAGGCTCAATTTCCACAGATAATTAATTGGGTCTTGAGGGACTGCTTTGAGGGAGCAGAATAGATCGAATTAGACTTCTTGTTTTGTATAATACTAAATTATAAAATTACTTGTTCCATCAATTGTAAATAAACGAAAACAAATTCCCTATTTAATTACAGACGTACATTCAACAACAATATCAAAATATTATTTTGCTACTTACATTGTCGCCATCATCACTATTTTACAGGATGCAAAAGATATGATTGATTTTCAATACCACTCTAAAATGTAATATTTGGTATTTCAGCCTCTTACAAAAATTGTTCTGAGCGTAAAGGTATCACCTAATCATTCAATTTCATACTCCATTAAGTCTATGTTTTATAAATTGGATGATAGCAGTCTAATATGTAGTATTTACATATTCAACAAACATGTTTTCACTAACAAGATCATGAATAAAATTATCACATCAATCTATATGTTTCAGAACCGGATTCCCATTTTTTGGGTACTGCATGTCTTATGCAAGACTGTCTCCAAAAATAGTTAGTCAACCAATACAGTTGAAAGCCACATACCTTCTTGAACTGCTGCAACTAGAGCAACATACTCCGTTGCAGTTAGATAAAGTTGTAACATCACTCTGCTACTTTGTCAATCAGCAACTAGTGTTTCCAAAAATATCACAAACTCATTTTCTGTTGATTTCCTCTCTTCACCTCCTGCTCAATCGGTATCTGCATAACTTTCAAGTTTCACTTCAGTCTTGCTCACCAAAAAACAATTTATAATCCATTGGTCCCTTCATATAAGGTAGAATCATTTTAAGATTTTTCCACATTGGTATTGTTGGTTTGATTTGATTTCTGCTACATATATCGACTGATACACTCAAACCAGGAAGAGTTCCTAGCACGAGATACTTCAAACTGCCTATTATCTCCTGACATAGGTTCATTTTTGGCTCCAAGGCCGTTTTCAGTTTGAGTAATAAGGATTAATCCAGCATCCAGAGGAGATTTATTGTCTTAGCAATCAATTACTCCAAAACTAGCGAATATATTCTATAACTTTTTCATTCAAATACATTACTTATTCTTTCTGAATTTTATCGATTCTTAGAAGTCTTCAGAATTCCTACATCTTTCATATCATAATTTTCTCTCACAGTTCCTGTTTTAATTCCTCTGTCATATTTATTGTTGCTTGCAAAAATTATGTCATCAACATAGAGTAGTAGACACAGTGATTTATTCAATTTGAAGTCGTTCCTGTTTCCTTTAGTAGGTACTGCAGGGCATTTAATATACATTTTATCATACATCATGAAGAAATGCTGATATCAAGTCCAACTGATGAGAATTCAATTTTAATGATTTTATGATTTGGATAGTTTTCATTTTTTGTTTTTAACCTCTCTTCATCAACTTCAATCTGTAGTGGTCGAGATGGTACAGCGACCACATCATCCGTAGGAGACTGGGTTGAAATCTCAGTGCATTTACTGGTCTCATGCAAAGCATCACAAGTTGAAAGGTAAAAACTACGTTTTTCCTAGCTCGTACAAGTCTCTCGAAGACATCTGAGGGTTGCTTGTAAGGGTGCAGCCAGTTGATGGAAATAAAAATTTCAACATTTTTTCAAATCATATTCATATTTATATCCACATCATTTATATTTCTCAACTAGTCGAATAATACATAAATTATTTCAATTTTTAAATGAGATACTGAACGCCTGTGCTGTCATTCAGTGATATCAAATAGTATTTTCCTCCTCTGCCACACAAGCATTTCATTCCTAGATGCGCATTTCGATAAATAAGTTATCTCCATCGGTAGAATTACTAATTGCAGTAACAGTTTCTAAAGTCGGACTTCTTCTATTGGTTAAATGTCGTGCACATAATATGAATTCTCCAGACATATCTTTTCGTAATTTTGATTGCAAAAGCATTGTTCTTGTTTTCTCAGATTTTGCTTCTTTCTGCTTTACCATTCAATTCGGAGATGTAAAGGAACTTGTTTACTTTCCCTTTGTATCTACTGAAAAATTCATTAGAAGAGTTAGGTTAGGTTGGAACGTGAGTGGGCCCATATCAGGCCCTCCACTGCGGCCAATGGCCTATTGAGGCTCACCCTATGGTTATATTTCTCCCAGTATATCCAATCTCTTAACGAAATTAAGGGGTACATTGGGAGAACAATTTATCAGGTTCTCTGGCGTTACTGTTGTATTGCCAAATGTTGAAAATCTGGTTCTGGCCGCTGCGGGGCATGTACACAAAATGTGCTTAGCCGTTTCATCTTCCTCCATGCATAGATGGTACTCTGCATCTTGAGTAAGTCCTATTTTATGCATGTGGTGTTTGAGTTTGCAGTAGCCAGTGAGCAAACCTACTATAACTCTGAGATGTGCTCTACTGAGTTCTAGCAGTTTGTCGGAGTCCTGTTTTTTCCTTGTGCAAGCAATAAATGCTTTGGAATGGGCTAGGCCCGGTAGACTACGCCAATACTCGAGTCTTTTATTGTCTGCCCAGGATGTTATAACATTCTTGGCAGTGCTCTGTGCTATACCGATTACCGGTTTTGGCCCAGTGAACGTTACTTCGGCCCCCCTTTTGCTAGAGCGTCCGCTATTTCGTTCCCTTCTAGGCCCGTGTGACCTGGTATCCAGACTAGGTTAACATTGTTGTGTTGTGCCAGTCGGTTTAAGGTTTCTCTGCAGTTCCATACTGCTCTGAATTTAAAGCAGTTGGATTCAAGCGCTTTCATTGCTGCTTGACTATCTGAAAATATTTTTATTGTTTTTCGTGTGTGGTGTCGATTTTCCAGCTGCCTTGCACACATTTCAATGGCATATACCTCTGCCTGGAATACCGTAGCTAATTTACCCATACTGAATGAGCGTTTCACTACTAGGTTCATCCTGTATATTGCGGCTCCGACGCTTTTCAGAGTTTTGGAACCATTGGTAATCCAACGTTCATTTGCCCTACATAGGTCAGTCTCATTCCGAACCCAGGGAAGACCACAGTGTTGGGCTGGTGGAGGTTGATAGTTTTTGGCATAATTTCTGAGGGAATTCCTAGAATGTTGTGAGTCTGTTTGTTCCCAAAATGCCTCATTCTCCAGAAATATGTGAAGAGGAAGTAATCCGAGAAGGGCTTCCATTGCTGTCGTTGTTGGCGTGGAGCGAATGGCCCCAGTAATTACCAGACACGCTTGTCTCTGTAGTCCGTTAAGTTTAGCCTGGGCCATTTTTTGTTGGCCCTTGCTCCACCAAACTACAGAGCTATACGTAATTATTGGTCGTATGACGATCACGTACAGCCAGTATACTTGTTTTGGTGACATGCCCCATGTTTTGCCACATATTCTGCGGCATGTCCTTAATGATAGGATAGCCTTTCGGAGTCTTTTCCAGATGCGAGTTCCAATTTAGTTTCTTATCTAGGGTTATTCCCAGATATTTTGCTTTACTCGCAAAAGGAATTTTTTCTCAATTGATGGAAGGAGGTATTAAAATAAATGTTCCAGCTTCCTTTTTCTGGTGAACGGCACAATGACCATTTTGTGAGGGTTAATGGACATTTCCTCCCTCTCACACTATTAATATATGGTGTCCAATATATCCTGAAGGGCGTAGGAGATCGTCTCTTCGGATTTATCGCGTATTACTAGGACCAGATCGTCAGCATATGCTTGCAGATCGACCTCGCATAGCGAGAGAATTGCCAGCAGATCATCCACCAGCAGTGACTATAGGAGAGGGGAGAGAACCCCCCTTGACGGCAGCCCCTGGCTGGTTTGAAGCTGACACTTTCCCCCTGTAGAGACGTCGTTATAGTTCTGTTATGAAGCATAGTTCTTATCCAATCCTCTAGACACAGTGACCTCATATAGGGAGAGAGGAGTGCATTTTTAAATGCTCCTTCTATGTCAAGGAATGCGGCAACTGCTACCATTTCCACCATTTCCATTACAAAGTGTTTCAATCTTGCAATTGAACTTAACCTCGTTGCTTCATCAAGTACACAATAGCAAAATTACTGTTATCATCTAAGAATGTAATTTTTATCATGTTTGAAAATGGTAATTTTGTAACATTACTTTGAGCTTATATTCCACAGATATTATAAACATCTACATCGGTTTCATCAATGTGAAATCTAGCCACCAGATTATTACTCGACAATTTCTAATCTACCTTTTTCAGATATATTTGCATTTACAACAAATATCTCAAATTTAACGATACACAAACTACTTACTTCGTTTCTTTGCCAACTGCTATATTTTTTTTAATAAAACATGACTTTTTTCAAAAAGAACTCTTATCAATGTCTCAAGTGGCCGCAGTGGTCATGATGGTAGAGCGCTATTCTATCAGTCAGAGGGACGTGGGCTCGATTCCCAGCATGGTCACTGGTCTCGTGCTAGGAATCGCACGTTAAAAGGTAAGACCTCGTCAATCCTTAGCTCGCACATGTTCACAATTAGCACTACTGGAGTTCCATAAATAGATATCAGATGAACTGCAATGCCTCTAAGGGGGGAGTAGTTGTTTCCTGACAGATATTTGTCTCATATTCTCCACTTTGTGGGAATCTGTATCGCCGAAATTATTTGATTAATTTATTTGAAACTCTTTGGCCCATTTATTGAACTTCGTTCGAATTGATTGCCCCTACTGGTCAATAACATTTTACATAGGAACGGCTGACTGGCAATTATTTTTCTGAAAAACGGCTCCCAATTGTTTCCACCTCTCATGTGTGGTATTTTTGTTTTTTACTTGTATAGCATCACACGTTGACAGGAAAGGACCTCGTCTTCCCTAGCTCACCCAAGTCTTCTCAAAATACTCTGAGGTATTCAGCAAGTATGCAAACTCAAAGATTTTGGACATTTTTATTGGTATATAAAGAACCTATACAGTGACGTATTGGCTTCCTCATGCGGGTTCAATTGAAAAGAATCAGAGAATGAGAAGTTGATCAATAAGTGCTGTTATTAAATTAGAAAAATGCTGAAATTTTACTGGTAATAGTCCAATATTTTCAAAACATTCTGTAATTCAAATTAAAAAAAATGCAGGTACGTATTTGAGGGTGACTCAATTTGGACGAAACTTTGTATATATCTTTTAATCACATAATTGGATAGTCTACAGAAAGTTGTTATGGTAAAGTACCAAAAGTTTTAAAAGATACTCACAAAATAAAAAGATATAGGCAAGAAAAGAACTTCGAAATTTTCGATTTTTCCTGTATAACTCCAGAACTGAATAAGATAGATTAGATTTTTTCAATTTACCCAATTGACATCTGAAATACGCTATTTGGTGTAAAAATTTTTTGGCAAAAAAAAACATGAAACGAGTTTTTGCTGTTCATTTTCCTTACAGTACTGGCCAAACTCATGAGATTCTGTAATTAATTTTGATAAGTTGTTCGAGGAGCAGATTGCTCCGAGCAGTTATTCTTATTCTAAATATCCTTGTGTAGAGAAGATAAGTAGAGTACTGAAGAGATTTGGAATACTTATTCATTCTATGACATTCATGTACTTCCATATAGACCTTTTACCCCTGTGACTATCAAAGTTTGGCACACAATTTTATTCCATATACTCTGTTGGAACAGAATTATTTTCAATTTGAACTTCTGATGATCCACAAGCACAGCATGGGCCATACCAATTTCAATATGATAGAAAATAGATAAATATGTAGTCAATTAAGTAATCATCAAATATTTATAAATCATTTATCAATTCTGTGACGATGTCGACATTTATTAATCAGCCAATCGGTAGTAAAAAACCATATTGAGATACTTTTACATATTAGAATACAGTTGAGCCCAGTCAATACTGTACTTTTATAATAAAGCTTATTAATTGATGGTGATTCAGTTAAATTATTTTTTTTTCACTTTTCTATTTTTTCATCTTCAGATGTTTCCTGACAATTTGTTCAAAGGTATAAATGTACATATGTGTGTCTGTAAGTTTAAAAAAAAAAATTTTAAATTGTTTTTTTCCTTAACCAGCTGTCAATCCCCTACGAACGACAGCCCTCAGAAGTCGAAACTTGTGCGAGTTAAGGATTAACGAGGTCTTACCTTTTAACGTGCGATTCCTAGCATATGCAGGTATGTGCTCATATGCATGTGTACACATAAAACTCTGAACTTTTTGCCAAGTGATTTAAATTTCTGTTATGTTTTTGGAATTTACTATTGCTTAGACATTAAACATTCATTTTTAATATGGCAGCAATTACCACTGTTTAAATGTTCATTATCAAAATGAAAACTGCTACTTTAGATGACAAACCGATTTATATTACAATCAACCATTTTTTCCACTGCCTGAATACACTATGTTGCTTAAATAGATTACATTCATCATTCTACAATGTATCATTAGGTTTGAAGACTTTAAGCAGTATATGGGAATAACTTTGCCGCCATCACATAATACATAAATGTGCCATAGTCAGAGTAGGAACTAAGATTCGAGCGCCTGTGGCGAACTTTCAAAATGCAATCTTAAAGAAATTCATTTTCAATAAATATATGTTTCTCATTGTTTTTAAAAACTGTTTTTTTTTTATTATTTTTTCCGTTAACCAGCTGTCATCCCCCTACGAACGACAGCCCTCAGAAGTCGAAACTTGTGCGAGCTAAAGATTATAAATAAAAATCACCCATATTTCTTATAAGGTAATGAACAAAATTTTGATAAACATGAAATGTTTAAAAAACAGTTATTTTCACTCAAAATAATATATACTGCTATATACATATAAATAAATTAGTTAACTAATATTAAACTAAAAATTTATTCGAACAAAAATATTCTAAGGAAAATAAATTAAGATTCTTATCAACAAATTAAATAATAACCAAAATCATTGATACATTCTTTTGCAAATCAATAGACTATACCTAATCCAACTCTTCTTTGGTTTCTACAAAAACAATAATTCTATTAACAAATATTTTTACAAAGTAAATAAATAAATAAGTAACAAAAATCATAAATATACTATTTGAAATTGAATCAACTCTTCTCTTGCTTTGGTTTCAGCAAAACCTTAGTAAGTTTTCACTAACTTCAATTTACTTAACGAACTTTCACATGTTTCTGTGGTCTGTGGTAATGTTAAGGATATCCTGAGGGCAGTGTCCAGCTTGCGATATAATTGTTTGAAGCGACAACTCACGCATTTTCCGAAGAATATCAAGGGCATTCATTTTGTTCAGGTCCGCACATGCTTGAAATATGAAGCTCTCCAATTCATTATAGATATTTCTTTCAAAAAATTGAAATCTTTGGTAGCGTTAACTACTTGTCACTTAACGTTGTAAAACTGATACAATCGCCACTTTGAAATATACACCTTGTAGTCAGGAGAGCATTCAAAATGGAAATTTTCACATTTTGCGCCCTTAGGACGTTTGCGCCCGTGGCAAATGCCTCCTTCGCCACGCCCTCGGTCCGGCTCTGCGCCACAGTTCAAAGCGCATATCATTGCATCTCACTCAGGGTAGAAAATCTATAGAAATTGATTATAGACATAAATGCATTTTGGCAAATATAGCTGCAACTTTGAAAAGGTTCCCGCCCATGATGCGCACTCGTCGTATGATGGGTGATCAGGTGCTCAGGCTTGGTACAGTCTGTGTCAAATTAATATACAAAATGATTTGTTCTGTCTTTTATCAAAAAGAAAGAAATTATCGAATTCAATTGACATCAAACTGAATCGAAGCTCTGAAATAAGGAATAATGGGGGAATTTGATTCCTAACTATGGTTCATTCCCAATATCGAAAAAACCATTTCATCTTCGAATAAAATGCTTGATATTCTTATGAGAAATGGTAAGGATCTAACAAATATTCATACTTTAATCAAACTATTTTTTAGTCACAATCGCTCCAAGTTAGAATACTGTATTGTTTGGTATCCTTTTATGCAAACCATATTAGTTTAATCAAGAGATTACAAAGAAAATTTCTTAAATGGCTCAGTTTAAAAGTTACCGGAATTTATCCTGAACAAGGTCTAGATCACTCACAACTACTAACTGAATTTGGGTTAATTTCGTTAAGTACCAGGAGAATGTTCTAACGACATTTTTAGGCTATTTCTTTGGGTACAATCTACGAGTGTAAATGAGGGAGTATTAGATAGATATATAGATAGATATATACTTTATTGTCCAAGAAGTGTAAAACAGACCTATATACAATATAAATATTCGTCAAAAAACAGTAGAAGTAGGTACCACTGCAGATACAGTTACGTCAATTAATATAAAATACATGTACCATCTGCAAAACACACGCATATTTGTGCATATATACATATATATTATGATAAAATTTAATTTAATGAGCCTATGCACATTTGTTATAGAAGAATAAAAGAATAAAATATATGCATATATATACATACATACACGCATATACATATATACATATATACACACATTTACATATGTAGAAGTAAAAAAAAAAAACGAAAACGAAACATAGGTACACTTTAAATTGGTTAAAATTTTAATACATCATTTACATTCACAGACTGTCATCATGATATTCCTGCAGACTATAGTAAGCTTTTTCAAGAAGCAAATCTTTAACGGATTTTCTGAATTCTTTCTGATCAAATTTATTTCTGTAAACCTTTGGTAAATGGTTATATATTCTTTTACCTTCATACATATTAGAATGTTTTGTCAAGGTTGTTTTTGGTACGGGTAAACGAATATCTTGGTTATGTCTGGTATTATAAGGTCTCTGTTCTTGTGAATTGGTAGCATGTCTTTTATGAATTAGGCATACCACCTCTAGAACGAATATGCTGACCAAAGTCAGTATTTTGTGTTGAATAAAAAGAGCTATCTCTATAGCTGGCCATCCAAATATGGATTGTCTTTTGCTACGTATCCATGAAAAAAAATTCAGCTGTTGATTTGTATTTGATAATCTTCGAACAATTTTGGTTTTCACTTACTTGGTTGTATTTTCAGAATGAAGAACAGATAAAGCTTCTGGGTCTGTATTGACAAGTTCATCGAGAGCAAGTGCATAAGTCCAAACAGCATCATAAGCGAATCCAGCATAATTTGTGTTTCCAATGCTCAAGTAATTTTTTTTTCTCCACTCCCCTACAGAAATATTTTCTTGCATCGTGGCATTGTCTTCTGCGAAGTATGCGTGGGTCATAGAAAAGTAACCTGTAATTGCCTGAAAAAGATAGAATTGAACGAATAGTCACAAATATCAGTTCATTAAAAGTACCCCGTAATTGCTTAAAAATAGTATATATTTTAACGGGTAGAAAAAGTCTAACATTCCTGGGCGACTGTGAAGATTGCTAAGTCGAGGCGCAAGAAATATGGCTTTTTCTACGAGGTAAATATACTACTTTTCCGCAAGTCGCTAGGAAATTCGATAGATATTAATTTTGAAAAAATCGCGAATATTTTTATAAATGGTGCTTTGACATTCCTAATGAAATTACTTGGGTTACTATGGAAATGTATTAAGGTTGAATTGTCAAACTTGACAATTATAAATTCAATTGCTGGTGTTCTCGAAAGTAAAATGATGAGTGGTGACGAAATTTCCATTCCTGGGACTCCTCGAGAGCTGGTTGATGAAGTGAATACTGCTTCTTTGGAATTATTGTCAAAGAAATCAAGATAAAAGTGAGAAAATGCATATAAACGTTTTATGGATTATCGCAAGAGCAAAAACACTAGTTCTCTCTCAAAAAATGTTGCAATGGCATACTTCCTAGACCTTTGTTTAAAGATGAAATCTTCACCATTATGGACCAATTATTCAATGTTGAAGTCAACCCTTTCAATTAAACACAAAGTAGATATATCCACATATTCAAACCTTCGTTCTTTATTCAAACGGCAAGCTCAAGATTATAGGGCAGAAAAATTTAAGATTTTAACGAAGGAAGAAATTGAAAAATGTATCAATCTAAAAAAAAAATATGATTAAGGTAATTTATGAGGTTTTAATTTCAATTTAGATTACACAACTGTAAGGAAATTATATTTCCGTACAGTAAGTCATAACTTTTTTTCATGAAATTTTGTCAGGAATGTCAAAATTTCCTAGCGATTTGCGAAAAAAGATGTTGTGAAACAAATATTCACAAATATCAGTTCAACGATAGTGGCAAAAAATAGGAAAACCAGACCAGTTATTTCATAAAAGGGCTGATATGAGTGAATTACTGTGAAAACGAGTAGTAATCCAAAATACCTAAAAAGCTCGCAGTGGAATAACCTTAAAAAATAACCTTAAGAAAATAATGTAAATACCTTTTATCCGTTAAAACCTGATCCCCCCATCCAATTATTACATTTTTAAATCCCAATGTCTTTTCGTTCATCTTGGACTATGGGTAATTCGTATGTTTAACGGTCCCATTCTGCAACGCCAAAACATTTCAAAACGACAACAGTCTTTGTTCTCTCAATGTTCAAATCAGACTCACAGATACACAGCAGTTCTAGACAAAATTCTTATATCCTTTCAAGCTGCAAGACTGTTTTATATTTCTATCACCACACAGGAAATGTCATTTATGCACTACGCAAATGTACACTTACTTGAAGTTGAAGAAAGATAATTGTCTATATGCAATCCCAATAGAGAAAATATGGAAATAAAAAATGAATAAAACCCCTGTTCAGTCAGTGAGATACATACTTCAACTTCAATAACCTGTTTGCTTTGCTGTGGGGACCCCAACTTCTCATTAAGCTCTAGAGAACGAAATGTCAAGAGTAAAATGATGCATTAAAATAATATATTTATGGTCTGTCAGTATGCACGTGTCGTGTTCAATTTTGAAATCATTGTTTCTGTCTCCTGAAACCTTGGCGATAGCGATTTGAAGTGAACCATTTCGATAACACAAAAACTTACCCAGAATTTTGATGCAATGACTTCTATATTTTGTTTAAATATTGACTGATGTTATATTATTCCTGGTATAAGAAACTGGAAAGATCGAAAAATTATGATGAGGCATTTCTAACGACTTTAAATTTGAAAATGTCCCACGGTAGAGTTTGAATAGATGAACAAGTTCAAGAAGAACCATATTTCAGGAAAACGATTGGAAAATGGAAAAAGTACAAAAATTTAACAAATTACATATTATTATTAGGAACAGACTTATATGTGTATCGAACTGAAATTTAAAAATACCTCCCGATGAACTGGTAACAAGACTTCCAAAAAAGCAATACACGATTACTGGAGCCAAATCTATAACTCAAAACAATTGAAGTTAATATGTTGAAGCTGAATATAAATCTAAGCACTGAAACAGCTTTACATTGCAAACATATGGTACAGTGTGGAATATCAGTTTTGACTGTTCATTCCAAACTTTTGTTGAAGTAGTGGAAACTAATTTTGACTTTCAGATCCTTTCTCACCAAGGAAGATTGAAACTAGCAAGCAGAGACTACTCAAAAAATAGTCAAAATACCTGCCAAAATGTTTTGGTTACGAACGAAAAGGGCTTCCATTGAGAGGAATTTGAATTTTGCATTTTGTAGAATGTTGGGTATACGAAATTAAACCTGGTGGATATTTTATTTATGCTTAGATTATGGATAGAAAATTAAATATCTTGATATTTTTTAAAATTATTTTATTAAATTTCAAAAATTATGACAATAAGGAATATTCAGCCAAATAAGTAGAACTCACTCTGTGATTATTGTCTTTTGTTCATTAAAAATAAATAAATGAATAAATGAATAAATGAATAAATGAATAAATGAATAAATGAATAAATGAATAAATGAATAAATGAATAAATGAATAAATGAATAAATGAATAAATGAATAAATGAATAAATGAATAAATGAATAAATGAATAAATGAATAAATGAATAAATGAATAAATGAATAAATGAATAAATGAATAAATGAATAAATGAATAAATGAATAAATGAATAAATGAATAAATGAATAAATGAATAAATGAATAAATGAATAAATGAATAAATGAATAAATGAATAAATGAATAAATGAATAAATGAATAAATGAATAAATGAATAAATGAATAAATGAATAAATGAATAAATGAATAAATGAATAAATGAATAAATGAATAAATGAATAAATGAATAAATGAATAAATGAATAAATAAATAAATAAATAAATAAATAAATAAATAAATAAATAAATAAATAAATAAATAAATAAATAAATAAATAAATAAATAAATAAATAAATAAATAAATAAATAAATAAATAAATAAATGAATGAATGAATGAATGAATGAATGAATAAATAAATAAATAAAATTAAATAAATAAACAAACAAACAAACAAACAAAGAAATAAATAAATAAATAAATAAATAAATGAATGAATGAATGAATGAATGAATGAATGAATGAATGAATGAATGAATGAATGAATGAATGAATGAATGAATGAATGAATGAATGAATGAATGAATGAATAAATAAATAAATAAATAAATAAATAAATAAATAAATAAATAAATAAATAAATAAATAAATAAATAAATAAATAAATAAATAAATAAATAAATAAATAAATAATTAAATAAATAAATAAATAAATAAATAAATAAATAAATAAATAAATTAATTAAATAAATAAATAAATGAATAAAATAAAGATAAATAAACTAAACAAAATAAATAGAATAGGTACATAGAATAAAAAAAATACAAATACAAAAGATACTAATTCAACTAAAACATAACAATATAACTCTAATGTATACATTACATCAGGAGTTCCACAAGGACCTAGCGAGGGACCTCTGACATTCTTGTGTAAATATGTTAATGATATGCATCACGTTATGCAGTGACTTGAAAATGTATTTAATAACAGAGTATTTTAGATTGTTATAGGTCCATAATAAATTTAATTGTACTACGACAAATGGCCATACAAATTTTCATATCACATATAAAAGAGAGAATAATGAATTAGTTTTGAATATTACAAAATGTGAAAGTGTTAACTATACAAGCAGATATGGGCCGTACATAATCTCATATCACAAACAAAAGCATGAATTGAATTAGAAAAGACTTGGGGGAATCATACTCGACTCAGTTATCATTTGCAGATTACATCAATGTAACTTCTGAAGCCTTGAGAACTTATGGAATTAATATAGAAATTCTAAAAAAATCAAAAACTATATACTTTAGGTACCTACATTATATAGGCCGTTTCTTTTATCATGTGGTAACATTGCTATATTCTAAACCATAATAGATACCAAGACGATTAAATGGGAAAAAATGTAACTATTGTGGTGAGCAGTACATTGGTCAGAGAAAATCTACGGGGACTCTCGCCCTTCCCGACTTATACAGGGAAAACTAGAAATGCTGTTTTTGGTTTTTTACGAATAGAATGGTTATTTAAGAAAATATAAAAAAATGAAAGAGGAAAGTTTTATTGTATTCAAAATGTACTAGAACTTCGTAATGATAAATTTTTAATTAAATGTTTCCTGTCAACACGGCCACCATCAACTATTTTTTTCATAGTTACCTTTTTTCCCATTTAATCGTCTTTGTATCTATTACGGTTTAGAATATAGCAATGTTACCACATGATAAAAGAAACGGCCTGTATATCTAAGTTGGATTGTGCTATTATTATTTGGTATCAACACTATGATTGTCATGAAGTTACAGTCAAACGTATTCAAAGGAAATTTATGAAATCTGCAATAGTAAAAATACGAGGAACCTATCCAAAGGGTGGAATCTATTTGACCATCCATAACTTTTCAATATTGAATTACATAAGGATTATACTTCTTCAGTTTTTGTCTGTAAACTATTGCATAATTTATTTCACTGACTCCATTAACATACTTGCTCAAATTACAATGATTTTACCGGTTTTCCAAATTAGGTCACACAATATGTTTAGAACTTCGGGAACTAGAACCAATAATTCACTTAAATCTTCCATCTGTTACATGTAATAAGTATCACAACATTTTTAAATACTGTGATATGTATATATGCAAAATTTATGAACTTGGGGTTGGCAAAGTTCACCTATAATACTCCTTCCTATTTATTTATATTCATTTTTATAAACAATGTCCTACACATTTTTTTAATTCAACTAAATGACTCAATTATTTTTTATTTTCTGTCAAAATAAATGGTTTCTGCTATTGGACAATAAAGCTGTTATAATTATTATTACTATCCGTCCTCACCAAAAGATTTTTGTTCGGTCTCAACACCAACGGTAGATTTGACGAAATATTTCCTGCCAACCCCAAGAAATGGGCTCTCAGACTAACACTTGAAATATATATTCAATTTCTCCCAGAACCTGGGATTTTTCTTGGGTATCTACTGTGCTGATCTCTATTATCTTAAAGGTTATGGAAAAACATATCACCATTGTGCTTCAACTAGAGGGTTATACCAATACTCGACACTAAAAACTCTATTATATTTATTACTAATGAAATCATTGTCGACGAAATGTAATTTTTTTGTGCCGTTCCAGACGACAGATATAATAAGCTGTTATAACTGATGAGATTGTGTCAATTCAATATGGCCGACAATGCAGACGCGAGTAAAGATCTCTGCAGTTATTGCAAGAAAAATGTATTTAAAAAAATTAAATGTATAGAATGTGACAAATGTACCAGAAAAGTTATGCATCACGTGTAGTTTGCTGTGAAAACAATAACAAACTACTTGAAGAAAAGAAAACCACAAATGACAAAATCAGTATGCCTATGGATTCCAATTTAGAAATAAAAATAAAATTAATATTTGAAAATGAATGCCTCAAAAGGCTTCTGGAAGGTAAACTGATAAGACTGAGATAGAAACACTTATGTTTACAACCAAAAGGAACCCCACACAAAACATAAAAATGATTACTCATCATTCTAAAGATCTGATCTCAGAAGGTCGCCACACACAAACAAGGTGAAACAATAAGTGGCAGTGGAACAATACCAAAAATTATCAAAACACAGAGGGACGCAGAAAATATCCATGAAAAAATTTCCGTAAATACTCTCATAGTCAAAACCAAACAGAAAATAGATGAAATCATCAACCTAGCAAATCCTGCCATGGATGATGAAGAAGAATCTTTCACCAAAGTTGGTAGACTGAATTTCGAATATAGCTGATGGAATTGTGATAAAGACATTGTTCAAAGAAAATAATATGCTGCATACGCTGCATTTAAAGGCGACGGTGTTGGGAACGCCTGTGCATTTCTGGAGTGTCGCCACAGTCCTGACCGTCCAGTATATTGTTTCCCGCATTTGCACTCGAAAGTGCCTGCGGAGGGCGCGGTCCCGGATTTAGATACTGGGCCTTCCTTTTCACTATAAGAGTTCTTCTCCACGCATTTCAAAACCATTCCTGGCGGTGTGACTTGGCTGCTCCTGTTGTTAGGCAGGAGCGGCGAGGTCGACTTTCTCTGGAGACTATCCCTAGTGCTTGAGGTTCTGGGGGCAGCATTCGTAGACGGCTTCTTCGTCGCGGCGATTACATCGCCCGGCTTGGCTCTTGCTGGCAAGGGAGTCTTCCCTTTGCCCACTGGGACAGGGATTGGAGCCATGGTTTGATTTTGGCTCTCCCTGTATACTGGATTCTTTCGGCTGGGAGTTGTGCAAAAGATCCCTATGAAACGTCGTTTTCGCCACGTGTGAATTTGGCTTTAAATTCTGCTAGATGTAGACAGAGATAGCGGCCACTGGTATTTTCGAGTTTCCAGTGTGCCAAGTCCGGGTCCAAAGTCCACTTTGATTTATTTACACGTGTGGAGCTTTGGTTTGGTTCGGGATTTCTCAGTGAATAGAAGTTTCTTACCAATTCCAATTAGCTGGTGTCGTTGCTAATGTTTCCACTATCCGGAACCACACTTTCCCGAATTTGAAAACGAGACTTTTCCGAAGTTATTTTACGTTTTACCGGAGAAATTGGATTCTTAAAATCTCAGTCTTAAGCCCGTCTTAAAAGATTATTATAATTATTATAATAAGAGAAAATTAAATTTGCAACCTTGCCGTACTAACCGACCGGTGCCTACGTGCACTCGAGGAAGGGAAGAACATTCGCGAAACGAACGGCGAACAGAGAACTGCACTTACTGTCAGATTATAACCAGCATACCTGAATGTATCTTTAGTCTTATGAATAAATAGTTCGAAATACAGTTCATGAAAGTGTATAATTTTATAATTCACACACGTTTCCACTAAGTGAAAAAATGAGGCAAATATCTGTCAGAAAACAACTACTGCTCTGGCTGGGACATTGATCTACATCTAACAGATATTTGTGCAACGATCTTCCAAGAAGCCAAGAAGACCCAATTGCAAGTGCATATCTTGTAATTAAACAGTAGATTTTCCTTCATTCGGCCGGGAATGACCACCTGCAGACATGAATGTTTCGAGGTTTGGCCTCTCATCAGTGCCAGGGTAGGTCGGACAACATTATAATTATCCCGTCCCTGCCAAATGCATAATAATCAACTATTCAACTAATTATTCGTATTATAATGTTGTCCGACCTACCTTAGCACTGATGAAATCTTTCATTGAGTGAAACTATAGTAGGCAGTTTCATTATCTTGTTGTTTATTTAATATGAGGTGGCCACAAATACAGATTCGATGTCAAGTTCTATAATAATATGTTTATTTACCAATCTTCTTACAAAAGTTGTGGGTTAAAGTTTTGAACTATGGTAAAACAAACAGGAATCCCATAAAAATCGAAGTTTTGCTTGGGAATACAGTGAATATTTTTATTTAAATATTCCAAATGGTTCAAATATATTAAGTGTATAGGAGGATTGGTAGCAGGTATAATATAGTGATAAAACTAATTTTAAAATAGAGAGGAGGTGAGAAACGGAG
The DNA here is from genome assembly GCA_958502065.1 of Chrysolina americana. Classification (NCBI taxonomy): domain Eukaryota; kingdom Metazoa; phylum Arthropoda; class Insecta; order Coleoptera; family Chrysomelidae; genus Chrysolina; species Chrysolina americana. The sequence goes on from OY293410.1 coordinate 85,141,857, forward strand.
TTTTGTATAAGTATAGATAAGACCAATGAGAGAAAAAATTTATTAAAAATATATAACAAAAGTGAATTAATAATCAATAGTATATTTTTAGCAGTTTATTTGATGTTCAGAGACGTATATAATTTCTTCGTAAGCTAAGTATATATATTTTTATAATTTTTTTTGGATGAGACTGATGGAACTGATCATGATTACTTCTTTTTTAAAGTTTACTGCAGCTTTATTGAACATTTTTTGGCAGAGGTATATACAGTTCCTTTGGCCAATATTCTTTTTTGGTGCACTCATTTTTATATAAAGTAGTGTTTTCTGACAAGTTTGGTGAGTATGGTCTAGAGTTTGAAGGAAGGTAGATTTGTTCATATAGGTATGAATCAATATGTGATAGAGGTAGAGTTGTTTTAGGTCAAAAGTTTCTGCTTCACTGAATAATTTATCGGTCGGAAAATTCCTTTCTTTTTTGTGGATAATTTAAAAAAAGTATTTTTGTAAAGTAAATAATTTATACAGGTGGACATCTAGATTCTAGATTATATCAGAGAACAGTATAAAATTATCATGGGGTGACTTTCCAATATATTTAAAAATCTCAATCTGAATAGCATACTTCTAAGGGTATTTACAACATTCAGTATGTGCCTGTCCCATCTGAGATGATGATCAATTTTAATACTCAAATATTCAACTTCAGGAGCCACTTGAATCATGGAGTCATTATTACATGTAATAGATAACGTGTTGTATTATGGAAGCTGGTTTTTATAATGAGTAAATGACTTGTAATTTGTTTTTTTTAAAGTTAACATTTAGTTTCGTGAAATGATCCAGTTTGTAATTTGTCCCATATCGAATTCAGCTTTCAATTAGAGGTTCATTCAACTGAAATCTCTGTAGAATATGACCGTGCCATCAGTGAAACTAATGATTTCCCTAATCGTGTCAAGATATAGAAGTTCGTTGTGGTATATGATAAACAAAATGGGTCGAAGCACTCCTGTGGAACCCCTCACAAAACTTCCCTCTTTTTCACGAATTTGTATAATTCGTTTCCTATTCAATAAGTAGCTAGAGAAGAGTTTGTGGGGTGTTCCTTGAATCCCTAATATCTCCAGACTATCCAATAGTAGAGTGTGACCTAACGCTTTGGAGAAATCAAGAAAAATACTCAGGGCTGGATCTTCAACATCAACTGCTTGATATAGGTTCTTTAAAAGATGAATAATGTCGTCACTGGTAGATTTACCATATTTGAAGCAAAATTGTTTGTCAGACAATACTTTCAATCTATTAAGATAATTCTCTAGCTTCTGTTTTACGACTGTTTCAAATATTTTTGCAAGGGTAGTGATTAAAGAGATACGTCTGTAATTGACTGTTAGATTTCAATCTCCTTTTTTATAGATTGGCTCACTATTAACTTGAATTCGTCTGGTACACAACCATTTCATATTATCAAGTTAATTATATGTGTTAATTGTGAAGATATTTGGTTGGAGATTTGTTTTAAAGTTTCTGTTCTGATGTAAGTCATATCCAGGGGCCTTATTTGAATTGAGGATTGATACAATTATTTCAATATCATTGTGGTTCGTTGGTTCTAGATAAAATGATTCAAGTGTTGGTTCAAGTGTTAGTAACGGTTCATTCAGGCAAGTTATTTTGCTTGCCATATTCACACCTACATTAATATAATAATCGTTCCTTCCGCCTAGCTCTTTGCAGTTAAAACGGGGCTTTTGAAGGCCTCATTAAAATACTCTTCCAAAAAATGGCAAAATTTTTATGCATTTATCGAGATCCATGTCTATTGATTGAAGAGATTTAGTAATGACATTAATATGGAAAAGTAAGTCATTCCAAACAACCAATGAAAGTATGAAGCTGAAATATTTGAACTGGCTAAAATTGTGGTATCATTATCAAGGACCATTGGTTGTTGATGCCCTGCTGGATATATTTGAGAATATTTACATAATTCATTCAGGGTGAAAGTTATCGTTTGATGTCTATATATGACAAAACTGCAGTAGCATTAGTGTTACAAATCTAAGTGGTATGAATCAAATATGGTATGATATCGTCATACCACTACGTTATCAAATACTTTTCACTCTAGGCTTGAAGGTCTTTATCAAATACTTTCTACTCTAGGCTTGATTCGCATCACAACAATGCTTAGATCATCCATCGTTTGATTATAACTTTTGTTTGTTTTAAAATAATTGAAACAAGTGCATGGAGTCACCAACCTCTATCATCTCCTTCGTGGTACAATTGGCAACTTCCAAACTGTTGGTATTATGGATGTCGGTATCATACCAATTGGTGTTCAGCCATATTGGCAAGAACCAAACATATCCTTGCCCAGCAGTCATTTTGTGCTTGAACGCCTCACACATTACCGTTCTTGCTACATTTTCCACAACATCCGCGATGATGATTCTTGCTCCTTTGTTCTTCAGATCAGCCAGGTACTGAAAATTAACAGAATCATGTATTTTGAGAATTTCGGCAATACCATCTAGAACAGCAGTGTACATCTTCAATTTCTTCATCAATATATTCGAGAATTACAATATCATACAGTTCGAGTGCAATATAATAATACTCTCTCAACAACACTTGTAGAGTGTACCAGAAGATGCGGGTAGAGGATGGCCATTATTATTAAATGTACTGGTTTTTGATGGTCTATACACTTTTCAGCTGTAGGAAAACCCAGAATACCTACAGCACCACCACAATAGCATGTGGTCGCCTATCAATTACGAGAAAACTTATCAAAGTTCGAAAGAGTATGTTAGAGAGTTCAAACACATGAAACGAATAATTTCGACAAAGAAATTCATTCGAATTAACGCATTTACTTTTTACGGAGTCTGTACTACCCTGGAGTGCTTCAGTGGCAAAACCGTTGGGGAGAGGTTCGCCCCCCCCCCTGAGCGATTTACATTTATTTATTTACATAAATGCCTATTTAATATTTTGAACAATTCCTTCATTCTAACTTTCATGTAAATTCGGTACTGTGTGCCCCCCCACCCTGAAAGAAATTTTGTTTCCGCCACTGGAGGGCTTCTTGCTTTTAAGCTTTAGGTGTTATCGTTCGTTGTTGGGTGGGACAGGACGACTATAATATTGTCTGATCTATCCTGGCACTGATGAGAGGAAACAAACTGTAATGTATGCAGTAGGTCATTTTCAACCGAATGGGGGATAGTATTTACCTAATGCTTGATTACAATTAGCGCTAGCAATAGAGTCCTTCTGGGCGAACATTGCACAAATATATGTCAGCTATAATTCATTGTTCGCAAGGGAAAGTAGTTGTTTTCTAACAGATATTTGTCTCAAATTTTCCACTTTGTGGGATAGGGAAGGAGACTTTCGACTTCGTCGAAATTATTTGTTTCATTTGTTGAACTCTCTGATACCTTTTTAAATATATTTTTAATAGTAACTTAAGTAGTCAACAAAATCTAATATACAATATATAATAATAATAATAATAATAATAATAATACTCCCTCATAAACACTCGTTGGGTGTACCCACTTGAAGAACCTTAGGTTCTTATATATTCATAGGTATTTATGAAAGTTGGCTAGAAATCCTTGGCCAGAAAAATCATTCCAGGAATTTAATAGTTATTTACCTATGTACCAAGGGTATAAATAGATGTTTATGCCCTGAGGGCCACGTTTTACGAACCCGAGGGCCTCTGGCCTGAGGGTTTGTAAGTCGCCCGAGGGTATACACATCTGTTTATGTCCGCGGTACATACAAACTTTTATGTCATACTAGTTCGTTATTGCAATCCAATCTCAATACAAATCAGTATTTTAAAAAATCCGGTTTGAATTAATAATATTGCCATTTTATCATAGTAGACACTATCGTTGCTAGGTGAATGTTGACAAACGTAAATGTCATAAAATTACAATAATTTTTATGTTGTAAAGTTAGAAGTCAAAATGAACGAAGATTTTGGAATTCCCAACGAAATTATTGAAAAAGCAAAGCAAGAATATTACTATATTCCATTTTTAATTTCATTAATAAAGGTTATTAAATAAGTTAAACAAAAAATTATTTCTCTTTATGCCCGCCCGGGCCATAAAGTGAACTTTATGCCCGCACGGGCATAAAATACGACATTAGATACTTGGTAACTAGGCAATAAAAACACAATAATGAAATAGTATGACATAAAAAAATATATAGGTTACAGGATAAATGATGGACGCTCCTCCCATTCAGCCACTGGCAGGTAGAAAGGGGTTGAATGGAAAGGAGAGGTCAAAACATATGGACAGCCTTGCCTTTTCAGTAAATCTCACAAGAATGACGTCCAAAATAAGGAACAATTTGTCCATCAAAGCGTAAGCATGTAAGAATTTTTCATTTATTGTATCAAAAAAGAGACGGAAAACCATGACAAATAGCCGACTATTATTTTCTTCATAATTCTATCAAGAGTACCTTGTATTTTGAAAATTTAATGAGAACATATGAACATTATTAATCTGAATAACTCCCGAAAGCTTCAGCTCGAGGGAGTTATTCTCATTATTATTATTAATGTTCATAGTCGAATTGAGTCTCAAAATACAAGTTAATCGAGGTGAATTATAGAAAATAATAGTATCTATTTGTAGGGGTCGAGTGATATTCAGAAAGATTATTTCATGAACAGCATAAAATCTGACTGGGTTATGTCAAACTTTGACGATTATACATACAAAAGAGAGCCGCTCATGTTTGCTTACATGAATAGCCGTGTTTACCTAAATAGTCGGTTGTTTACCTAATTAGCAACACGGCAAATAATAATAATACCCGCCTCTACCCGCACAGGGTACACTCAACGAGTGTTTATAAAGGAGTATTTAGTCCGTTAGGAATTACCCAGACTGGCCCTGTCTCCGACACTTCTGGAGGACGAACTGGTGTATCATTAAACCCAGTAAACACTCCCCACGTCCGTGGGGTGAGTGATTACTGGGTCCGAGAGTCATGTGCCCTGAGAAGGCGGAGTGAACCAAGAATTACGGCCTTCTGCATTCTTCCGGCTAAGTTTTCTGCCGCATCATGGCAAGCCGGTATGATTTTCAAGTTTGAGAGCAGTGTGTCCATCATTCCACCAAGGACCCCTATTATCAGAACCACCATTTTGACAGAATGGTTTGGGTGAAGCCTGCGGAGTTCTAAGAGTAGATCTCGATATTTAGTCCGTTTTTCCTCCTCTTTTCCGACATGTTCGTTTCGCCAGGAGCTGAAAACTCAATGACGAAAATCGTCATACTTTGATAGTCGATGAGGCCTATTGGCTTGTATTCGCCTGAAGGTGGGGAATGAGTAGTTCCAATATATTCGGCACTTCTCATTCTCCACAACGGACTCAATATCCCCCGGAGCATAAGGCAACACCGGAATCTCGTCTACACCGTACGAGTGTCGTAGATGGTAGTACAACACTCGTAAGGTCGCGATAAGCCTGTGGATATAGGCTGAGACCGCAAAAGCTGGACAAGCTGAGAGTAAATGCATTATGGTCTCAGCTTCCCCACTACACGCTCTGCATCTAGTGTCAGGGACCTCTATACCCATCACGCGACTGCGGTAGATGAGGGTGTTAAAGACACCATCCTGGAAGGACATTATGAATCCTTCGGTTTCCGACTCCAGCCCACTTGACCTGAGAAAAGCGAAGGTCAGGTTTCTGGATAAGCCAAGGTCTTCAATGTTCTTGAAGAAGACCCCATGCATTGGCTTATTCCGATGTAGCTGTAGGAGCCTGTCACACTCCGCAGCTTTCACGTGGGCTTTTTGCTGAACGGGTTCCAACTCGGTGACAGAGTTTGGATTCGTCCGTTCAGTGTCGAATAGGAGACCGAGTTCGTCGGCTGCAAGAAGAAATTAGGTTGCTGCCTTGAAAAGAAATGCTCCAATCCCTGCTTTTTCGTGATCGCATACCAAGCAGAGAAGGGGATCTGAACTCCTGATGACTTTACAGGCAACATCCAGTACCATTCTGTTGTGTAGACACTCCAAACTCAAAAGTCCACGGCCTCCCCGTTGTCTGGGGAAGTATAACCGTGGAACGGACGATGAGTTTAGTAATTCCTACTGATGAAGATAACTTTGTTATCGAAAAGCGCATCTAGGAAATAAATTACTTGTGTGGTGAAGGGGTTAAATACTTTTTGTTCTCAATCAGTATTAGGTAATTCAAGAATTTATATTAATCACGTTTCTCTGTTTAGAATACAATTTAAATATGAATTTAAAAAAATGTACTATTTGAATATGATAACACTCCGCTTATTTTTTTAAATAATAGCAATTATTTAAACAATGAAAGTTAAAAATAAAAAAATTCAGACATTCGAAAACTTACGTATTTTATATAATCAGTACTCTTCTCTCTGGGAAATTTCATGTTGGCGATAAATTCGATTCCGTTCCTTTCCATATCGTTCCTCATCAATGAAATATACTCCGTATATTTCTGACCATCCTCGGTCAAGGCTGCCACTCTCTTCCAACCAAATCTGAGAGAATAAATAAGTTCTCATTCTTTATGAAAAATCATATCTCTGAACAATTTACACTTTCACCTGGCTATTTCTTGTTTTGTTTATTATATTTACCATTTTCAAAAGAAATGAGATTTTCCCGAAATTACTTGGAAGCGGGAAGGTATCTATAGTCTAGTTCCTAAACTGTAGATAAAGACTCATGGTACATTTTCTGTTTTTGTACGGGATTTGAAAGTGCGGAGGGGATGTACGAAAGTGGCAAAGTAAAATTTGATTTGAAGCCAAAGTACTTAGCTTATTTTTTTTCTATTTTTTGACCTGCTTCATGTGAATTTTGAACCGTACAACCGATGAGTCACTATCTACAATTTAGGAATCAGACTATAGAGGCATAATAGCACCAGTAATTCATACAGAAGTACCGAAAGGAAAATGGACGATACCTACTCCAAAACTCGACTGAAATATTCAAAACCCTCATAAATCAAGGTTTTCATCAACACTTTCCCAAATAATCTACTTGAACGTCAATTTGCTAGCAACAGTATTTGAGTAAAAAAGATTTATATGCAAAAAAAAACATGGAACGTGAGCCATCTACACTTTTTCGAAGATAATGATATTGGAAAGAGAAACGATAAATTAGTTCTGTGAGGTAAATAATCAAGCGAATTACACGAAAACAAATTCAGTCAAACTACAAAAAAAAATCAAACAATGAAACGAGAACAATTAATCAATTACAAATAAAATTAGTAAAGAATCTCCATTGATCAGTATGTTTCATTCGTCAACAATTGTTAAAAAAAATTTACAGATGAAAGAAACATAGAATTTAATCTCCCAAATCAACATGTCCATTAATACACACAATCAAATTCTATAATTTGGAGATGCATAAGGTAGTTTTCTTGATTAATTACTGGCATCATTTTAATTTTGACTGAAATTGAATTAACCTTCAAAAACTTTGATATTAAGCAACTGAAGAGTACCTTACTTGCTGAAGATCATGCAACATGGTCCCTGAAGTGCCCTCGCAGACCAACCAAGACCATTGTAATTATACCAAATAGTCTGAAGCACTATACAAGACTAAACAAGAGAACCAATAAAACTTATGCTGAAATATCAAAAAACTTCAAATTTCATGCACCAATCACAATTCATGATATGATTATAGAAACGTACATCAACAAATTGAATTAAATGAAAAGCACAAAAAAAGAGAAAATCCTCTCTGAAAATAGACTGTATATTTTGATTTCAACTTGAAACAACCTTTAACAATCTCACCCACCCAACTTCTAGGGAAATAATGGCAGTCAAATTCATGACGACACTTAATATCATGTAAGCCAATCTCAATAGTTACATTCCGAGAAGATACCTCATCAACAACATTATTGAGAGACAAAAAATATACTGCATTACTTGCTGAAACAAACACAAATGAGAATAGTAACACAAACTACAGAAACTGGTATATTCTACAAATAAAATGGAAACACCGTAAACACAAATGTAAGTGTAGGCAGTTCGATAAAATTGCACCCAGAACTGAAAATTAGCAAAGAAAATCCTCCCGAAATGAATAACCCATTCGAAGAAGCCTCGCATTTCTGTTCCATTTCTAGGGAATAAAGTACACATTTTTCTGGTATATATCTATCCAAACGCCACCATTGAATAAACTCTCTTCAAAAAAGCCTCATTATACAAAGAAGCTATAGGTGACCTAATGTTGACCAGAAAAAAGCTAGACAAATAAAAGACTTCCCTAATAATGCACCCTTCGAAATGGCGTCGATTCCACCTACTTTTAGAATGGCCAATAACCCAAATTCTTCACCAGATCGGGTAATATATACAAGAAGCGTTAAAAATATCATTTTAACAGTGCAACACGGTGCAAAATATAACAATCGATCTTCAAAGACGAATCAAAGAGCAAGTTGTTTAAAAAATAAATACAAACCTAATAAAATTTTAGGAGTATATCAATCAAGTACAGGATGATCTAATTGACAGAAACAAAATAAGATAATTCAATAACACATTGACATCGTTCACAATAGAAAACAGTTCTGATATGAAAATTATTTATTGTATTCATGAGTTACCAGTTTATATTATCAAAATGATAAAAAACGAAAGAAAAATGTATAGGGACTATGTGACGAATTCCAGCGGAGAAGAAAAAAAGCAACTGAACAACTACAACAAAAGTATACAAGTTCTTATTACACAATACAAAGAGCACAAATGGCAATCAGTGTGCAATGAGAATGCTAGCCAGAGAAAAACTCACTGGCAACAATTAAGAAAATTAATTCAGTACAAATGAATAACAAAAAAATTACGAATTGAAGAACCTCAATATCTACAATTGGCACAATGAGTAGTTCTTGAAAGATGATACGTATTTTAAAATTCTGATCAAAGGAAAAAGCTCTGCACCAGGACATGAGGACATTACCATAGAATAATACTAAAGAACTATTATTCTGTGATATTACTAAAGAGCTTCTACAAAAACTAGATGAGAAAACTAACAAATATCTTATCAAAATATATGAGCACTGGTTGAATTATCATTACTTTCCTACAAAGTGTAAGCAGGGGACTATTATCACCATACCTAATTCAACACAGAGATAAAAAAAGAGGTGAGCCTTCCATTTTGTTCTTCTACCCTATATCTGTTGAGTTTACATAATTTGCTGATGACACTGATATATTTTGGCATGCTAAAGAGCAATCTTTACATATGAATCAATCATTCATATATCCTTTATTGTCAGAAGAAATAAATGTTATCGACAAAGTCTTGACGTTACAAAATGAAAAGAAATAAAAACATACCAAAACAATAGTACTTAAACAAGCTGAATACAATTTGTATGAATAAAATAGATAAGACGGGTGCAAGCATATTAAAATTAAGGGCAGGCATACTTTAATATCAACACAAAGTTTCACAATTAATGTTGTAGAAAGGGTGAATTCTTTAAAAAAAAATTCAACCCTTCAACTTCCCTCAGATGTAAGCAATTATACATTCTTAGCCAATCCCGACGTCTGATGCTAACTTGAAGTACGCACCGACCAACCGGGGTGGTGCTGTAGGTTTTCCGGGTTTTCCTACAGCTGAAAAGTGAATACACCACCGACAATATCAGTAAGTCGCCCCGGAGCGCCACGGCAAATAATAATAATATCCGTCCTCTACCCGCACAGGCTATGCCTTTGGGTACACTCTACGAGTGTTTATGAGGGAGTATTATTATTATTATTTTTTGTTTTCTTATCCATTATATCTCAACTAGCCACTAGTAAATCAGCAAAGTTCTTCAGCATTTTGAGCTGTTAAATAAGCAGGTATCAGTAATACCATCCTAATTCACATGCAAAACAATTCAGGGCTTCCGGCCATAACAAAGAAAACACGTATATAAAGTACCGGTGCTATTTTGACTATATCCATATGCTTTCCATTTGCGACACCTTGACAATAGTAAATTACATTACTAGTGCGGAAAGTGACATTTTTCACACAAGTAGGAAATATTGTGGTACGAGGCGTAAGCCGAGTGCGGCAACCACACGAGTGTGAAAAATCACTTTCGCACGAGTAATGTACACTATTTTTCCTACGACCAAGATATGTATTAAATTATTTTGACGTTTCACACAAATTTTTCGAAGCCTGCTTCTTATATACAATGAATAACTAACAAGACGATTACAAGATTGCCTGACTAAAGTTGAGATTTGATATATGAAACTATTTAACGAAAATAAACATGAATTTTGAAAATTCCTTGCTTTATTTAGATGATTCAGAATGCTTTAAAATGGATATTTGTTTAAATCAAACTCCAAGAAATATAGATGATATTCTGACTTCATTTATTTTCAAAAATTACTTTTAAATACAAAATATTTGAAGCAATCTTTTGAAAAGTATAATTTTTTCAATATCATAATGAAAAAAAGGATCCGCGGGCGAGGATCGAACCCGCGTACTCTTCGTCAGAAGGCAATATGTCCCGCTGCTATACGAACTGAGCTAACGGAGCGTGCGGAAAGTTACTTTCCGCGCCTGTGCGGAAAATATTTCGCATGCTTGTGATATAAACAAGCCTCTTTCCGTGTAACTATACAGTGCGATATACGTTACTTTCCCATGGGGTCGTAGGAAAAGTAGTTTTATGGATATAATTCCAACGTACATTTGGTCATGGCATGCATTTTAGTTATTACTGTAATTTAAAGGCACTCAAAAACTACAAAAGATTCATTAGACTTCCGACAGTTGAATAAACAATAGAACAAACCTTTTGAACAGTGACATATAGACATGTTTGTAGTGTTGGTTCTCTCCAATGGTCCTGAAGAAGTATGGATATTTATTTCTGTCCAAAAAACTAGCACCCTCGGCACTATATGAAATGATCAAGGTGTGATAATTCTTAGAAACGCCAGCAATAGGTTCAACGGTTTCCGAGCAAGCTGGTCCTAGTACTCCTAATAAATTAGTGTAGTACTTCTGAGTGAAGATGAAGTCAACGAAATTCTTCATAACAGTGTTAGCCTGACACTTTCCGTCGGAAACCAATAATTTCAATTCGTAGTCCTTCAACAAAGTATGATTGTTGTTTATAGCTTGTGTAGCAATCAGGGCTCCGTTAGCAATTTCTTTTCCATTATACGAGGTCGAAGTCATGGGGAATATACCTCCAATGTACACCACAGCTTTCTGAGTGTCGTATTTCCACCTTGTCCATACTTGCTCGTTCTTCTTCATCCATTGGCATGCGATCCCGTTTATAGTATTAACACCTCTTTGATACAACCTGAGCAGGTACAGGTAATCATTGTTTGTGAGCTTAAAGTGTCTTAGTCCGAAGTAAAGTGGGTTAGCGTTGCCTTTTACCTGGCTCCAAGCCAGTTTGACTAGACGCTGCATTTCGTATTTGTACCCGAAACCTCCAATCCTGCGTGTGGAGTTAAATAATACGTTGTTTTTAAACTGAACGCTGATGAAATTATTTAGTTGGAAAACGATCTCGCTCGGAAACCAGTGAAAGAATACGATGCTTTTTTTATGTTTGTTGTGGAAGTTTTTCTGTTGATTGATACCCCTAATCTGGTTAAAGGCTGATCGAAAGTTGTCACCCAACCACAAAATCTTTACTAGAATACCGGATTCTTCGATTTGTTCTATTAGGAATTTTGTAGAACTGTATTGAGGGGCTAAGAGAACAGCACATGCTTGGCCTTCGCAGTGTTTAGGAGTGTACAAACTCTTGTGGCAAGGATATGTTGGACAGACATACCTGAAAAAGAAAACAAACTATGAAATATCAAAGTAACTGAAATGTGACAAGTAATTAGATTTGTTAAGTTGTGTGGTTGAGACACAACTATCGGTAGTTATAAATTCAAAGTTCTAGTTGTAGTAGGTACCCTATCAACCACAGTTTTATCAAACTATGTATTTTCCATATGGTAGAACTATTGACACCTTAAACGTTGGCACTCACATGTTAGAAGTAGATTCAATGAAAATAAAAATATTTGGACCAATAAACTTTTCTTCTTTGAAAAAATTGGGAAAATAATGTGTAACGTGTAACAGGGAGGCTATTCTCGACCGCGAGAGAGAGATCTCTCCGGCAAAAATACTCCCTGAACAATTAATACTCCCTCGGCAAATAAGTTATACGCATTCTCCAGCTATGGGAAAAACCAGGGACACAAAAATACCGAGAGAAAATATTATGATGCGTTGCCAAATATTGAACCAATAGAAATGCATTATTTTACAGACGTCACGTTGGCATATTCAGTTTGAATTTTGTGAGACGTTGTTTGATTTGTTGGTGGTTACTATAATGAACACAATAACTTAAAATTAAAAATACTTTTTTAAAAACAAGCTTTTATTTAAATGCGCTCAAAAGAATAAAATAAACGCGAGATTCTAGTACTTGTATTTACTCCGTTCGAAAATTAAAATCAGATCAAGTTATTTAATTTACTTGTTTATCTACACAGGTAAAACTCGCTCAAGCTTTAATGTCATATAAATTGTGTAATTACCTTAATAAGTTGATAGTAACAGTTCTAAAGGAAGAGTTTATTCTATACTTTATAGCGCATTTAAATAAAAGGTGGTTTTTAAAAGAAGTTTTTTACTTTGAATTTATTTTTTACTTTTTAGTTATTGCTGGACAGGTTTCTCAGTCTGTTTTCATCTTATTCAACGCATCATTGTTGCAAGGTTGTTTGCCGGTTACTTTTGAACAGTCTAGCTCTTCAATAAGGACACCCCATTGAATGAAAAAATCATCTTGGCCTTAAGCTAGGAAATCCTGAGATACATTCTGGAATATACACAGAAAAAAAGGGACATTTGAATCTAGTTTCAGTAATATTTGATCCGCTCGAACACTATTGTTTTGGATTTAATAAATCGATTTAGATTTGTTTCAATTTTTTCTTGAAAATTACTCAAAACAATGCAATTATTTGATGAAGTCGAATGTGTACCATCTGTGATAAACAAGAATTTGAATAATTTGATTTCAAAAAAGATTTAATTATTTTGTTAGATTTGTTCGTAATGTGGATATCACGAACGCGTCAAGGTCACTTGGTCAACGTGAGGCTCACACACTCGCCTCTCCTCTTGCCTACACAGAGTTTTTCTGAAGGTAAGTTGCTCGTCAATTAGGTCCATAGGTACTTTCATTCGAGTTTAGTGAATCTATATACTCAATACTTATTGTAATATAATAATATTATATATTTATTCATCATAATAATAATAATACATTATATACACTTATAGAATGAGTACTTGTGAATAAACAGGTGGGTCCCAGAAGTAGTAGTAACTACTTGTGTGTGTGATTTCCAAATTTAAAATTAAAATCAAAATTAAGTTTAAATATATCCACATATCTGTTATGTCTGATTCAATATACCTTTTAATGTTTACATGTTATTCCATCTGAGTTAGTCAAGTATTTCTTTTGTTTCAATTCAGTATTTCATTTATTTCGATTGAGTATTACATTGGTTTCGATTTAGTGATTTGTTTCATTCGATTTATTGTGTTTCACTCAGCACAAACTAAAAATTTTCAAGTAGGTTGTAATTATTGTCATTTATGAATTAGCAAGTACCTATGAGTTGAATTTCTTATTTTACAAAAACAATGAAAATTAAACTAAGTATAATTTTCAAATAGTTGTGGCATTTTGTATTGTGTTGTGTTTTCGTGTTTTGAAGACAAAAAATGGTATATTATAGTTCCTGTTATGTTATTACTAATCTGTAAAAGCAAAAAGGAACTTTTTGAGGATTCTAGTTTTGTACCAACTTTTGACATTAAAATTTCAAAAAGTTTCTGGGACCTCCTTGTATATGCAAAGAACGCACCAAGACAAAGCTAGTGATGCCTTATTCTTTTCTACGCCTATTTATAGGTTTCACGGCTCATCTCCTTCTACAAACTTCTATTGTCCGAGATGAAAAAAAGTTGCCGCTGATTCATCAACTAAAAAGATATTTCAGCCTTTTCTATTTCACTGAAAATGGTGAATAAAAAAAATTATTATTATTTAGGTTTGAGAAGTTTTGTTCACAGTCTAATATATTTATTATTTTGTTTTCAGATTTTAAATATATTTATTCATATTTACTAACGTGCATGATTTCATTCAAAGTAAGAACTAGGCGTGAAAAACTAACAAACATCCATTGGAAACGATCTTATTTCCGAAAGTAAGGATCTCTTCATCCACATCAAGTCAGTAGGAGATTAGAGAAGAGAAAAGTTACAACCATTCATAGTGTTAGTTTGTTCAACAATAAAATGAAAAAAGTATTTGTACCTACCTCTTTCTGAACATGCATCACCCAGCTCTATGTTCTAATTCTAATTCTATAATTAAGTAGTTCTTAATGTCACAATGTGAAACAAATAAAAAAAAATGCGAAAGAATCAATGACGCACATTTTTCTGTCAAAAATATTGGTTAAGGTGCCTTCCGGGACGCTACTGGACATGATAATTTTGATATAGTTAGGGATAAATTATCCCCTCACTACCCTTGATAACACTGCCAAATTTCAAAACAATCGGTCGAAGGATTATGAAGATATTTAGAAAATGAAGATTTCATTTGAAAATTTTGACACCCTGTATCTTGAAAACGAAGCATTACCGGACATATGTTTATAAAAACTTTTCGTCTTAGAATCACCCAAAGAATCAAGTTTGGACACGTACCTACATAACCCTGTATATTATAAAAATGGCAAAGCCAAATTTCTATGTTCCTGTATATAAATATTGTAATATTGTATAGGTTAAAGCGACAGACTGGATTATACTTAATCCATTTTACCTTATTAGTTTAATGATCTTTCGCCTAAGTAGTGCCAACAATTGTTTCTCTTGAAATTGAATTGAAAAAAGTTTATGATGAAGTGATTACATAGAAGAAAACAGTTTTAAACTTACTGGTCTGTCGAAGAGTCTTTATTGAAAGAGTAATCTTCAATCATCTGTATAATGTCATCATCTATATCAAAATATTGCACCATATCCTTATCCATGAAAAAGGACCAGTGGACCTCTTGGATAGATTTGACCCATTTATACCTGGAATAATATTCCTTCACAGGAAAATCAAGCTCAGTGGGAATAAACCAGCCAAAACGACCAGGTGGTCCGACGCTGCCAACCTCTTTCACGAGCTTCTTGGCGAAGGTATCATATTCGGGGCTCGCCCATACTTCGAGGTTAATTGTTGCTGGAGGTTCACTGGAAGTAAATATAATAATTGATAACAATTTGAAAAATTACTACGTTACTTTTAGTTCAAGTACGGAAGTGTAATTTTTGGGTCACTGCGTGTAGGAAGTAACAGAACTACGACCAAATATGAAATGTACGCTATTTATACGTACAACATATTTTGTCATTTTGAAAATATGATACGATTTTTTTGTGATTTTTCGGCTACAGTTTAGGAAATGGGATTTCAAATATTCAAGAATACAAAAATAAATCTTTTATTGTACCTACTTATTTATACTTCAGGTGACAAAATTATTTTAAAATGTTAATACTCAATCTCAGCTCATCAACGGCTTTCAAAACACTATTAACATTGTTGAAAGAATACGGGGTACCCTTCTCTCAAAGCGTTTCCACCAAGTGGAAAATAACGGGCAAACATCTCTCAGAAAACAACTACTTCCCTGGCTAATACCACGACGGACATTGAACTACAACTGACAGATATTTGTGCAACGTTCTTCAAAGAAGACCCAATTGCAAGTGCTTGTCTCGTAATTCAATACGGGGTACCCTTCTCTAAGCGTTTCCACAAATTGGAAAATAACAGGTAGTTGTTTTCTGACAGATGTTTGCCTGTTATTTTCCACTTTGTGGAAACGCTTAGAGAGAAGGGTACCCCGTATTCTTTCAACATTGTTGATACCTCTCTGGCACAATATATACGAACTAGTTAGAATTTTACAGATTTCTCTTCCCGGAGACTGTGCTGCTTGGGAGTGTTTTGTCTTGTTCCGTGCGGAAGGCGCTTCGATCAACTTGGTTGTAGATCGTGGTGATATCCGTGGGGAAATATTAGTTAAACAGTTGATTATCATTCATTTGGCAGGGACAGGACAATTATAATGTCGTCCGACCTACCCTGTCACTGATGAGAGGCAATAAACCTCGAAACATGCATGTCTGCAGGTGGTCATTCCCAGCTAAATGAAGGATAATTTTCTGTTTAATTACGAGACAAGCACTTGCAATTTGGTCTTCTTTGAAGAACGTTGCACAAATATCTGTCAGTTGTAGTTCAATGTCCGTCGTGGTATTAGCCAGGGAAGTTGTTGTTTTCTGACAGATGTTTGCCTGTTATTTTCCACTTTGTGGAAACGCTTAGAGAGAAGGGTACCCCGTATTCTTTCAACATTGTTGATACCTCTCTGGCAGAATATATTCGAACTTGTTCGAATTTTACACTATTAACATTATTTCCTATTTTCTCAAGTGTAGGTACCTATAAATCAATCAGTTGAAATATATACTTTATAACCCGAAAAAATGTATCCTTATTGACAAAGCGTTAATGAGTATAATGCGTGAAAAATATGTATACAATAAAATACAGAGAACGGATGAATAATAAAATAAGCTTGGTAGAAAAACATTATGGAGAACTATTGCATCATAATAAGACTTTCAGGTATTTGTGTAGATATTTACAGTTTGTTCATGAAGTAACCCCTCTCTGTTAACTTTTGAACAGATTGACATTTTTATACAATATAAATGTCAAGTTCTCAAAATCACGTCGGGTCTCCATTTTGTGAGGTTTTTTAAAATGGAATTGGGGGTCTAGTAATCTTAGCAAAATTGAGGACACAATCTACCATGTGTAGTTCTGAGTAGATACCATAAAATATTATTCAATGGACTGCATTAGTGAGGACGTCACAAATATGCAACCAACATTACATCGAGTCCTAAATCATTTGGCGCGAAATGATATGCGTCATTCTCAACCTTAATTTATTCAGAAGATATTTAGAAGACTTTCTTTACGTTAACCATTCTATAAGACGTATTCATTATTTTTCTATCGAATTCAAATACATACATTTCTTAAATATTGCTGTCAATAGCGAAATAATTAAATTACTAGCATTATAATTTTGACCGCAGATTCTAAGCCTTATGTAATGGTTACTGAAGGTTCATGTTAGCGCATCTTCGTTCAGATATATTTCGTTAGGACTCAGTGCAATGTTAGTTGCATACATTTTGACGTCACACTAATGCGGTCTACTGCGCCTCGACTTAGCAATCTTCACAGTCGCCCAGGAATGTTGGGCTTTTCCCACCCGTTAAACAATATACTATATCATTCAACTAGATCTCGTTATTACCAAAGAATATCTACATTACTGAACAAGAAGCGACACTTCTGTTGGTCCCTTTGATGTTCAGCAGGTAATTTCTGGTGACCTCCGCCATTTTGTTAGGGTGCTAAAAGTGGGGACACAGAAGAAATCGCTGCAAAGTGTAAACAAATAGTATTATTAATGATTATCTGATTTATTTATCACGTTATCGTAGGAGTGAAAGTCAATTTTTTTCTTAGACACAAAATTTGATAGATTTGTTTTTTTTACCATTAGAATTAATAGAAAAAATATATATATTTCATCTAAAGATTTTTTTATTGGTAAATTAAACTTGCAGATGAATTTTTATTTTTGGTTTTATGATCGATAACGAATCGGAAGATAGAAAAGCTCATAAGAAGTGTTTCTTTTTTTGTTCTAGCCCTAGCAACACAAGAAAAAATTAAAATAGCATATCAAAAAATTCATAATTTCAAAATAATTTGAATAAGAACATTTTTAAAATATTTTGAAAATACCCCTACAGGAATGTTTTTTTATGGAAGTTTTTCTCCCATTAAAAGTGTATCGATCACCGTTTCTGATATCCTCATTGTGAACATCTTTTTCTTGGACTAACTGTATATTATCAAGATAAAATGAAACAAATACTTGGTAATTTAGTCAACTGATTATTCACAAAAAAAAATTATACTAATGAGCAAAAAGTTAATTTTATATGAAAGAAGCAGCCATCTCTCTCAGACATGCAGACATCCTATAGAAGTTCTCAAATTCACTAGATGCTTCTTTCATTAAATCATTCAACAAATTTGAAGCTTTTAACTTTCGGGGTATTTCATTATTAGGCCGGTTTCGGATTTTATCCCGTTAGCAATTATAATAATTGAATTTACTAGAGTTTTATCCCGACATTAGAGCTATTTTTACACCTTCAGATTTCAGTCATCATCTCGTTTAAATTTTCCTTTATTTTTACAAAAGCGTTACTTAAGGAATATCAAAACTGTACACTCAAGTTTTTATTTTTATAAAGATATTTGAGGATTTTTTTCACCTCTTCAATGTCATTTTGGCATTTTTCGTAGCACGGTGACTATCCGATAGAGGCGTATTCTATATGCTCCTGACGAACCAGTGAAATTCATATATCCCCTCTTGCAAGTCCATCCATTCTTCAATGGCGATTAACTACCTGGGAACTAATCACATCCCGGCGAGAGAGGGCCCTAGCGGCTGCCGTCAGGTTCCAATAAACTGTTTCTTTTGCACCTATGTCTAAGACTTTATTGTCGCACTCATTCTAGTCTGATGGTCAATAAGTTCAAAACGGTATTAATTAGTGTAAAGCTTTCAAAAATATGAGCAATAGCTCATTGACTAGTGTGTAGAAAAATGCATTTCAATATTTTACAGCACATAAAAAATTATAATTGTTATTAACAAATTATTATGAAGAATATAATTCAAAAACTATTAATAATTAAGAAAATTGAAAAAGAAATTTTTGAAGAGGAAATTTTCAATGATAAGTACGGACTCCCGGAACCATCTCTATTCTATATATCTTCCTCAAATTCGTCATCATCTCTCCGACCATAAATATTTATGGCCTAATAATTAGTTTGTCGATTATCGCTCCCAACGACGACAACATTGTTGGTGAAGGTGAAACGTACGTTGAAAATTTATATTTTTATTATAAAAATTACTTCGTTGAGAAGACATAGTATTTCATTCCCGATTACTGCGCACCGTGGCACACATATCCAATATAGCTATTGTAACGTGTGGGAGCCGAACCTGACTCTTTTTCATTGGATAATCAAGCTCAACTTGTTAACGATGCACGGATGCACGACTGATATCATCACATCGAAGAAGAAACGAGAACCATTTAGAAGAGTCACTTGTTATTTCACTAGTATTTTCGAATAAAAATAATGAGACTGTAAAGGCCGATTCAGACACATGCGTGCCCGTGCAGGGTTTTTGAAACAAGGACGGTTTAAACGCCTTTTACTCACGTTTCCATCACAAGAACATATTTTATTTGATTCTGTAATAATTCTGTCAATGTTGAAGTAATGCTCTATTTGAGTTTTTCAAATAATCCCGATGTATTTTTCACCGTCTTTTATTTCATGCAGAATGGCACACATGTATTTAGATTCGGCCTTAAAGGCAGTGAAAAATACATCGGTATTATTTGAAAAACTCAAATAGCATTACTCCAGCATTGAAAAAATTATTACAGAACCAAATAAAATATGTTCTTGTGATAGAAACGTGAGTAAAAGGCGTTTAAACCGCCCGTGCTTCATAAACCCTGCATGGGCACGCATGTATATGAATCGGCCTTGAGAGGCCACTCATATCAATTCCCTTTTTGGTATAAAAAGAATGCAGGTTACAAAGACAAAGTTACCATTGATTAATTTTTTTAATTTGAAGCTTTTGACTATGATGCATAAATATGAAAATTTCTCAAGACGATGACTGAGATCGAGACTCAGCATAAATTGACCCTTAGTTATAGGTTACAGAGTTTACAAATAGACAAAGTAGGCTTGGTGCTAGTGATATAATAGTATATTACGTAACAAGAGTTGTAAGTATCCCATTATGCACGAAATGAGTGTGTAATGGGCTTACAACTCGTGTAACGTACCATACTTTTTCTGCGTCCATTCATTTCCTTCCATTGAATAAAAAACATCTTAATCAGACATAATCGTAGATAAAGTTGAGAAATTGTTCGGATACAATTATATTTTGTCAAGAAATTGACATAACATTTATTTTCATAGCATGCTACTTAACTATTTTTAAAGAAATTGCATAACGTGCTGCCTACATTTAGGGGCATCACTCTTTCAATCCTAAATATATCTCGCTATTGCTAAAAGTTTTTATGCTTTTTAATAGACTAAATTTGTGTAAATAGACCAAATAAAGTCTTACGTAAATAAAAATTTTATTGTAATTTAATTAAACCAAGAAGTTTAAGTTTTCTTCTCAAAACGCACGTGTATATTATGAGATCTCATTACGTGCATGTTATTGTTAAATGTCATTTACAAGGAATGTTGACAGTGCGATTTTTGACGTTTACAGACATGGGCGTGGAAAATTTAATTTATACTCTTACACCTAGGACAGTATAAACATTTTGCTAACGATTTCAACCTATCATAATTGATTAATTATCCAACTGAGAGGCACAGGGTCAGGGATTAGGCAATGATGCGCCAGAATCCGATTGCCCGAGTTCTATGATAGCATTGAATATGATCCAGAAACGAAAGTCAACCAGACAACATATAACCAGACACTATTGCTGAATATATGTACAAGGCGAACTGAGGAAAATCTACTGAGTCGAGTGTATTTTTTAAAGTGAAATGCCATGTGTATCATAGTTTTTCAAGCATCTTAGTGACCTTTACCTACCACTGAAATATTATTGACAATCTTCAACCACTTGAAGTTGTGATTTATTTTGACAGAATAATTACTTGCAGTTGCTTATAGAAGAAATCAGTCGTCACTTTTATGTAATTTGAGAAGTAATAATAATAATACCATTTTATGGACAGAAGTGTTAGTTCTGATCCATTCTCTTGTACTGATATTTTACAAAGTGGATCAAAATTATATTTCAATTCGTAACTTTTTGTATCAAAGTTAGTATTTTTTGTTTGACTGGATTGTTTGACCATGTGATGTAGGCAAATATGTAACATGAATTATTTGTGAATACTAATAATCCCTTACGCCGACCCTGTCCTGCGACTTCTTTCTAGTTGACAGAAATGTAATGTCCTGTTGTTCTCAATTTTGACACTTACTTTACTTTTGGAAATAGTTTTTGCAAAGTGTTCATCTTGCTGTGTTTCTTCAAGTGCATTTTAATAAAATAAAATCCTTTTTTGAACCTAATCATTTTCTAAACGGAGAACCACAACAACACACCCATTACAAATATTTAATTTCCATTTCAAGCCCTTTCCAATTTTTTCAAATTTGAAATTTTTTATTTCTTATTTTCACTGACATTTTTAGAAACTGACAATGTGCAATATGAACATAAGAATAAAAAAATATATTGAAGATAATAATAAAAGATAGTGCGTTCTTCGTAGTGAGTGCATGAATCGGAATTATTTGTTGAATCTTGAAGAAATGTGAGTTCCATGTCAAAAGCGTCTATAGTTTTGAAATTGTAAGATCGGTAAAATGCAAGATGCTGCTTTTTTCAATATCGTTTGGTCACTAATGAGGTAAGATTTTATAAAAATGGATTTGTTAATAGGCAGAACCATAATAATTATTATGCAAAGGAAAATCCTAATTTCTTCAGGCAAGTTGATAATCTGCACTGATGACCAATAAATGTTTGGGGAATCTTGGTAATCCTCCACCCCATTATTTGAATTAAGTAAGGGAGCACTTGAACAATATTTACCCACTTCCATGGGTTGGTAGTGAAGGACCCACTCGATGCCCTGCTAAATCCCAAGATTTGAAGATTTTTATAAACATAAGTGGAGTAAATCGTGTACCTATATAGACAGTATAGATGATAAACCAAGATTCAGAAATATTATAATAAAAATGCACTTCACTATAATCCACTAATTTATTTACAACTTGTGATGTGATGAGTCATGTATGCATCTTAAACAAACCGAGGTCGATTATTCAAGCGGTCAGGTCCGACTCCAGAATCGTTAAAGTATGAAGGAAAAACAATAAATATTTTCAGGATATATAACACTGGCACTTCTTAGAGCGAACTCCTTTCGAAGGCGGATAAAGATGTGTGTCCTCCATAAGGGAGCACGTATTATTATAGTTTGTTCATTTTGCTTTTTAATGTTCGTGTTTCTTGATTTTCCATTCATTTGGGAATATTTCGTATGTGGATTGAATTATGTTTCATGGAAGTTGGAATTCAATTAAATAACTACCCAGTTCAGTCATCTTCTGAATTCGGTATTATTTTTAGGGTGAGGTAAATATTCATTACTCATCTGGAAAGTCAGAATATGTGACAAATGGTCAGCAATACTTGCCTGTACAATTTGAGTCAATAAAAAACATGTTTATGCATTGTTTATACTTTTCTAATGTTTTTTGTTGAGCAAAAAGTATTTGTTCGAAGATAAAATAAATAACAGTTAA
The DNA here is from genome assembly GCA_958502065.1 of Chrysolina americana. NCBI lineage: Eukaryota > Metazoa > Arthropoda > Insecta > Coleoptera > Chrysomelidae > Chrysolina > Chrysolina americana. The sequence goes on from OY293410.1 coordinate 85,164,554, forward strand.
CCTTTGAGTCAAAAATTTGGTAATTCAGTGGCCGAAGCAATTATTTCACTCTGAGAAACATCACCTTTAAATAAAGTGGCCTGATGGTAGGTACTTTTCGAGCAGGAATCTTTCAAAATATAATTTCGAAGAATAGGAAATGATTTTTGATTTGCAGAGTTCGTACAACATTTCTCATTCAATATTTTTCTATTTTTCTGTGGAAACTTATATAGAAAAATGCATTGTTTGTATACTTTACGGGTAAATAATAAGCCGTCTTGTATCCACACAGACTAGCCTTCTGGTACACTCTACGAGTGCTCATGAGGCAGTATCACTATTATTATTACCTTTTTCACAAAATGATACCTATTTAAAATTAATTTGAAACTTGATAACTTACCTCACCGACTGATTTACGTCCGACAAGCGACTCGTAACAGTCTCAATATCGAAATTGTCGTCATTGTATACTATATTCACCTTGGAGTAACCCAGAACTTCTTTGATGTATACGTAAAATATATAGGTGCTCAGCTGATGAGTAACTCTTTTAGAAGTCTCCAGATTGATATCAATTGATCTGCCATTCAATACGAAGTATTTTTTCGGAGTTACTTCTGAAAAAAAAATAACTGTTGTACTCTGAAATTCAAACAAGTAGAGTTGCGAGAGCGAAAAAGGAGGTGTGGTGCTCGAACTACCACTATAACAACATTCAAAACATATAAGATAATTTAGTGGTAAACTGTTTCACATTGCCTATTTTTATTGAAAAGTTGTTAACGAGAATGGAAAAAATATATAGGTATCATTACATTGCGCAACTTGAAAAAAAAATGAGCAAGGTTTGTTGCTAATTGGTTCTTCAAATATTCCTTTTTTCGTTTATTTTTTTGATAATACCGGATAGTATATACTGCCGAATAAATGGCGATCACACCAGAACTTGTTGCCATAAATTGCCGAGTTGTTCTTTATTTGAAATTGTTATCGTTTCCGTATTGAAAAAAGACTATAAAAATGATCCATGCGAAATTGATTTTATAGGTCAACTTCCTTATCTAACCTATAAAATGAAAAACCTCCACAAAAACATTTGCTGCTCTTCGGTTAATACCTTGTGCCCCATTACAAATTTAGTTCCCTTAGATTTCACAGAAATCCCCAAAAAAAGTATTCATACTGAAAATTCTCCCATGATACACAGGAAAAGAAAAGCATGTTAAAAAAAACTGAAGATTGATGAATGGAGAAGAAAATATCTCGAAAATAAATAAACCAAGATCACTAAAAACGTAAGTTTTCTATCTGAATAATACATGGGTTAACGGGGTTTATTGGGTTTCGAACGTTTGGCAAGACCTTGATATAAAGTGAAAGGCGGCATTCTAAGAGGTTATCAAAGAACCGCGTCTGATTTATATACTGAAATTTCAATAACCAGATTCAATGAACCTACCGGTGTGAAGTTAGCCACATCCATAGATATACCTACATCAAGAAAATAATTTTAGGAAATAACCCGAAAAAAATTATACTAATTGAGCAATATTATTATGATATTCCACTTTATTACACCCCTCTTGCCACGGACGGTTTGTTTAGGCTTATACATTATACATAAAAAACTCCGTAAAGTTGCTATAGGTTTCGGTCAGCTGATCCTTGTGAGTGAAGGAATTTTGAAATCGTTCAAACTCCAAAACTCAGTTTAACCGAGTGAAGGAAACATTGAGTGAAGAAGAAATTCTCATACCAATAAAATAAGTAAATCGGTGAATAGTAATATATCACAACTTTTTCGCAAATCTCCAACTGAGCTAGGTAGAAACATTTGGTCCAATCGAGACAGGATAATCGGAGGAAATATAAGGACAACGCCTCGTTTATCAGCGAATACATTTTGTAATTTCCTCGAAAACGGTTTTGTTTGAAAATTTAATGAGTTATTCGGAGATTTAATCTTGAGGGTATTAGTTATTCTTCGACGATAAATCTTCGAAAACATTTTTGAGTGAAAATTGCAAAATTTATTCGATTTCGTAAACGGCACGACGGCCGAATTAAAGTTGACCAGATTATTAATTTCCCAAATATAATAATTAACCAAAATAATTAATATTTTTTATTGGGATAACATAACATAAAAACACCGGAATGGAAGCAGTAAGACGACATCGCCAGCAAGACGGGAAGCGCTACTCTTCCATAAAGCGTGCATTAATTATACCCCCCTTCCCTACCCTAGAAATAAAGGAAAAAAATAAAAAAGGTTCCGAAATGGAAGCTACAAAATCACATTCGTTGTATTCAACACTTACTTTTTTTTTTCATTCTCTGTAAAAAAAAACCTCTGCAGGATGTCAATTGAAGTCAGAAACATTTTTTTTATTATATCCGTTGTGGCGGAAAGGGGTCAAATAAGTTCTACAAAATCAACTTTCACGTTTATCGTATTCAACACTTAATTTTTCTTCATTCTACGTAAAAAAAATTCCAGCAAGATGTCTTAAGTCCGAAACATTTTTTTGTTATTTCATGATAACTTGATTTTATAACATTCATTTGATCCCCCATCCGACCCTCTAGAAATAACGAAAAAAATGTTTTTGACTTCATTGGACATTATACTGAAGTTTTCTTCCAAAGAAAATAAAAAAAAAAGTTTAAAGTGTTGAATATGTTGAATATGGAAGTTGATTCTGTAGTATTCATTTAATCCCGAGCCCAATGGATATAATGAAAAAATTGTTTCTGACTATTGACATCTTGGGTTTTTTCACAGAGAATGAAAAAAAATTAAGTGTTGAATATGGTGAATGTGAAAGTTGATTTTGTAGCATTCATTTGATCCCTTTTCACCACAAAGAAAATAATGAAAAAAAAATCTGACTTCAATTGACATCCTGCTGTTTTTTTTTTAACCAGAATTTAAAAAAATCATGAATTGAAATGAAAGTGGATTTTGAGGAAGTCATTTGAAACCCTCCCATCTTTGCAAATAGTTTTTAAAAAATTCAGACTTCAATTATTGACATTCCGTTGGGTTCTTTTTCACAAAGCATGAAAAAAAAATAAATGTTGAATATGTTGAATATAAAAGTTGATTTGGTAGAATTCATTTGAATCCCTTTCATCACTAGGGAAATAATAAAAAAATCTGACTTCAATTGACATCCTGTTGGGTTTTTTTCACAGAGAATGAAAAAAAAATAAGTGCTGAATATGTTGAAAATAAAAGTTGAGAATAGAAAAAAATTTCCAACTTCAATTGACATCCTGCTGTTATTTTCAAATACAATAAAGAAAAATCAAGGGTTGAAAATATTGAATACGAAAGTTGATTTGGAAGAATTCATTTGAATCCCTTCCATCACTCTGGAAATAATGAAAAAAAAACTGATTTCAATTGACATCCTGATGGGTTTTATTGGTTTTTTCACAGAGAATGAAAAAAAAAATAAGTGTTGAATGTGAAAGTTGATTTTGTAGCATTGATTTGCTCTCTTTTCACCATGCACAATGAGGATGAATAAAAAATACGACTTCATTTGACATCCTGCTGTTATTTTATGAGAGAATAAAGAAAAATCAAGGGTTGAAAATGTTGAATATGAAAGTTGATTTGGAAGAATTCATTTGAATCCCTTTCATCACTCTGGAAAATTATTATGACTTCAATTGACATCCTGGGGTTTCTTTCACAGACAATGAATGAAAAGTAAGTGTTGAATACGGTGAATGTAAAAGTTGAATTTGAAGTATTCATTTGATAACCATTTTCCACAATGGAGTATTCAACTTCTCGATTTTCATTATGCCATTTGAAAAAAAAAACAGCAAGATGTCACTTAAATTTTTTTTTCATTATTTCTAGAGTGGTGGGGGGGGGCTACATGCCTTATTTTTCAGATGTCATCTGAAGTCATAAAATTTTTTTCGGTTATTTCTGGAGGCTCAGAACGGGGTCAATTAAATGCTACAAAATCAACTTTCGTTGTCAATGTATTCAATTTTTCATATTTCATTATTATTATTTGAAAAAAAGTCACATCTAGATGTCAATTGATTGTATATTGCAAGAAGTTCTGCCTGAGTTGTATGTTCCTATTTAAGTTATGGACCTACAGAGTATTGTTTTTTTCCCAATTTTTCCAATATTTTTTTTGGCGGCTTTTTATAACGCCGACGAATGAAAATAAAATATCACAGTAGTAGCAACTGTTATCAAGTGACGTATGGTTTCCATAGCCAACTTTTCAATTTTTGGCTTTCATTTTGCTTCCACGGCCTACTCGGTGAATTTCAATAATAATTCATTCAGAGAATGAAAAAAAAATAAGTGTTGAATGTGAAAGTTGATTTTGTAGCATTGATTTGCTCTCTTTTCACCATGCACAATGAGGATGAATAAAAAATACGACTTCAATTGACATCCTGCTGTTATTTTATGAGAGAATAAAGAAAAATCAAGGGTTGAAAATGTTGAATATGAAAGTTGATTAGGAAGAATTCATTTGAATCCCTTTCATCACTCTGGAAATGATAAAAAAATTATTCTGACTTCAATTGACATCCTGGGGTTTCTTTCACAGACAATGAATGAAAAGTACCTAAGTGTTGAATACGGTGAATGTAAAAGTTGATTTTGAAGCATTCATTTGATAACCATTTTCCACAATGGAGTATTCAACTTCTCGATTTTCATTATTCTATTTGAAAAAAAAAAACAGCAAGATGTCACTTAAATTTTTTTTTCATTATTTCTAGAGTGGTGGGAGGGGCTACATGCCTTAATTTTCAGATGTCATCAGAAGTCATAAAATTTTTTTCGGTTATTTCTGGAGGCTCAGAACGGGGTCAATTAAATGCTACAAAATCAACTTTCGTTGTCAATGTATTCAATTTTTCATATTTCATTATTATTATTTGAAAAAAAGTCACATCTAGATGTCAATTGATTGTATATTGCAAGAAGTTCTGCCTGAAAATCATCAATTTTTTTCTGGGGTTCTAGGGGTGGATTGTTCAACCCTTACATTAGTGATATTGTTACGAGATTGATGAAAATACCCCTAACTACGCCGCTGAATCGACTCGCACGCGTATCGTCGATATGGTTTCCTAGAAAAAGGCAGATAATTGCCGGTAATGAATATTCGGGATAACCGAACCGTCGCATCGCGAAGATTCTGGTTACACTTGAGTACCTATATAAACTCGAGATTTCACTGGGAAGAGGATGAAGAAGTTTTATGAAGAGAAGTTATGATTAAGAAGATTATGAAGAAGTGATAAGCAGTTTTTGAAGAAGTATAGAAGTGTTTGGAATATTTAGTTAGTTGTATTGTTGTATAGATCAAAGTGTTTAATTAGTCAGTGAAGTAGTTGTATGTTTTTAGTGAAGTTAGAAACAGTTTAGTAGTGTGCTCGGCATTATTATTTAGCAAAACGTAGCAATATCAATTTGAGAGTAGGTTCTGACATGAACAGATTTTGGCAGTCAATTGGGAATGGTATTTGGCAGTCAATTGTGAATGGTATTTGGCAGTCGATATTAAAAGAGTTTCATTTCGCGTAAAAATTATCGACAATCCTAAGGATCCAGGGATGGATTTTTTATTCCTTACACTACTTATACCATTGATTTTAGAAAGAAGACTCTGTTATAGCATACAAAGTTGATTGTATATTGGGGTATTGCAAAAAGTTCCTTCTAGCATAACAGATTTTGGCAAATGATTGTGTATTGCAAAAGTCACATTTCCTGAGAAAATGGTCCGACTTCCTTTGGGATCTAGTATTATTCAACTCTCACATAATTAATACTGATTCCTGAATGAAGACTCGATTCTAGCATAAATATATTTGACAGCTGATTGTTTACTGTAATGGATTTATTTCCTGTGGGAACAATTAATTTCTCTTGAATTTCAGGAGTGGATAACTTTTTGCATCGAAAGAGGTATATAGCGATTGAAAATAATAGACTTTTGTAGGAGTCTAGTGCCCTTGACTTTTTTAATGTGTTAGAACTATGAGTTAGAAGGTTAAAACTGCAGTAGATTGTTAAAAAAGGGAAGATTCTTAAATGAAAATGGAAAATTGTTTTTTTCGAATGAAAACAACCTGCGATAAAAATGAAGATTTTTTGTTGTAATATCTAACAGAAAAAAACTACTTCCCCGGCTAAAGCCACGCTGGACATTGAACTACATCTGATAGATATTGTGAAAAGACCCTAACCAGAAAGAGAAAATCTGAAAGTGAAAATTTACATTTTCATTCCGATAGATGATTATTTAACCATTAAGTTTTCATTGAAAATTCATAAAAACAAATGAGAATGTTATTCAAAGGTATCAGTCACCAGAAAACGTTCAAATCATTGATGCGGGAATTGCATCTCTTTCGCTAGGCCTTCAATATATTTTTCAAAGATCATCATGGAGGTTGGAAGAATTGAGATTCACACTCTTCAAAATCAAAATGTAGTAGATTGTTATAGTTGATAGTTGACATCATTATTTTAAAGTAGTTTAATTTTCGAAATAATATTAATTTTTTTAAACTATTTGCACTTTTATTTAAATGGCAATCAAAGGTAAAAAAATATCAAGTCTTACCTGTTATATTCAGACATTTAAATTCATTAGATCTCAGTCCGCAAGATACATGTATTATCAACAGCAAAACAATCCAATGCAACTGCATTTTCCTATAACAAAAAATTCACTTATTACAAACAATGCTAGTTTACGCTGAAGATAAAAGTAATTTGATAAAAGTTCCACTTCAGTTTCAATAATTTCGGATATAAAAACATGTTATTAAAAAACGATTGGATGAATTTGCCCCCTACAACCGTTGAATTATATATGTTCAATACTTGGCAAAGTTTTCTACAAGAACTACTTTGCAATGCTTTTTAGGTATATCAAAGCTGAAATTATTTTCCTAATCAATTGGGAGAACACCTCCGTACCGGTTTTATGGTTCATCTTTAGTTTAAAAAATAAGACTTCTCCAAATCCAGAAGAAATTTCTACTTTTACCATTACATATCAGACCAATTACGTTATATTTTCATTCGTATATTTACATGTGGAAAAATTCCCCAACGATTCATGGAGTCAAATACAACCCCAATGTTTAAATCAGGAAAAAAACACCTGCAACAAATTATATGCCAATAAATGTTACAAATAACTTCGCAAAAATGTTTAAGAAGTGTATGAAGAATAGGGTAGTCAATTTTTGCGAAAGAAATATTTTGTCTGATTCCCAATTTGGCTTCAGAGAAAAATGTTCCACTGAACTGGCAGTATTTCAAATGGATGATTCAGCCAGAATAACCAAAAATGTATCACAGTGTTTTTAGACTTAGCGAAGGCATTCGACACCGTGAACCATATTTTATTTCAACGTCTATATACTATTGGAATTAGAGGCGTATAGCTCTGGATTTTCAAGGATTACTTGATAAATAGGAGACAAGTGGTTTACATCCAATCTGAATTATTACCATTAACAAAAATTGATTTTGATTTTTTTGCCGAAATAATACTTATTGAGAAAATGGAATATCTCTATTATACAGCATATGAAAGTAGTTTATGATTTAAAAAAATAGGAGTTTTTACAAAATATGTTTTCGTCATTCGACAAATATATTTTCATCATTCGACATTTGTTCAGTGAAATTTGAAGCGAGGAAAAACACTATCAACGTTACATAGATAGATACATGATGAAGGAAAGAACATTATTCATATTCTAACATATCTTCAGCAATAACGTGTACAAAGTCATTTGTGCCTTCTTTGATTTTTTTCGGAAACTCACCACTATTCCACCACCTTGGACGGCTTGGCAAACTCTTACATGGTATCAATGATATACCAATAACGTGTGCATTTGTTGATTTTTAAAACAGGAAATGAAAATGTAAAAAAATTATTTTCATGTGGCTTCTGCTCATCAAAATACGGATCAATAATATAAAAAAATCTGATTAATCACGACTTTTAATATTTAACCTTAGAAAATTGTTGTTAACGATGTGAAAAATAACAGTTATTTTAATTTTCCAACGAGAATCTCTTCGAAGATCTTACAAAAATAGCTCCAAAAAGGAAAAAAAATAGATTTGTTATTTAACAATTATTGCACATGCAATGTTCACGTTTAAGTTGGAAAAAATTGTTAATTAAATGAGGCGTATCAATAGAAAAATCGCGATTAAAATGTTTTGACTGCGGATTATTGTTCATTCATCTATCCGTAGATATTTAATGAGTTTGAATAATATTTATTCATAAAAGGTCCAAATTGGGCTTACGAAAGCAGGAGTCCCCGTTTTCAACCGTATTTTACTTAAACCCTCTGAGAACATTATAAATATTGGTCCTACAGTGGCGAGTGGCTGGCTACCTGTATGTATTTGATCAGACCTGGATTTTTGCACAATGATTCCTTTATACCTACCATGCATGAGGTGGGGACTCACTAACCCAGCGCGGTGACCGTGGTTAGTGCGCAGTTTAGAAAGGTATGAATATTTTGGCAATTTCAAATGTACTTGACGTGTGACGTTTGGATATAATAACATTCCTTATTAATATTATTAAAAAATAACAACTGACCATTGAGGCGCTCCTAGCGTTGTGGCAGAAAATTTTGAAGGTACAAAAAACTATAAAATTTTGAAAGTACTTGACCAGGTTTGCCATTAATATAATTTGTTTATTGTAGTCTTACAAAGTTGATGTGTTCGTTGCGAAAACACAACAACAGATTGCTAAATCTTAACTACTACCATAACAGATGTATGTATAGACTGCGTAAAGTTATCTCTATGTTTTCTTGGATATCTAACTATTCTACTCACCCGAACCTATTTATTGTATATTATTATAAACTATATGTATACACGGCACCACGATGGGGCGAGTCGATATGTATATGGGAAACTACTGGAAGTAGTTCAATAAAAAATTGTATACGGGAGTGTTCCGAGGAGCTCGTTTCAGTTAAAATATTTTCAGTTTTCTACGACTTCCGTTTTTTTATTGCATTTTTACAGTTTACGATGAATATCCGTATTATATGTCTAAAGGGCTTCAGTTATCAGTTATTTATTTGAAAATTTTCACAGAAAAAAATTATAATTTTCTGGAAACAACGAGAAGGAAGCAGGTCAAACATTGCCAGAATGTGTCTGAGAAACACCGAATTTGGCCACCTCGAAAATTGTGTAAATCATTTTTTCAAATAACAAACCCATCTTTTCTTAACGTCAGTGGATTTTACGCTAAATAAAACAAAGCCAGTTCGCAGGTAGTTTGGACAGTGACACGATGAAACGAGCACATAAACTGGCAGTGGCAGCGGCATTAGTGATAAAAAGGCAAAATAGAAAAAAACGTTGCAGGTGGTCAAAAGATTGGCTGCTAGAAAGACAGCAATTTTCACATATTAATTTGTTAACTGAATTGAAGTTACAAAAAGACGACTGGTTTAATTACGTACGTATGGATGAGTGAAAACCCAAATATCTGTTCAATTTGCTGGTATGGGGGCGTCCATAAATTACGTGAGGTGTTTTTTTAATTTTCTGCCCCTCCCTCCCCCCCTGGTGAGATGTCGTGAGATTTTATTCAACCCCCTCCCCCATCTCCCAATCTCACGTGAGATTTTTCAAAATGTGAGTTTCTTACGTAAACGTGTTGGATTGTTATTGTAAAAAGAAAAAAACAAATTTGCTTCGTGCTTTTATTTACGACTAGTTATGACTAGTAATCTTATGCATGTACAATCTGGATTAAATGGACCAAAATAGTATAATTTTTTTTTTGTTTCAATCAGAAAAAAAATTGCGTGATATTTGCCGAGACCCCCCCTCTCTCCAACGTAAGATTAGATGAGATTTGACTCGACCCCCTCCCCCCCTTAAACACCTCACGTAATTTATGGACGCCCCCTATTACAATTAACAAATAAATATTTGGTTTCTTTCCAAAAAACTGAAGAATTCCTTACATAAACATAGAAAATACCCCATATATTTTGATTATCACCTGTTGTAAATTTTCCTGTTCTGATAGTTCCTGATAACTTTCAGTATTGGATTGGCTCTGACGCGGAACTTCTTGGTCCTCTAAAAACTGGAAATATGTAATATACCACAAATGTGGCTCATATACTGCGTCACTTCCTACGCCGGATTTTCTGCCATCTATTACTTTCTTCCTTTCTTTTCTCACTGATCCTCTCATGGAATCTATTTTTTTTAACAGTCTCCTTCGTCGCATCAGGGTCTACCTGCTGTACTTTCGTCACTAATTCCTGGTACGCTTTGTTTTTTCATTATTTTGTTGCTATATTCTTTGCAGTTTACATTCCACAAACAAGGGTGACTTCTATATAACTCAATAAACTCTATTACAAAATCTTTGCTCCAAGTTCTTGTATCCATGTTTGAAACTAATTTTGCAAGAAACACACCCTTTTCTAACGAGTTTTCGCTGTCGATGAATGACGGTTAAGATTGCTATGTCCACACACACGTCGACTTGCACGAACCTGTTGGCACGTACGTGTAAAATTATGGTGGCGACCGTAATTAAAATTGCCGAGTAAGATTGTCAGTACTACGCCACACACTGCAATTTTGCACGCACAATTTTACTCGCCACGGTTAAAATTGTCGGGCAACATTGCAGTGTATGGGAGCCTTTATAAATAGAATAAAAAGGAATATAATTTATTTGAACAAGTTACAATTATATTTGGCAAGTCAAACAGGTACAAAATGTTGATCAAGACACCTTAATGAGAAGTGGTGGCGCTCTCAGATATTCAATTTGAGACAATGGTAATTGAGCATTTTGAACTATTGAGGCAAGAAATTGTCCAATATTCAGTGAATTCATCTGAGATTTGAAAAGTTTACATCGGGAATGCCAGGCCTTAAGTTGTTTACGCCACTAGTTTGAAAGAGAAATAACACGACCGTACAATGTTGTCGCAGAGTTTTTTGTCTCATGTTACAGAACAGAAATGAGTTCCGGTCCGATTGCGACAGTGAGAGGACATGCTTTTCGTCCTTCACAAAGATGGCACGTGGATGTGGCGTTGGAACGAAACTAATTTGTGTTAGTGATGTCCGATGTTATAGTTATCTTTTTTGAATCTAATGAATGTTAAATAATTTTTTGATTGTGGAGATATTTGTGAAATCATTGCCATCTTTATCTCTACGCGGGTAGCCAGGCCCGATGACAACGGATTTGTCGGAAAAAGAGGGTATATCATCGTATAATAACATTATCAAGAAATTTTTTGTGTTAAATTATAAAAACATTTTTTTTGTTATACTTACCTGATCTGGAGGAATTGATTCCGTAAAGGAGTCAGAAATCCAATAAACAAAGAGAAGAAGAAGAAGAAGAACAGAAATAGTAATCTGGATAATGTATGACATAACTGCTCTATATGGGATGACCGTTATAGTCTATCATCCATAACTGCTCCTAGAAGCTTGACACTCTTTTCACTGCCAGCAATTCCATTGGTGATAACCAGTTGATTAATGTGAGGTTGTGAGCACTAAACCAGTTCTGTGCCCTGGTCTTAAAAAGACTATCTGCATGTTTATTAATGTTATGTCGTTTGCCTATGCAACGCAATCATTAGGAGACATAAAGTGAAAGAGGTCAATAAAAAGTGACGTGCCAAGAACGGATCCCTGAGGTACATCGTGTGATATAGTTTGAAAGTCAGAAAATGCTTCATTTATATATACTACTTGTTTTCTATTTCTTGGGTAGGACTGTACAAAATCAAGTGATACCCCTCTGACGCCATAAACTCGCGGTTTATCAACTGGAGTGGAGTAAGAGACACAGTCGAAGGTTCTTGATAGATCACATAGAGGTAGAGTAAAGTATTCATGCCTTTTTCCAAGCTATCGACTACCTCAGTCACGATTTTGAAATCAGCATGTGCGGTGCTGCATTTATTCCTAAAACCAAATTGACAGCAGTTGAGAAATGTATGTATTGGATTCAAAATCTTTTATGATTCTTTGCTTCAATATAACCTCAAAAACTTTGATGAACAAGAGAATTATATATACGCTAACAACCCTAGGTATATCTAAACTAAGCGGTTTTGTAGAAATTTGAAAAAATTTCCGTGTGGTTATTAGAAATTTTTTTTAAGAATCGAAAAGAAACAAATGCTGAAGTGTCAATAAACAATATTTCTGAACACCCCATATATTTTTTTTGATAAATTTCTGGAGATCTAGAAAAATTCAGGTCTTATTCATGCAAATTCTGGCAATATTATTGTAAAGGGATGCATCTATCAAAATTTTCAAAAAAATTCAAATAACTGAAAACTGGAGCACTTTAAACATATGATGTTTCGAAGAAAGTTATATTGAAATCCATCGTAGACCCTAAAAATGCAATAAAAAACTCACGTATACAATTTTTTATTGAACTACTCCCAGTAGTTTCCCATATGCATATCGACTCAGCCCATCGTGTTACCCTGTATACATATAGTCATTTATTTTAAGCCTCATTCATCACCTTCCGAATGGTAGTAGCTATAAGAGAATATACAATAAATAGGTTCGGGTTAGTACAAAGGCTAAATATCCAAGAAAAGATAGAAATTACTTTACGCAGTCTACACATTCATTTCTTATGGTAGTAAGTAGTTAAGATTTTGTTATTTGGTAAAGACGTGTTAACATTCGAGGTGAGCGAGTACGAGCCGAGGCAAAACCGAGGCTTGTCGCTTGCCAAGGATGTCAGTCGATACATTCCGCATTACTTATCACGTTTTTTCCGCTACTTGTTGACATTTTTCAAAATTTGCCAGGATTGAAGTTTGTTTTCTTACCCTTCCTTCCTGATTATTCGATCCGCTATTTCATTCTAAGTTGCTTGTGCGCGTAACTAAGATACCGAATGAACAGACAACAATAATATTCAAAGAGTCTCATAGCCTACAAATTGATATAAATGAAGCTGAAGGTATTACTTGTCAAAGTCATTATTACCCTAGGCATGTAAATGACACTATTTACATTCTGTTGTCAAGATGAATTAGTAAACGAATAATATAGGCCATTTACCTGTTTTGTTGCTAAGCATGACTATTTACAGTGTCGGCAGCAGGAAAGATATACAGTGAGGGGCAATATTATGGAATAAATTCATTTTTACGAGAATAGGCAACTTTTGAGACAAATCCCGAAACACGTCGATTTTTATTTCCAAATTATGATTTTGTGGCAGATATGTCATACTAGTGACGTCATCCATCTTTGCGTGATGACGTAATCGATGATTTTTTTAAATGAGAATAGGGGTCGTGTGATAGCTCATTTGAAAGGTTATTCAATTCTCTATGCAGTGATATGAACATTAACATAATTATTTATACAGGGTGGCCAAAAAAATATTTAATTTGTAAATGAAATTAATTGTCACAAAAAGAAGTATTATCATTTATTTAATACAAAATTACATTGTACTACTGTCGGAAAACAGAAAAACAAATTAGTTGACAAATAAAAATTGCTTTTCGCTTAAATTAAATGTTCAAATTGCCACCCACCTGCCTCTTGGCAGTAATTGAACGGACGAATACATTCTTCTTGAACATTGTGGATCATTTCTGGAGTTGAATTACGAATTTCCAATGTAATGCTATTTGTCATATCTTGGAAATGTGTGGTCTATCGGCGATCTGGATCATCCTCATTGATTTTGTCTACTATTGAAACACTTGAAACAGTTTATAAATAAATGTTTAGAACTGCTGTGCTTTCTACTACTATGAAGAAACAAAAATAAATTCCGATATTAGGCAAATAAATAATGAGAACTAAAAAGATAGCAAAAAGTATAGTTTTTACAAATCGAGTTGGCTTGGGTCAAATGTAAGTCAGTTCTTGACATTTTCTCATAAGGACTAGTTTATTTCATGAAATAAATAAATAATGGCCCCATTAACTGAAACACAAAGAATCGAAGTATTAATTATGGTTGGATATGGAGATAGAACCAGAACACAACAAGAAGTATGTAATTTATTTACCATAAAATATCCTAATACGCCTATCACACAATCCACTGTTAGTAAAATTGAGAAGAAATTTAGAGAAACTGGACACGTGAAACATGTTGCAAATGCTGGTCGTCCACCAATGAATGAGGATGTGAAACTGTCTGTATTATTAAGTGTGGCAGAGAATCCTCAAATTAATTCTAGGCAAATTGCAGCTGATACAAACATTTCTAAAAGGTCTGTTTTACGTGTGCTGAAAAAAGAGAAATATCATCCGTATAAAATTCATAATGTCCACGAAATCAATGAGGATGATCCAGATCGCCGAATGCAGTTTTGTGAAGTAATGCAAGATTTATGTAATCAAAATCCACGCTTCATTCGTGAAATCCTTTTTTCTGATGAAGCAACCTTCTGTTTAAATGGAACAGTGAATCGGCAAAACTGCAGATATTGGAGTCAAGATAATCCCCATTGGATGACTGCGGTACACACTCAGCACCCTCAAAAACTAAACGTGTGGGCAGGGATAGTCGAGGATAGAATTATAGGTCCTTTTTTCTTCGATGGGTCTCTTACGGGGCAAATATATCTTGATTTTTTACAAAATGAACTTATACCCGCCCTTACAGACATGTTTCCAAATGAAAATGATCGTAATTCGCCAAATGAAAACATATGGTTTCAGCAAGACGGTGCACCTCCGCACTTTGCACGTCCTGTTCGTGATTTTTTAAACAGATGTTTCCCTAGGAGATGGATTGGTCGACGAGGAACAATAGAGTGGCCCGCAAGATCTCCAGATCTTACACCACTTGATTTTTTCCTATGGGGTTACTTAAAATCAAAAGTTTACATCGATAGACCACAGAATTTACAAGATTTAAGAAATAGAATTAGATTGGAAATTCGTAATATACCTCCAGAAATGATCCACAATGTTCAAGAAGAATGTATTCGTCGGTTCCATTACTGCCAAGAGGCCGGTGGGTGGCAATTTGAACATTTAATTTAAGCGAAAAGCAATTTTTATTTGTCAAATAATTTTTTTTTCTGTTTTCCGACAGTAGTACAATGTAATTTTGTATTTAATAAATGATAATACTTCTTTTTGTGACAATTAATTTCATTTACAAATTAAATATTTTTTTGGCCACCCTGTATAAATAATTATGTTGATGTTCATATCACTGAATAGAGAATTGAATAACCTTTTAAATGAGCTATCACACGACCCCTATTCTCATTTAAAAAAATCATCGATTACGTCATCACGCAAAGATGGATGACGTCACTAGTATGACATATCTGCCACAAAATCATAATTTGGAAATAAAAATGGACGTGTTTCGGGATTTGTCTCAAAAGTTGCCTATTCTCGTAAAACTGAATTTATTCCATAATATTGCCCCTCACTGTATTAATAGCAAACCTGGTCAAGTACTTTCGGTACATTCAAAGTTGTCTGCCACAATGCTAGGAGCGCATTAATGGTCAGCCATTGTTATTTTTGATTAATATTAAAAATGAATGTTAATCAGGGATGCCAGCGCTTCAGAGGTTGAAAAATAGTAGAATAGTGACTTAATTTTCACAGAAATAGTGACTACTTATTGGCTTTTTTGTCTAAATAGTGACATTTTCCCAACCAATTGAGGAACTTCTATGAAAGCTGGTCATATTTTTTTTCATCATTCCAGAGCTCATTTGCAGTATTTCAATGAGAAATTTTTAGGATATGGGAAGTAAATGAAGGACAAGACAAATACTACAAAAAAAGGATAAGAATATTTATCAAGATTAAAGTAATTGAAGTAAACTGTACTTTGAAAATTGTACTTAAAAACTCACTGAAACTTCTACCTATCATTCAAAGTTAAGCTTTGGAAAGAAAAACTTTTTTTGGTCCAACGTTTAGAACTATATTTAAATCATCATCAGGGTTCTGTAACAAAGGATTTTTTTTTTGAAAATTTGTTTTACTTGCCACGATGTACTAAAATTCGAAGAAAATAAAAGTTTGGATATTCGGGAGGACTGACGAAAATTTTGTTTTCCTCTACTTAAAATGCTTGAAATAATTTCAAAAACGGACATTTCAAGATTATTTGAACAATTGAAACACATACACGAATACTGAGAGCCAAGTACAAATGTATTTTTTTTATGAAAATTTTACAAAACGGACTAAAATAGAAGGGGAAATAAAAACATCAAAGACATGAATATATGATTAACTTCAAACTAAAAAATATTGTGTTTGAACCTTCAATTCCTTCTGGTATTGACACTGTTATGTTTGAATATGTGAATAATTTCACATAGTAGTCTTTTAGATAAAAAGGGTTGCGTATCAAAAACGATCATAAAGTTAAAACTGTGATTTTTTTTTGTGATGTGTTACAGGTAACATTTAGTATGTCCTATATAGCCCTGAGGGCAATTCTCACACTTAATTTGGTTAACCCTATTTGATGTTTTTGTTTTTTGGTGTGAAGAGAAATGTCTTCCAATGGTGTTTTATTTTCAAAAGCTATTTTTGAATGTTCATCTTTAATAACCGCTGCAAGTCTGTCTGAAAGATTTTTTACGTATGGTATTTTGTTATATGTCGATTTTGTTGTTATACTCGTTTTATCAGTGTTTTGTTTTTCGCTTAGTATTATTTTTGACTAATGATGTTTGGTAATTATTTTGTACAGGGTATTTTTATATCATTTCTAAATTTTTTGGTGGTATTCTGGATTGGTAATTGCAAGTGATCTTGGTTTTAGATTTTTAATGATGCAAAATATTCTAACGAGCACCTTATTCTAACCAATTCTGAGCTCTGAAATAGTGACAATAGTGACCAAATTTCGAAAATAGTGAGAAAAGTGACACGATTTTAAAATAGTGACCAATAGTGACAATAGTGACTCACTGGCAACTCTGATGTTAATATATCCAAACGTCACACGTCGTCAAATACATTTGAAATTGGCCAAATTTTCATACATTTCTTACCTGCGCATTAACCACGGTCACCGCACTGGGCTTAGTGCATGGTAGGAATAAAGGAATCACTGTGCAAAAATCCAGGTCTGGTCAAATACATACAGGTAGCCAGCTCTTAGACCAGACACAGACTGCAGAACTCCTGGCTCGGAGTGCTGCTTGCTTGCTATAGCTTGTGGTATGGCTCTGCTCTTTGGGAACAATTTGCCAGTTTTCGGTGGGTTAGGTTAGGTGGCAAATTTCATCCCTTAAGTGACTTCAAAGCCACGCGGCGCAGGATGGAACTGATGGAAAATTGGAAAGAGACGCCACACAAAGCCAACAGACTCTGTGGCTGCGTGTCGACACAAGTTCGTATCATATTCATAGACCATAGTGCAGTTTACAGAGAAGCTTAATTTTGTGACTATAGGCACCTCCCACCATCACTGGCACAGTGGCATGGCGGAGCGTAGACATCTTAGCGGAGCGTTTGCACTCGTCACGACAACCAGCCGCTTGCGCAAGAATTGCAATCGACCAGACTTTAAATGGGCGTTTCACATGGACCAATCAGACAGTTCAGTTGCGGAGTGTGCGCGTCTGATTTCAGAGATGTATCCAATTTTTGACGGTTATTCTATCTACGTTAGAGTCAGGTCACGTTAAATTGGCAATAATATACACTAACAATAATTATTGTAACCTCAGAATTGTTGATTTCGTGGGAATTTGGTCGGGATGTTGAAGAAAACCGAATTTTAAATCGTCGACGTTTCGAAACTATAATGTTTCATCTTCAGGACTCTGAAGTATAAGAACAAAATACATATATATTAAAATGGAATTCTGACATGGAGGTAAAAATAATAAAATAAATTATGTGGGATTACAATGGTTGAAAAATGTTTAAAAATTAATAATGAAGAAAAACACCATAGACACTACACAGAAGAACAACAAACAAGCGAAATCTTATTTTGAGAAATTCAGAGATCTCGCATGTTTTCCACCGATTACACCTTTTTTCAGGAATGTTTCTTATTACTTTGTATGAACTTGCCGAATTTCTTCCATGTTTCGAAGAATCCTGATATAATAATTCATAATTGCAGGAATACCCAATACATTGCAAACAATATCAACGCATCTGCTGATTTATTCTGGGATAATACTATTGTAATGAAAATGCACTCAACTCCAATCCGCTAATTTATTCAAGACTAGTAAATTAACTAATTTATTTTGAACAATTACAGATAGTTATTTATATCACTATAGGAACTTTCATAGTACGTCGAGAGGCAGCGTGAGATCTTTATGATTATCCAAACATAAGTGGTCAGGTCCAGCTCCAGGACTGTTACACTATGATTAATTTGAAAAACTTTCGGTATTCAACTAGTAGCTTCCAGGAGCTTCAATACAAGAGTAAATATACATAATCAAACAGAAAGAAGTAACAGGGAATATACAGATGACTGGGGCATTGAAATCGAAACAGCGGCTCTTGAAAGGTATTTTCCTTCTTTTAAAAATTTTGGGGTGGGGGATGGCGGTCACAGCTCCGAAGGATGGAAGGAATGTATTTCGGGTGAATTTCATCGCAAACGATGTCCTCTAGTTGCCAACCTACAGATCCGCTGTTTCGTTTTCAATGACCCACTCTGTAAATAACTTTCAGTCTATACCTATCTAGTGCTGATGTTCGACTTCGTGTTTTTCGTTAATCTACACAATTTATAAAATTCTTCATCACTTTCCTCGAATTCATTGTTGTGGACACGAAATCTCCTTAGGTGATAAGTTTGGCTTTTTGAAAAGCTTCTTAGCTAGCCTACTAGATATTCAAGTTAAACTTTGTAAACAAGACCACTCTTACGACCATAAAGTATATTCTCTACTCTAGATATTCTTATAATGTGATTTTGATTAGCTGTCTATCTAAAACATGCTGTATATTATAGATTCTTCAATTGATGAAAATATCCAATCACAAAAAATAGAAGGAAAATAACGTAGAAAAGAAATATACACGAGTATAAAACATGGCACAGTTAAAAATTAACTAGACACCCCAACAATACAATAACTAACACAATTTTCCAAGATTCTTTTGTTGACAACTAAGATTTGGGATTTGAACGACTGCTTGAAACAAGTGTGGTATCGACAATCGTTTGCCAATATCACCTTGGAGGATAATCCCTCATAATCCGTCGTCAGATAATAAATATTTTCATTGATTTAGGATTTTATTAACTACCTTTACATGAATAAATTAAGAAAATCTACTACTGAAATAATGTTTTCCGATAATCACTAGTATTGAATAAGTATTATTTTTATGAAACAATATAGATAATCTTGTTTGAGGTAATATGAAACTGTTGCCTATTATAATTGAAAATATACAACACGTGAATCAAAAGCAAACACTACCTTGATAAAACGGGAACGGTTTTTTGTTTTTTTCTTTAGCAAATGATATTTTTGGTTATGATACTTTTTAAGAAACAAAATTGAAGTGACATGCTGAATTGAAAAAATAAAACTGAGAGATTCCCGTATTCTTATGGGACCAGCGAGCAAATACAAAAAATATCTCTTTTATGAAATCAATGATGATTTTTGCAAAAAATCGATTCTGTGATCTTGAAATTTATACCTGATTAGCGCTGCCCCCTACAATATTATATAACAAACGTTGTAGAATCTCCGTACAGTAAACATCGTCAATACATCAGGACAAGATTCGTTATTGCCATCCTTTTCTTGTAGCCTATTGAGGTAATTCCTTTGGTCCGTCGTATATACTATGTAGTTGAAAATCGTTGTTATTGTTGTTAAAATTGTTATATTCGTCAACCAGTTGCACCCCTACGTGCAAACCTCAGAAGTCAGAGACTTGTGCGAGCTAGGGGAAGACGTAACCCTTACCTTTTAATACGTGTGATGCCATGCACGAGACCGGTGGCGATTCTGAGATTTGAACTCATGCTCCTAAGGATGTTTTGGCTTATGGAGCGAGCACTTTACCCGCATGCCACTGCGGCCCATACCTAGATTATACACCTATTTGGCATCCCTTGGTAATTAAAGTGTTGATTGGGAAGGAAGTAGTCCATACTCGAAGTGGAAGACTACGTTTTTGGAATAAGGACACAAAGTCGTCTTCCCAAAGTTTAATATAAGGTCAGGATAGAAATCCTAGCTCAAAAAGATCAGGATAGAGATCCTACTTCAAAGACATGTTTCGAACATATACAGGGTGGGGCACCGAAAGCGAAACAGATCCAATATCTTCAAAACACATGTGTTGTGAAGAAAATGCAAAAACACGTCCATTTTTAATCCAATGGGGACATCTTCATATATATCATAACCTCAACTGTCATACTTCTCCCCCCACCCCTTGGTCACTACCACGGCGGACAAAATTTAAAAGTATGTTCCGATTTGATTCAGAATTGATAAGTGGTGGTTTTCAGGGTCAGAAATTATGAATTATTTGTCAATGCAAAAAAACTAGATGGTGGCTCCAAGATGGCGGACGAATTTTTTTAATTATGGTTCGATTCAACCCGCTATCGAAAACAAACTCTTCAAAACACATGTGTTGTGAAAAAAAATTAAAAATCACGTCGATTTTAAATCCAAGGAAGACATCTGTCTATGGTGAACTCAACTGTCATACCTCTCTCCCCGCCCCTTGGTCATCATACAATTTGAATAGGGAAAGTACTAAATGTGACACAGCATTGAAAAGGTAATTCCATAAGGAATTCAGACATGTGCGTGTTCGTTACCTATTATTTCATTTTGGTGCCCTATTGCGGGAAAAACAACTGTTTCGTATTTCAACTTATGATATTTTACTTGAAAGTTCACGAAAAAATAACAAAGATTTTGAAAAAATTAACATTGCATCAACTTGAAAGTTGGACAATTTTGCATAAATTTAACCAAGATCATTCCAAACTACATTAATTCACAGTAGATGCTCGAAGTGTTCTCCACTCACTGCCATACATATGAGTATCAGTTCGTCTCAAAACGTTGTCTGACGTTTTGGAGCATGTCTGGGGTAATTTGACGACAATCGGTTATAATACGTTGACGTAACTCTTCTAACGAACCTGGCCTCTATCTTGTTTTTTTGCATTGACAAACAGTTCATAATTTCCGACCCTGAAAACCACCACTTATCAATTTTGAATCAATTCGGACCATAATTTCAAATCTTGTCCACCATTTTGGAGCCGCCATTTTGTTTTTTCCCTTAGAAAAATTCCATAATGCATTGTCACCGAATTTATGTCAAATTAGCTTGCAAATGAAGTATCATAATTTGGAATACGGAACAGTTGTTTTTCCCGCAAGAGGGCACCAAAATAGAAAGTTGGTAGCGAAAATTGACATGGCTGAATTCATCATGAAATTACCTTTTTAATGATGTACCACACTTACCACTTTTCCTATTCAAATTGTTTGGGTGATAGTGACCAAGAGGTGGGGGAGAGGTATGACAGTAGGAAGATGTCCCCCTTGGATTAAAAATGGACGTGTTTTTGCATTTTATTCACAACACATGTGTTTTGAAGATATTCGATCTGTTTCGTTTTCGGTGCCCCACACTGTATATGTTCATCTTCAGTTTAAGTAAAAGGAAAAGGGAAGAATGTGTGGAGAAAAAAATAGTAAAAACTATAACTTAATGCTACAGAAGCATGTTGTGAGTGTTAAAAATGTTATATGAAAACAGGGGTCGAACCTCAATAAATCAAGTAATTTGACATTATAAGTGTTTGAAATATTTATTACCATTCACTTGGCTTGCCTAGTCTTTACAAAATGCCTCCCCTTTCACTTGACCATGTGATTTCTTCCAAAGATGAACACTTCTGAAGGAATGAAATGGTACCCAAATTGAAGATGTTTAATTTCAATTGTCATC
Source organism: Chrysolina americana (assembly GCA_958502065.1). Lineage (NCBI taxonomy): Eukaryota > Metazoa > Arthropoda > Insecta > Coleoptera > Chrysomelidae > Chrysolina > Chrysolina americana. The sequence goes on from OY293410.1 coordinate 85,186,563, forward strand.
TGCCGGAGCTAGTTGATTCCATAGTAACAAGGGAGTTGTTAATCAGAGAAAATTCAAAGAAACAATAATTGAGGATTTGGTATACAAAACTATGATATCGAATGAAAAAGATTAAAAAATAGTTTTATGTTCATGTTTATATTTTATATATTTATACAAAAATACATCAGAATCCTCTTTCCATACCCAATAAACACAGACACATGGAAAAAACGTTGGATTTTTCAAGTAACGCAACAATTATTCATCGTTGAAAAAACGGCAAAATGTCGTTAGGCAGGCAACACGTTTTTTTCTGGTTTTAAAGTAACGTTACCTTTTACGTTGATTCAAGGTTATATACACGTTGCAAAAGTTCTTATTGTAATGAAAATTCTACTGAAATATAACGTTACAATTCGGTTTCAATGTAACTATAACTTTCTACGGGATTTCAACGTTTTTTTCCATATATATTCCACTTTATCATAACGATATATTTTCGTTATTAAGTAACGTTACTTAGATACGATTTCCTAACGTTGATGATGATCCTAGAATACCGCCAAAATTAAACGTAAAATTCCAGCAATTAGGTAACGTTGATTTTCTTGGTTGAATCAACGATGTTTATTAATATCTTTGAATCGATAATACCACCCAATTTAAACGTTGCAACAACGTTAATTGAACTGGAGTGAAGAAACGTGTCTATTTGTACTATGAATCAACGTTTGTTATCTCCACCCAGAAACGTTCCATAAATGTTAAAAAATGCAAACACAGTACGTTTAAAAATCGTTGCAAGTGTTCAATCTCTATACAGGGTAATACAGTGTGTCTGGATTTATTAGAGAATGTAGATAAGTGCCAAAAAATTATTGGTGTTCTCGTATGAATTATTTTTTACTGAAAACAGACTTTTTCCACAGTAAAGGTAATATTAGTAATGATTTTTTTTAAATTTTGGAATAACAATTTGTATTGGTACAAAACATACTACACAATTTGATCTGAATAATCTGGGACACCTTCAATTGTATATTTGAAAACACCCAAAATTATGAGAATAGCTGATGGAACCCAAACAATAATTTGGGTTGCCTACTCTACTGCCATCCTCAGTGGATCAAAAACTCTCATCATCGTTCATTACATGAAATATACATACCATAATACTTGTTTTGATTTTGCTTAGTCTTAGTGGTAGGCTATTTTTCTTCGAGTAGGTATTCATTTCTGAATTAAAAAGGCTAACATAAAAAAACAGATTTCTTAAATTTTGTAATAAGAAATAGGTTTTAATGGTAAAAAAATAAATATAGAAATATAATAAAAAATATAACTAATATTGCATTGTTCAGAGAAAGAGAAGGTAGGAACTTAAATATCACTTGTACGAGAATAAAAATGCTTGGTTATTTTATATACTAAAGAAAAAAATATATATTTATGTCCATCACATATTCCTTTTTTGCTTTGACTTGAGAGCATCATTCATCCGCTTCTTTGCGAACTTCAACCAGTCTTTTGACGCATCTGCGATTTGGATATCAGTTGCTGACCCAAGCTCTTTTTTATTTTGAATTATTGAATATGGCACATAAGGTATAACCGTACCATAAATTAGTTTGATCACATATGTTTCCTTGAACGCCTTCTTATCTGTGCCCTTCCAATTGTACAGGCAGGCCAGGTCATTAGTTAAGAGGAATCTTGAAATTATCCTGGTGTGGTCTTCAGGAGAAGTGCCACCAACTTCAATCTTGCGACCTAACAAATAATAGATACATAAATATAAATAATAAATACACTAATCAATATCAATATGTAGGTATTCACGAGGGTATACAGGTATAAAAATATGGTGGTAGTCGATTATCGATCTTTCGAAACGTATAGGTAGCAGAAATCGTAAATTACAAAGACAAAAAAAAAATTCGAAGTTTGAATATAAAAGGCGTTAACAGTTTATTTTTGAGTTCCACTGATTATGCGGGTATTCCAGATATTTAATTGATATTATTCGGAGTTCACATTTGATTGCTATATTTGTTTTAACTTCATTATTCTAAATAATTTCAGACAGGGCACTGTAGGTACTTGTGTCAAACAGGTACCAGGTCCATGTTCAACAAATTCAATTATCTACCCTTTATCAACGTTTCATCAACTCAACGTTCGTTCATCCAACCATTTTCAACGTGTTTGATTACCTACCTTTCATCCACGTTATATCAACGTATCACAATTGAATAGACGTAACCACTATATTATCAATAATTACCTATTCTATTAACTTTGTTCGACTAAAAATTATGACTTTCAAATACAAATGCTCCATTTAGATTTGTGCAAATTGGAATAATGTATGGTAGCTTCCATACGTTTCATGAGTCAGATAACTAGCATGAAAATCATTGCTGTAAAAAAGCATGCAGACTTCACAACCTTTTTGAAGACGACTTTGCCAAATATAGTCATATAATATATAATAAATAGTACAGATTACAGGGAAATAATTTTTTGATGTTTGCATACTATCGAATTCATTAACAAGGTAGGTAGGTACTTACCAAATTATCCTCGTGCCTCTAGTTGAATCACATAAACACTTAAACTTAAAAAAAAAGAAACGGAAGATGATCTACGTCTGCGCGTCGGCGGCGGGAGAACTACCTATGTCCTATGTCTGTAATTGTTTGTTCAACCGTCAACGTGACGACGCTTACTGACGGTGCACCGTGCAGCGTTGCCAATAAGTGGTTAATTATGAATTAATCAGAAATACTTATTCATATAGTTTTTCAATGAATAATTAGTACCGCTATTATTTGTATATAAAAAAAGGTTTAATTAGATGACTCGAATCTTCAACGACAGATGATCAATGAGAGATGAAAGTAGATAGTATGGGTAATTGTCGATTTGGAAATCATAATATTCGAGACAACGAAATACAGTTGGCAACCAGGTTGCGAAAACGTTCCATAACTACTACGTATTTCAATATTTCATTGATTACAAAATTTCTCTATATTGAAAGTATGAAGAACTTTGAACTAAAAATATGAACGATATTTTTTTCAGTATGGTTGATGTTCATTCATACAAAAATAGGTATGGGTTGTTTCCCTCCAGTTGAATAATGTTACTAGGTTCCTACACAAAGTTCAGTTCAGTGAAAAAAAAATAGTAACTGAAATGTAGAATATAGGTTGCTCAAAGCTTCGGGTTGTTGAATAGTGTCATATTCAACGATTACGAGATGTTTCTTATTTCTGTTGAATACATGTTGAGAAACCACGATAAGAATGAGTTTCATAAAGGTGGCTACAGTGACGTATTCGTTACGATGTATGTATCCAGTTGAATGAACGTTGAAGTTGTAGGTATCTGATGGATGTAAACTATCAGTTGAAATAATGTTGAAAAATAAGCAATCAAAATGGTTGGTCTATAAGTTACATTAATGATGTAGTTGCTATTAAATACTTCTTTCAGCGGATCAAACATGTAATATCATAATTTTCAATTAACACAGAAAAAAAATCTGAAACGTAGAAAATCGGTTGCTCAACACTGCGGGTTGTTGAGTAGTGTTATATTCAACGATTATGAAATGTTTCTTAGTTCTGTTGGATATACGTTGAGAATCCACGATAAGAACAAGTTTCATAATGGTGGCTACAGTGACGTATCTTTAACGATATATGGATCCAGTTGAATGAACGTTGAAGATATCCAAAGAAGACTAATTCTGCAGAAATCAAGTGAACAAATTAATTGATTTTCAACGTAGGTATCTGATGGATACTATTAGTGGAAACAACGTTGAAAATGAGCAATCAAAATGGTTGATCTTGAAGTTACATGAATGATGTAGTTGTTATTAAATAATTCATAAAACGGATCAAATACGTAATTTCATAACGTTCAATTAACAGGGTTAAAAAGAGTAACTGAAACGTAGAATATAGATTGCCCAGAGCCTTGGGTTGTTCAACAGTGTCATATTCAACGTTTATGTAATGTTTGTTAGTTCCAGTTGAATACACGTTGAGAAAGCACAATAAGAACAAGTTTCATAATGGTGGCTACAGTGACGTATTTGTTACGAGTATGTATCCAGTTGAATTAACGTTGAAGTTGTTCAAAGAAAACAAGTTCTGCAGAAGTCAAGTCAACAAATCAATTGATTTTCAACGTATCTGATAGATGTATGCGATCAGTTGAAACAACGTTGAGAAATAATCAATCTAAATGGTTGTCTCGAAGTTAAGTGAATGATGAAGTTGTTATTCAATAATTCATTCAACGGATCGAATACGTAATTTCATAACGTTCAATTAACGTAGATAAAAAGAGTGACTGAAACGTAGACTGAAGGTTGCCCAGAGCCTCGGGTTGTTTAACAGTGACATATTCAACGTTTATGTAATGTTTGTTAGTTCCAGTTGAATACACGTTGAGAAAGCACGATAGGGAAACGTTTTATAATGGTGGCTTCAGGGACGAGTTGAATCATATACGTTCTTTATAAGTGGAATCAACGTTTGGTTGAATTTCAGTTACGAAAGTCACATTGCAAAATTCAACGAGTAACGTTACATCAACTACAGCTACCACAATTAAACGTATATTCCACGTGTGTGTGTTTATTGGGTATATCTTCGCCTGAATGAAAGAACTGGGTAACTTATTTTAAACATTTTTGAGTACTTGGCGAAAATAATTATGAAGGTCTTAAAATTGATATCGAAGCATATGATTTCAATGAAATACTCAACCTTCTTTTATAATCCTTTTTAATACTCAAGGGTCTCCATTACTGAGAAAAAGGGATTAGGAAACGATTTTTTTTGATTGATGGAGTAATGTATGAGTGAAAATAAAAATGATGAAAAAAATATTTTTCAATTATTAAATGAATGAACAGTATATTTTCGCTCTTTTTGGGGCATTTTTGGACAAAACAAACGAATATTTTTATGTGGTTTTATCTCAGTATTGAAGTCTATCATTTACTTAGTTAAACTTCTATCTCACTTTGATTGTTGTGTAAATAATTTTACAAGATAAAAAATACATTCTTGTCAAATTATATACAAAAAAATTAAAGCTTCGTAAAAGTGAGATAGATGTTTAACCTAGTAAACGATAGACTTCAATAGTGAGATGAAACCACAAAAAAATATGCCAAAAATTTAGTGCAAATATACTGTTCATTCCTGTAATATTTGAATTTTTTTTTTATATTTTTTATACACTCATACAATCATCCATCAATGAAAAAAAAATCGTTTCTGACTCGTTTCTTTCTCAGGGATGAAGACCGTTAAAGATTACATGAAAAGAAAATTTTAATAAAAACAAAAACTTAGTTTTTAAAATTTCGCATTGGAAAAACTACATTACTTCAATGAAATTATGTGAATAAAAGGAAATAACCAAAAAAATAGGCAACATGAAACTTAAAATCAAATATTGTCGTTGGCACGCAAAAAAAATTGAAATTTTCTTCACTTCCTTTTCATCTGTTCTCCCGTGTGATGAGCTGAAATAAAAATTACCATAGTTGCGGTTTAATAGAAAACAAAGATAATAAGTTTTCGTATTGGGTTTCATGAAGACTACCCTCTTCATGAAACCCAATACGACTTTTATAGGACGTACCTATGGTTGATAATTAATTACCTAATTAGTATTAGTAGTATTGTAAGTTCCCTACTGTCAAAACCACAAATGCAGTATGCGAAGTCAACGTCCTTGGTTAACGAAATCAAAAGAAATAATACATAAATTCAACTGTTCGGTGTGACGAGCTACGCGCTGATGGTGGCTCTAAAATAATATAATTCCAAACTGCTTTAAACGAGTCATGTCGTGCATGAAATCAACGAATGTAATGCTTCAAAACGTTCTAGGAATTCCTTGACTCGCGTCACGAATATAGACAGTAGCCCGAACGTGGCCCAAGGGGTATTGGTACCTAAGCAAGCAGATTTGAAGGTTGGCCACATGATGCAACGCACTGTCGAGCTTCAATGTTGAAGGGTATTCGTAGCATCCAAGATATTGTCTAAAACATGATTTTGTGTATTTTTTCCTGTATACTTGGGAAATTTACTCACAAACTCAAAAATAAATTACTTACACACTACATGTAAAAGGAAATGTTTACAATAATGATTATAGCAATTAACAATAATAGTATATTATTCAACGAGCGGTAATGTAGGTCATAACTCACGCAGATAGAGTTTGCGGCACGAGCCGCAGGCGAGTATTGTAATTCATCAAGTGAGTTATGACCATTACCGCAAGTAGAATACTATACTTTATCTACGACTATAACAATAAATACTAAGATACAAGTACAGAGAAAGAACTGTATTCACAAATCTTAATAGTTACCTATAAAAATGCTATAAAAATGTTAGTTTTGTTTTGTTTATTAATAAAATCAACTGTAAAGTTTGAACAACCAGTAAACTGAATATGTGGGACAGAATTATGCAAGTATGGTAACATCAGCTACTTGTCTTATTTCTAATGGAGGTGTATATATCAATTCATCTTCACTATCTCTCAAGTTCGGAAATTGTAAATAGTGACTCATTGTCAGTTTACGGAGTTTCCTAGGCAATCCGCACTCTGAAACCCCCTCGAACCGATGATGAGCCACTATCTACAATTTCCGAACTCAAGTATATCTGAATTAATCTTTTTCAGTAGAAAATTCACAATATTATTAATTTAATTTGAAAACGTCAAAATTTTTAAAGTGACATTACTCCCCTCAACATCAATAGGTAATAGACTGTTCCATTTCGACCAACCCGCTTGTACAGAAGTACAAGCCACCCCTTGATATTCGGTTAGCAAATAATTCCAAGAATGTTTTCACTTATAATATCCCTAGTGCTTGGATTATTGCCGGAAATTTTTCGAGTACATGAATTTTTTGAAAATTACACGAGTCGCGAAAATTACACTAGATTCGGTAAGAAAAATTCACACCAAGAAATGAAAATCATCCAACAATTCATAATAACTATGAGCCCAACGTTGCTTGACCTCATATATCGGTGACCCGGCCACGTCAAATATTTGACAGATAAATTTCCACTTACATTTATTTCGCCATCAGTGTGAAAGCAGCCACGAGTTCCAGCCACGAATTTCTCGCGGTGAACGGCGCGTACTCGACCGCCAGTGGTCCCGAAAATACGATATAATTTCATGGCCAGCCATGAATTTACTACACGATCGGAGGGTTCGCACAAATGAGTTAACATATAGTTATGTAGAATATATAAAAATATTACTTTACTCATTTTAAAATTCGTTGAATGGTATATGAGAAAAGATTTATTGAGATGTGTTAATGAAAGTTATAAATGAAAACTATTGTATGTGCCTTGCTTTCCTCAGGCAAGAAATTAACCCACACAGCAATGAACATAATGAAATAAAAAAAAATAGATAACTATTTCACAGTTTTCGTGAAAGGGATTTTTTTGGTACAACAAAACCTATTTGCCAAAATACCACCAATATTAATAATTTTTAAAATAAATTCATAAGCCCATCAAAGTGTTCGTGGATGGGATTTTTTATGCATAAATGTATACTACTGAAGATGCTCTAGAAGACCTATTCGTCAAAATATTTTGTCGGGCAAGATACTCACCCCCACCACCAAAATTAATACATTTCAAGAAGACTGCACAACTTCGTCAAATTATTCGTGGATGGGGATTTTTCTGTAAAAATATGGGGATTTTTTTACATAAATCTATGCTACCAAAAGTACTCTAGAAGACCTATTCCTCAAAATATTTTGTCGGGCAGGACTTTACCCCCACAACCAAAAATAAAAAAATTTCAAAATAAATAAGTCCATCAAAGTGTTCGTGGATGGGTATTTTTTTGCATAAATGTATACTACTGAAGATGCTCTAGAAGACCTATTTGTCAAAATATTCGTGGATGGCGATTTTTCTTCATAAATATGGGGATTTTTTTAGATGAATTCTCAAAATATTTTGTCGGGCAGGATTATAACACCCACCACCAAAAATAATAATTTTCAAAATAAATTAATAAGTCCATCAAAGTGTTTGTGGATAATGAATTTTTTGCATAAATGTATACTACTGAAGATGCTCTAGAAGACCTAATTGTCAAAATATATTGTCGCGCAAGATACTCACCCCCACCACCAAAATTAATAATTTTCAAGAAGACCGCACAACTTCGTCAAATTATTCGTGGATAGGGAATTTTCTTCATAAATATACGGGAGTGAAGCTAGCCACATCCACAAAATACACTGAGAAAAATATATAGAAGAATAAAATAAATCATTATCTATGTTAAAACGCGTTGTACATGTATTTTGATGGCAGGGAATTAATCTAGGGGCCAAATTTAATAAGGGCGTTGTTTTATTATAGTTTGTAAGGCCGTCCAGGAGGTGGAAAAGGGGTGGATATAGAAAATAAATCATTATCTATGATAAAACGCGTTGTACACGAATTTTGAACACAGGAAATCAGTCTAGGGTTCAAAGTTGATAAGATAGTTGCGAAATTATAGTTTGTCAGGCCGTCTGAAGGGGTAGAAAAGGGGTGGATATTGAAAATAAATCATTATCTATGGAAATACGAGTTGTAATCGAATTTGGAAAACGGAAAATCAATCTAGGTTTCAGAGTTGATGGGGTAGTTGTGAAATTATAGTTTGTCAGGCCGTCCAGGGGGTAGAAATGGGGTGGATATAGAAAATAAATCATTATCTATGGAAGTACGAGTTGTAAATGAATTTTGAACACGGGAAATCAATCTAGGGTTCAAAGTTGATAAGGTAGTTGCGAAACTATAGTTTGTCAGGCCGTCCGAAGAGGTGGAAATGGGGTGGATATAGAAAATAAATTATTATCTATGGAAATACGAGTTGTAAACGAATTTTGAACACGGGAAATCAATTTAGGGATCAAAGTTGATAAGGTAGTTGCGAAATTATAGTTTGTCAGGCCATCCGAAGGGGTGGAAAAGGGGTGGATATAGAAAATAAATTATTATCTATGGAAATACGAGTTGTAAACGAATTTTGAACACGGGAAATCAATTTAGGGATCAAAATTGATAAGGTAGTTGCGAAATTATAGTTTGTCAGGCCGTCCGAAGGGGTGGATATAGAAAATAAATCATTATCTCTGTTAATACTCTTTGTACACGTCATTTGAACACAGGAATTCTATCTAGGTTTCAAAGTTGATAGGGTAGTTGTGAAATTATAGTTGGTCAGGTCGTCCAAAGGGGTGGATATGAAAATTAAATCATTATCTCTGTTAATAATATTTGTACACGTCTTTTGAACACGGGAAACCAATCTAGGAGTCAAAGTTGATAAGGGATTTTTAAAATTATACTTTGTCAGGCCGTCCAGGGGGTGGAAAAGGGGTGGATATAGAATATAAATCATTATCTATGGAAATACGAGCTGTAAACGAATTTTGAACACGGAAAATCAATCTAGGGTTCAAAGTTGAAAAGGTAGTTGCGAAATTATAGTTTGTCAGGCCGTCCGAAGGGGTGGAGAAGGGGTGGATATAGAAAATAAATCATTATCTATGGTAATACGCGTTGTACACGAATTTTGAACACAGGAAATCAATCTAGGGTTCAAAGTTGATGAGATAGTTGCGAAATTATAGTTTGTCAGGCCGTCCGAAAGGGTGGAAAAGGGGTGGATATAGAAAATAAATCATTATCTATAGAAATACGAGTTGTAAACGAATTTTGAACACGGGAAATCAATCTGGGGTTCAGATTTGATAAAGCAGTTGCGAAATTATAGTTTGTCAGTCCGTCCGAAATATAAAAACTCCCTTATTAAATTTGACCCTTAGAATAATTCCCTGCCATCAAAATACATGTACAACGCGTATTAACATAGATAAGTATTGATTAATTATATTCTTCTATATATTTTTCTCAGTGTATTTTGTGAAATATTTTGCCGGGCAGGATTATCTCCCACCACCAAAAATAATAATTTTCAAAATAATTCATAATTGCATTAAATTTATCGTGGATGGGGATTTTTTTGCAAAAATGTATACTACTGAAGATGCTCTAAAAGACCTATTTGTCAAAATACTTTTTCGGGCAAGATGCTCACCCCCACCACCAAAATTAATAATTATCAAGAAGACCGCACAACTTCGTCAAATTATTCGTGGATGGGGATTTTTCTTTATAAATTTGGGAATTTTTTTGCATGGATCTATGCTACCAAAGGTTCTTTAGATGATTTATTCCTCAAAATATTTTTTCGGGCAGTACTTTACCCCCACCACCAAAAATAATAATTTTCAAAATAAATTCATAAGTCCATCAAAGTGTTCGTGGATGGGGATTTTTTTGCATAAATGTATACTTTTGAAGATGCTCTGTCGACCAGGAGCGCCACGGCAAATAATAATAATATCCGTCCTCTACCCGCACAGGCTATGCCTTTGGGTACTTACACTCTATGAGTGTTTATGAGGGAGTATTATCATTATTATTATTCAGTGTTGTTGACAAAATAAATCGTTTTGCGAATTAGTTGTCTGAATAAATCACAAAAAAACATTAAAACAAATGTTTTTGATAAGTGCTCCCTTAAATAGTTATGTTTTAGAATTGACCAATCATTTGCCAAATTAAGTAATAAAAACCTACCCAGATTTTCCAAAAAGTGAAAAATTTGCACTTGGATCATCTGATCAAATAGGTAGTGCTGAAATTCCCTGGCAATTGTCATGTTCAAATTATTTTCGAGTTTTCAACAACATCGTATCAAAATGGTAATATTCGGTCCTGACATTTTTAAAAAATATTGAAAAAATTGCAGTTGTGAATTAATTTTCCTAACATTACATTAGAGGTGATATTTTCAGGAATAAATACATTTAAAATAGCTCGAGCAAGCTCTGGTGATTTTTTCAGTAACTTGATTCTTGATTCTTTTACATGACAATACAATTTTCATACAACTGAACATGTAAGTACCTAGTCATCGATCAAAATACGATGTACTTACCCCCGAAACCATTTTTTTACAAATGGAGGAACATTTCACTTCAGAATTTTCTTTGCAAATAATTCTCGGTACGCATGCAAACTATTATAAACTAGGTACTTACGTAACGATGCGTTCAAATCTAATTAGGGCCACCTTCTTGTTTCTTATCCACACAATATCCCAGGACGTACAAAATCACTGAAAATCAATTTCACCATCAATGTAGGTATCACAATAAAATGCAAGAGAACTGCAACCTGCCACTCACAAACGACATCTGAAAACTGAAGACAGAAATATCGAATATATCGCGGTAAACCGACCACTCCGACTATCAGGACGAAGACGAAGCAGCAGCGTTATTTTATGACGACATATCGGACCAATCAGGCGTTAGCACCTTCCCGTTCAAATGTTCGTTCGGCATTTCCAATAATTCTAATATAGGTTTAAAGTAAATGTAAACCCAGTATTAATTATTATGAATTTGAAACCCATATTCTTCATTATTTGCTTGTATATTTTGGAGGTCATAAACTTATGTGAAGCGATGGACTCAATCTAGGAACTTGAATCGCTGTGAAGGTGAAAATTGAATACCTACTAGGTAGGTAGGTAGGTAACAACACATCGGTGAATTCGTCAATATATTGATAAAAATTATGATTTAATGAAAACCTTTTGAAGTAACGCTAGCCTTTGATGAATGTATTGACAATACAATAATAGGAAACAGGGAGGGGCGTTATGAAATATTTTAATTTGCCCAAACATCAAATGTTCTTTTTCCTTTTCCCTATTCGAAATTAAACCTAACGAATTTGTCAGATGTTTGTTAGTGTGAAGTTATCCACGAATTTCCAGCCACGGTTCGCAAATTTTACGTGCCACGTTGCCAAACTTCCATATATTTCCTAGCAACGCTTTTTACCTATTTTCACGTATATTTTTGCCTTTATTGTATTATTGTGGATGATTCCTGGCAGAATAGTTCTCAATGGAGTGTATCCGATTCATATAGGGCCTCAAAAGAATTGCAAGTTAACATTCACGATATTTGAAAAAACATTTCCCTCGGTATCTCACTTGTTTATGCGTGTTCGTTGATAAATTTTTCATAGAAATCATGAGAATGACAAGAGGAACCGAGGAAAAAGTACTATGGAATATGTACCACCTTAGGGGAGACTGGAGAAATTAAACTCGGACTTTTTTTTACATTTCACTCTGTATCTCACTTGTTTTTGCGTGTTCGTTGATGAATTTTTCACATAAATTATGAGAATGACAAGAGGAATCGAGAAAAAAGTAATATGGAATATGTACCACCGTAGGGGAGACGAGAAATTAAATTCGGATTTTTTTTTTACATTTTACTCTGTATCTCGTTTGTTTTTGCGTGTTCGTTGATGAATTTTTCACAGAAATTATGAGAATGATAAGAGGAACCGAGGAAAAAGTATTATGGAATATGTACCACCGTAGGGGAGACTGGAGAAATTAAATTCGGACTTTATTTTACATTTCACTCGGTATCTCACTTGTTTCTGTGTGTTCGTTGATGAATTTTTCATAGAAATGATGAGAATAACAAGAAGAACCGAGAAAAAAGTATTATTGAATCATCAGATGATATTCGTGATAAATGCCTGTTTTGCGGTAATAACACAGGTAATAATAAATATCGATTTATTACATGTACCAGTTGTTTGAGAAATAGTCACGTTAAGTGTATTGAGATACACTTAACCTGATCAAAAAGATGATACTATTTTGAAAACATTCGATTATAAATATGGCATTTGTAACTTATGTGATTCATATTACCTGAGTTACTGATTTTTGGTTGCGCGCCCATTTTTGAGCTGTAGGAAAAACCGGAAAAACCTACAGTACCACCCCGGGCAGTCGATGCAAATTTCAATCAAAATGGATTGATATATTTGTATGGGTGTATACACATTTATTTAAGTTTTTCAAGAATATTATAATTTTTGTTTAGTTTTTAGACAGATTTTATTTAATTAGTATTCAGAAATATATTTATTTTTATTTAGAATAATATTTATTTTCATTAAGAATTAAATTTATGTTTACTAAGAATAATTATTATTTCATTATTACTACAGATTATTATTATAACGTGCGTTTCTTATTATATTTTATATGTATGTGATATTTATGTGATTTATGAGTTTTTGTTAGATTGATAATTATTATCAGAAGCAGTTCTCTGATAATAATAAGGTAACGTTGGAGGGTATCGTTGAGCCTTCATGTGGGACAATAGGGCTCTTGGCGAACACCCACTATTAAAAAAAGGAAACGCACCATTGCAATACCTCCTGGGTGGTGTGGAAACTTGCATTGTTATTAAATTGATCAGTATAATGGGCCGTGGTAGCTGCGATATATAGTAGAGCCTTTGCTCTTCAACCCTCAACCGGGAACCGAACCTGGATCCTCTCGGTTACCAGGCTGGCGCTCAACCACTGCGCTAATAATTTTAAAGATACTACTGGCAGTTTTGATTTGAATACAATTTGAAATAGTAGTTTCATGCTATGGCTTCTATTTTTTCAATGCTTTCAGTAATTTGTTGTGGTTACTCCTAAACCTCGACGATCCGGAATAATCCGTTCGTCAAAAAACTTGAAATGAACACAAAACCTCATAATACCTAGTTTTCGAAAAAAAAAAATCTGATTACTCTTGTCATTCCCATAATTTCTGTAAAAAACGTATCAACGAACGCGCAAAGACAAGTGAGATAAAGAGTGAAATGTAAAAAAAATACGAATTTAATTTCTCCAGTCTCCCCTACGGTGGTACATATTTCATAATACTTTTTTCTCGGTTCCTCTCGTCATTCTCATCATTTCTATAAAAATATCATCAACGAACACACAGAAACAAGTGAGATACCGAGTGAAATGTAAAAAAAAGTCCGAATTTAATTTCTCCTGTTTCCCCTACGGTGGTACATATTCCATAATTCTTTTTTCTCGGTTCGTTTTGTCATTCTCATATTTTCTGTGGAAAATTCATCAACGAACACGCAAAAACAAGCGAGATACAGAGTGAAATGTAAAAAAAACATGAATTAAATTTCTCTAGTCCCCCCTACGGTGGTACATATTCCATAATACTTTTTTCTCGGTTCTTCTTGTCATTCTCATCATCTCTATAAAATTATCATAAACGAACACACAGAAACAAGTGAGATACCGAGTGAAATATAAAAAAAAATCCGAATTTAATTTCTCCAGTCTCCCCTACGGTGGTACATATTCCATAACACTTTTTTCACGGCTCCTTTTGTCATTCTCATAATTTATATGAAAAATTCATTAACGAACACGCGAAAACAAGCGAGATACAGAGTGAAATGTAAAAAAAAATACGAATTTAATTTCTCCAGTCTCCCCTACGGTGGTACATATTCCAAAATTATTTTTTCTTCGGTTCCTCTTGTCATTCTCATATTTTCTGTGAAAAATTCATCAACGAACACGCAAAAACAAGCGAGATACAGAGTGAAATGTAAAAAAAATCCGAATTTAATTTCTCCAGTGTCCCCTACGGTGGTACATATTCCATATTACTTTTTTCTCGGTTCCTCTTGTCATTCTCATGATTTATATGAAAAATTCATCAACGAACACGCAGAAACAAGTGAGATACCGAGGGAAATGTTTTTTCAAATATCTTGAATGTTAACTTGCGATTATTTTGAGGCCCTATATGAATCGGATACTCCATTAAGAGCTATTCTGCCAGGAATCATCCACAATAATACAATAAAGGCAAAGATATACGCGAAAATAGGTAAAAAGTGTGGCTAGGAAATATATGAAAGTTTGGCAACGTCGCACGTAAAATTGCGAACCGTGGCTGGAAATTCGTGTATAACTTCACACTAACCAGATGATTAGTATGGAAACTTTCACCGCTAGGGCTGAGTAATAAATAATAAAGCTCGTTTTTTATTCATCGGCTCTTATACAATGTAGGTAGGTTAGGTATATGTATGAGAATATAAGGATGTGTTTGGTGGATTGGTGGACGACAAGTTTAAAATAAGCGAGGGTTCTTAATTCATTTAAAACTCTATTTGAAACAATTATATTCTCATATTCTCCATATCTGCACCTGGACGTTCGATGGAAGTAGCACTCCACAGTCTTCAATTTGGGTCGAGGAAGATGGTTGCAGCACACCAGAATGTTGATGCCACTGGATCTGAATATTGTCTCCAACATGCTCTTATAACTCTCCCGTCCAGCCCATCAAGCCCACAGGCCAATTTTGGGATTGCCAGGTCCACAATATTCTGATCCAGCATCGTATCTCTTAGCTGGTGGTGGCTTATATATGCGGTAGACGAGGTCGTTTATCCTTTTCATGATCTTATATGGACCTTCCCACGAGTTCCGAAGCTTTGGTGATAGGCCACGGTGACGTTTAGGGTTGTAAAGCCAGACAAGTTCACCCATCTGATATCCACCAGCATCGGCCTTGATGTCGTAGGTCTCCTTCATTCTTTCGCTGACACTCTGAATGTTCAAACGGACCCGTTCGTGGATGTCGTCCATTTTCCGTCGTAGTTTGCTGACGTAGTCATCTCCCACAGTGTCTTGTCCTGGTGGCGTCCCAAACTTTAGGTCACATGGAAGTCGCAGCTCTCGGCCCATAATAACACTAGCAGGGGTTTGGCCGGTTGACTCGTGAACTGCGGAACGATAGGCCATCAGGAACAGATGAAGGTACTGGTCCCAATCCTTCTGATGGTCAGAGACTACCTTGGACAGGTGGCGGTTTATCGTCTTATTTATCCGCTCCACCATTCCATCGGACTGTGGATGTAGAGCTGTGGTCCTCGTTTTCCAGATGTTCAGCATCTGACACATCTCCTGGAACAGGTTTGACTCGGAATTACTGCCTTGATCCGAATGCAGCTCTAACGGGACACTGAATCGATAAATCCACTCCTTCACCAAGACGTCGGCAACGGTGATGGCTTCTTGGATGGGCAGGGCATAGGCTTCGGCCCACTTGCTGAAGTAATCCATCGCCACAAGGATGTACTTGTTCCCGTGTTCAGATTGTGGGAACGGGCCAGCGATGTCAATGGGGATCCTTTCGAATGGGCTGCCCACATTGTACTGGCGCATCGGGGTCTTAGGTCTTGTTCGAGCATACAACACATTTTCTGCACCAGTCTTTGACGTCAGTTTGGCAATTGACCCAGTAAAACCAATGCCTCAGTTTCTGGAGGGTCTTCGTCACTCCCAGATATCCTCCTCTGACCCCATCATGAATTTCTGGAAGAACATCCTGTCTCCTGCTCCTGGGAACTACCATCTGTCGTCTGTCTTTTCCAACATCCTCAGTCTCCAACACACGTTTCAGGACTCCATTGTCGAGGGTAAGGGAGTTCCATTGGGACCAATAAGATTTGACGACTGGAGAACAACTGGCTATTTCCTGCCACGACGGTCTTCGATCACTCTTCTTCCAGCCGATGACTAAGCCAAGATCTGGATCTTTCTCTTGGTCTTTCTGGATCCTGTGGTCATTCCAGTTATCATCCACCGCCGTAGTTCTGCAGAGTGTAGACTCCTTCTCCTCTGCTCGTCGGCAGTGCGAATAGTCATCTGGCCATGGTCTTCGTGACAGGGCATCTGCATTCTTATGGCTGGTCCCCGCTCGATGTTCGATCTCAAAGTCAAATTCTTGGAGCCTCTCGATCCAACGTGCCACTTGGCCCTCGGGATTCTTGAACTGTAGGAGCCATTTGAGAGCTGCATGGTCAGTCCTCAGCAGGAATCTTCTCACATACACGTACTTATAGAAGTGTTCTACTCCTTTGACAACAGCCAACAGCTCCAGCCTGGTGACACAGGAATTCCGTTCCGGTTTACTGAGGGTCTTGCTAAAATAACCTATGACTCTTTCCTGTCCTTCCTGGATCTGTGACAGGACAGCTCCAAGTCCCACATTGCTTGCATCCGTGACCAAAATAAATTTTTCGTCCGGAAGAGGATAGCTCAGAAATGGTGCGTTGATCAATGCTCCTTTCAGCTTCCTGAACGAGTCTTGGCATTCTTCAGACTACTGGAACTTTGTTTGCCCTTCTGTAAGCCTGGTCAGTGGTTTAACGATGTTAGCAAATCCCAGTACGTATCGGCGATAGTAAGTGCACAAGCCAAGAAAACATCGAAGCTGGTGAATGTCTTTCGAAACGGGCCATTCCTTAACAGCTTTGATTTTCTGCTCATCTACTGCCACTCCTTTCCCAGAGACAACGTGACCAAGATATCGTACTTCTTTCTGGAACACATGACATTTCTTGGGGTTCAATTTCAGTCCGGAGCTTCTCAGTCGCTGGAATACCTCCTCTAAATTTTTCACATGGTCGATGAACGATCTGCCGACCACAATAATGTCGTCAAGATACACCAGACATGTCTTCCATGAGAGTCCCTTCAGAACCGTCTCCATCAATCTTTAAATGTGGCTGGAGCGTTGCAGAGCCCGAATGGCATAACTGTGATCTTCCTGGGCCAGTTCTACCTGCCAGTAGATTTACTACGCACATGCCCAATTTTCCCGCAATTCCAGCACCTTATTTGTTTTCTTTCAGGCAGGACTTCCTTCATTAATTTTCTCATGACAGCCTCGATATTAGCGGGCTCCTGTGGCTGTGGATCTTCCTCGATCATCCGGACTCTACTCTGGCTTTTGCAGGATTGCTTTGCTGCTTCGAATTCCAGAGCGCGTGCCAATGCATCCACGAGATGTGCGGGGCGAGCTAGTGTTAGGGCTTGCCGGGTTTCCTGGTCACGAAGTCCATCCAAAAATGCCTGGACCGCTAGTCACTCCATTACATTTTCCGGTGTAGCTGGGTACGCAAGACGAACCAAGTGTGCAATACCTGCTTCAAATTCTTGCAACGATTCGCTTGATTTCTGGCATCGATTCTTCAGCCGTGAGTGATATACGTGTTCAAGGTGGGTTTGGCCAAAGCGAAGTTCCAAGTGTTTTACCAGCTGTTCATAGTCTTCCTGTTGTTGGGCGGTGAGCGTTTGTAAAATATTTGTTGCTTCGCCACGCAATGCCAGTGTCAATGCTAAAGGTTTTTCCCCAGCATTCCATCCATTTGCTTTGGCAGCAGCTTCGAATTGTCGGTGGTAGTTTGACTATGGAGTATTTCCGTCGAACTGAGGCGGTTTCAATTAGAGCTTTCCTGGTTCCGTACTGACCTTAAAATCTTTTACGTCTCTTTGAACTTCCTCCAGGTTCGTACTCAGGTCCAGCAATGGGTTTTTGTTGTAAGTTTCTGGGCTGTGCGCAGAATCCATTCGCTTTTCCAATTCATTAATTTTTTCCTTTATTCTGCCGATTTCTGTCTCGATTCCGCCTTTTATTTTATCATGGAACGTTTCCTAAATTTTTTTCATTTCTTCCTCCATGTCATCTTTGATTTTCTCTACCTCTGTTTCAACAGTTCCCATTATTTCTTCCAACCGATTCGCCACACTGCAAACTTCTTGTTTCAAGCTTCTCGAACTTTCGTGAAGCTTCTCTTCTAGATTTTTCGAATTTTGAAAAAATTTATCTTCCAGGCTCTTCGAATTTTGTTGAAGTTCTTTCAGACTTACGAAATTTTGTTGGAGTTCTTCCTTCAAACTAGTCGAATTTTGTTGGAGTTCGTCTTTCAGAGACTTAGTAGTTTCTTCGAGTTTATTCATAATCGAACTCAATTCAATTCCTGAAACTTCGAATAAAAATGTTTCTGGGTCTTCTCCTTCTTCACTGAGTCCATCTGAAAGTCTTTTCTGGAGTACGGCCTTCTTTCCAGTTGTTTCTAACTCTCGCTCCTCTAACTCTTGCTTTAATTCACTAACTTTAAGGTCAACTAGGTGAACTCTCCTCGGAAACATTTTATCTTTAATCGTTTTTAACCGGAATATCAGTCTATTATTTATTTCACACAAAGAGTTTTCAGTTTATTGTCCCGCGACGCGCAAAACTGTCCACTTTGCACTCAAATGTTCAACGGGTCACTAACTGTCTATTAGGCGCGATAAACGTCTATCAGTTTTTAAACGGCGAACACTTCAACACTTATTTATTTTAAACATCCGACTTCTGACAACAAATGTAGTAAAATTAGTTAGTGCAGTTTTATTTAAAACACTATTTACAACAATTATTCACTAAAACATTTACTTCAATAACTATTTCAAATTATTTCTACTGTGGCTATCTATCAGCGAACTCTGGAACAGTAACTAACTCTGAACTCTGACTGCCCCCCAGCGGTTATATAGCCGCAAGCAGGTTCCATCCACGACTCTCGATTATTCAGGAGTATAGAACATTTCATCTAGATGGCTCTTCGAATAGTATCGAGCGATCGATTTATTTCAGCCTGTTCTCGGCGATCCGTACGCCAGCAGATATGCTGTTGTAGTTGAACGAGGGTGCCTAATTAATTAGATCAGGGCCGGTCTCGGGGCCGGACTCGAAATCGTTACAGTATAGTGGACAGAAGTTAAAACAAGGATTTTTTATATAAAACAGGTACAGAAGTCGCATCTAAACTACAGTAAAAAAAAAAGTTACATTCTTTAAAATTGTATCGATATCATCAAGTACAACAGTGAACTTAACCTAACAAATTATTAATATTAATGTAAGTCACAATTTTGGCCAAAGTATAAATAAGTCTTGACTTGTGCATTCTTCATGTGACCAATACTTGCATTTACAATGTACCCAACCTTCCCCTGGTCCACTTGAAGTGAAGGATTTAAAGCATACAAGGCAGTATTCTTCGTCGCTCTCTTCTGTCTTTCCTTATGTCTTTCTTCATCCGTCTTAGGGGAATTCTTTGTTTTTGGTTTAGGGCCAGAAAAATTTTTCTCAACACTTCTGTTCATCTTCTCTTCATATTGTGCCCTAATTTCTTTTTTTTCTTGTGGTATCGGTGTACTGTATGACCAATTTCCTTTTTTTTTGTTTAGAAATCCATATATACCAATTTACTTCAAAGTATAGTCATACTTTTAAGGACACTCCGCTACTCGTTGGCTTTAAGGGTTCACTTGTACATTTGTATCATAACACACTACCATAATTACAAGAAGTGCTACAAAATTTATGGGAAAACATGAACCAATATTCCCATATTTTTTTATACGTTTTGTTATATTTATATACGTACGTTCTGGTCAGTTGATTTGATATGAACTATATTTGTATGTTTCCCTTAGTAAATAAGTCAATATTTCTGTCTACCTATCCTACTTATTGTTTTATACCTGACAAAAGGTATCATTTCTTTTGACAAAAATAAGTAGATACTATCATGCAAAACTTCAATACGTAGTTCGCACAGTTCTCTCGACTGAGGGTTGCTCGTAAGGGTGCATTGGTTGACGGAACAAACAAAAACAAAAATATCATTGAAACGACTTGTCGACACTCTTGCGAAGTATTATTGAACTACTTACGATACTTTAATGGTTATTTAACGAAGAAGTGTATTAATAAGGGCGATTATAACAGTTAAGATATTATAACGTGTGAGCGGAGCGAGCGCGTTTAATGTTCGAGATTGTTAATCGCCATTTTAATTCACGAGTTCGTTACAAAACTTTTCCGTTGACCGTAATTTTCAAAATAAAAAATGGTACCGCTTGAGGATTGAACCCTTGACTTTGCCATCACCTCAGGACTCAAACCAGCATTTTACCAGCCGGCTGCGTGACTATCTAGCTATTAATGCTACTGTCAACTTTACTGATATATTTGATGTTTTCTGAATTTTTTTTTGCAGAACTTCGTCACTATCCATCTTTTTATTTCAAAATAAACGTAGAATTTTAAGCAGTTACAACAATGAAATTAATAATGACGGATAGTATTAACACAGCTACTTGATTTCAGGATAAATGTTTGAGCGGGTAAGTATAAATATGTTTGGTTGCATACGCCACAGGTCAGTATATAAATATAATATGTATTGGAGCAATGTACGTTGGGTTGCATATTGGTAAGTAAATCGTTGATTAATAGAAAATCATTCATTAACAGGGGTTATTCAATATTCGATTTTGAGTGCGTTAAAATACATTAAATAAACGGTCGACGTAATAATCCAATTAGGACAACTTTCACACAATAATACCATACATACCTACAAAATCAATTTAAAATTTCAGCGTAAGTCTATGATGGTGTAATCCGAAACGAAACGTTGCATAAAAGAAATTTGGCATTTTCGTATTTAATTTTATATTATACAATTCATGTAGTTGCTATAGGTACAATACAAAATTTCAAACACTTTCATATATTTCAACTGATTTCGTGACTGAAATAATTTTGGGACGCCTATGGTAAAATCCTTCAGATATTTTCTGGTGACTGACGATAATCACAGTAAATTTTTATTGCGCGTTGACCAATCACGAAGTTTGCCGGTAAAAAGACCTGCGTTCCTTCAATGCGTTATGTTATGCGATTCATGCAACGCAATTTCATTATTTTCGTAATTCCCACTTCCGAGAAGACAAGAAGTCGTTTTGCACTATGTGGAATTAATGGTTTGGTTACCTACCTACATCAGTGAATACATATATGAGATTCAAAGGAACTTATACATTAAGGTTAGTTTTGTTTATGAAGATATCACATGATAATAGTTTGCGGTAAATTCTAATGCGTTTCAGTAATGCAAAGGATTGCATCGTATTTTCATTCTAGTCAAAATGGCGGTTGCTTGCGATCTTGCGATTTTTTTATGTTTTGTTTATTTGGGAATAAAAGAAGGATAATAGTTTAGTTCAAATGTAATATTTGTAAGACAGTTTTTTCTATGAATTTATTGTAAACTGTCAGATTTGCATTACTTTTCCAAAGTTTAAAAACTGTTTTAAATTGTTTTTCTTTTAACCAGCTGTCGTCTCCCTACGAACGACAGCCCTCAAAAGTCGAAACTTGTGCGAGCCAAGGGTTAACAAGGTCTTACCTTTTAACGTGCGATTCCTAGCAATTTCTCAGGCCATCAGAAAATTAAATTGAATTCGCTGGGATCGAACCAGCGAACGGTAAAAAGTAAAATATGAAATCGTGTAGTTTGTTATCCTACTTACCTATAGTATGCCATGATACGTTTTAAATGATTATTTTTAAGGTTAGAAGAATCGCGGAATCGGTTAGTTTGGATGTGTTCCGTTAATAAACATGTTACCAAAAGTGGTTAGCTGAAAATTATTCTGGTGTCGTGACAGCTACATTCTGGTTAGTGCGTAATACGGGACACTTCCACCTTTGGGTATTTACTGCATTTGTCATTATTATTTGTTGTTGTTGTGTTATTTTCTCTGCAAATTTTGTTGTGTGAGAATCTTCAATCTTTTGTGTTTTACAATTATATTATTCAATACTTATAATAATGCATGAAGCAGCTGCTCATTTTTTCTTGATGATATTCTTTCTGAAAGTTCCAGCAGTGATGATAATTTTGTTGTTCGGGGTTCTTTAGGTATATAAGGCATCTCATGATTTGTACGTAGTTAATTTTCATTCAAATACCTCCACAAGTTCATCCAATACTAAATTTGAAATATATTCTAATGACATACGACAGATCGCATTAACTGCTCACCTACGTGCAAACCCCGGTCGTTTTGGTACTAATAAAAGACACCAGAATTTCAGAAATCATGTCCCGTAACTCGCCAATCTTTCAGGAATATTTTATACGGGACACAAAATGTGCAGCCTTAACGAACAAGTTTATTAACGGAACATGGGGTCTATTCTGTAACACTTCCGTTAATATTTGGACTCCTCTTAAATTTTGTGGCTATCTATATATCATAGCCACAAAATTTTAGAGGCGTCCAAATATTAACGGAAGTGTTATAGAATAGAACCCCATATCCTTGATAAAGCACAATATTTCAATCTTCAAGCTTTATTTTCGGTCGCGCCACTGTTGAGCTCTATCGTCGTTAACAAGATTACTTTTGCCCGCCGGCGTCGACCAATAAGAAGCGAGCAAATTCACACTGCATGCTACCTGATTTGGTTTCGAGATGGAGGGACGTGCGATCTCGACGTGATGGTGAAGCGCGCGTGTGATAACAATACACTATTTTAGTGCTGACGTCAGAGCTGTCAATTTTGTTGAGTTATTTCATATGCATTATCCAAACAAACTTGTCTTGTGTATGATTCCTATATAAGCTGTCGGATTTTTATGGATATTTGATTTATTAAAGGGTTTCAAAGAGAATAACAGTATAAGTGTCTTATGTGTAAATAATACTGTAACAAAGTAACTATGGTAAAATTTAAACATAATATATTTATATATAACTTTCAGTTGTAGGTTGAAAATGGCAGAGAATGCAATGTTTTTAATTATTTCACTCATTTCTCTGCACCAATTTCGACAAAAAATCAAAAAATATACCACATACACATTCTTTCAATGGTAAAAACGGTTTGTTTGGATAATGGCCCGTGACACTCAAGCGTGAGGTCACACTAAACTGGTCTATAGCCGCTTTTTTTTGAGAGTTTCATGCACCGCCCAGTAAACATAAATACATAACTTAAACATAACTGTTATATCACATTGTGACTTGGTGATGTTATTCAGAGATCATATTTTGCGTAACTTCAATGTGACTTTATTACATACATACGAGGTGGTGCTGTAGGTTTTCCAGGTTTTCCTACAGCTGAAAAGTGAATACATCACCTAAAACATCAGTAAGTCGCCCCGGAGCGCCACGGCAAATAATAATAATAGCCGTCCTCTACCCGCACAGGCTATGCCTTTGGGTACACTCAACGAGTGTTTATGAGGGAGTATTATTATTATTATTATTATTATTATTATTATTATATAATGTTATTCAAAACATCTATGCAATATTTGTAAAATGTAACATTGTAAGATCAGGGTGGAGCATATACTTATGGTTTACCAACACTTTTTTCTATATTTATAGGTATATTTCTGGAATTTCAGTAGTCACTTTTCAGTAGATGAATAACAACAATAGCAATTAACAAAGTTATTCATCTACCAAAGAGTGGCGATTGAAATTCCAGAAATACAACTTTAAATGTAGAAAAATAAGTGTTGGTAAACAATGAGTATAAGCTCCACCCTGTATGCTAAGAAATAAAATATGTATATAATGGGGTAATGATGTAAAACATACCAATCAATCAAAAAACTTTATTGTCAATGATTAAAATATCATGGATAAAGCGTTATACAACAAGACAGTAACATCATTAACAATTAAATTAAATTCAGCAGTATAAAAAATATAATCTTGAATCACTATGAACAGAACAAAGTACCTAATAATATGACTTACCATCTGAATCAGATGAAAAATTTATTGATAGATCTACCAAAGTTAAGTGTTATTAGAAGAATAATATTGAACGAAAACCTATTTCATTTAAAAAATAAAAACAGATATCATTGAATCAATAATTATATGGTTGTTGTCTTGGTCACTTCTCCTTTCTTTTTAGTTTCTGCTCTGCTACTGTCATCCAATCCATCACTATGAGTCAAACTCTTCATCTGTGATTGAACTGCAAACATCTTTTACATATTCTAAAAATATAGTCATTATAGTCACTGAAAACTCATATTAATCTTTATGATATAAGAAAACGACCATCCAATAATTATTAACAATCCTATGTTGCCCATAGAGGTAAAAGAAAAATAATTACTTACGTTTCAGTATATCCATCATTATCAATTCAAAACTTTTAGATTTTTTTCTTTGCCCAGTCCAGAAGGGCTCATCTTCGATTAGTTCGGAAACAACAACTGCTATTTAAGTTTTTGTAATCTTATCATTTTGTACATCAAAACTGATAGAGGAATGTGAATGGACACCACCAAACTGAAAAGAAAATGCAGTTAGTTTACTGATAATTTGTATTAAACAATTCAAGTGATTTCTCTACAATCTCAAGAAACGTTAAAATTATCATAAATTAATGAAATAAATAATAAGAAAGATCAGAACACTCTGTATAAAATATATAATTTTGAGTTCACTTACAAATTAAGCAGCTCCAATATTGTTGTTTTAGCAAGCTAAATTCATTAGTTTCAGTTCCAAAAATTCCTTGATCAATCGGTTCAAAATAATTTGACACAGCTCCAGATGTCAGCAACCATTTCAATACTGTCCAATATCTGATTAGCATGAACCACAACTGATAGCTTTTCTACTATTCATAGCATCATATGTAGATACTCCCTAATCAATAGGAGATTTCACTACATTCACTACATAACCTAAATGATAAAATAACAATTAGTGGATGGAGTAGTGGAAAATCATAATCATACCATGGAAATTATGAGTTTTGCAATCCTATTGATTCCAATCACTTTTAAGTAGTTTGAATTATATTTTAATTCTATGAACTCAAAACTCCTACCATGACCGCCATGATTATTAGGATAAAATGAACGATGGCGTCAGTGATATATTCATTTCATATTTACTGGGTAATATTGTTTGAACGTGGATATCATTTTTTTAGGTTACGTAGATTTTGACTTTTTGTCGACATTAATATGTTGTTATATGGTTAGGTTTTAGGTTATGTTGAAATGGCATATGAATGACGTCATGACGTGGTCATTACCCAAAAATTACAATTAAGAAACCTTTAAGATAATATTAATTTCAAGGCTCCTTGTACACATGTCAGTAATGTTTTGAGAAGGTTAGACAAAAATATCGAACAAATAACATAACTACTCTGTCTAAGACATACATGTATTATCTAATGAATATTATTGGTTACATTATTTTGATGTTACATAAACATATAGTTGAAAACACTTTTGGAAACGTCAAGATCCACGAGACCACCTCGCTACGCCCGGTGTATACCGATTACCGTGCTCTTGCGGGTCTGTGTATATCGGTACCACCCTCCGCAGCGTAAAAACCTGGATCTCTGAACACCACAGGCAATGTAGGCTAGCCCAGACAGAGAAGTCTGCCGTGGCATTGCACGCCCATGGAGAAGGTACACATGACATCCTGTTTAAAAATACTGAAGTGATCTCAACAACAAAACATTATCATGCCCGCCTTAATAGAGAAGCCATAGAAATACATAAACACAGAAATAATCTCAACAGAAAAGAGGAATCATTGAATCTGAACAAAGCCTGGTACCCAGCCCTGAAAAACACGAAAACAAAACAATCATATAACATAACCGAGCAGGTAGGACGGGGCAATCACAACTTATTAACTAGACAGGTAGACAATTGCAACATACCACCCGGCCAGGTAACCCAGTCACCCCAAGTGAAACAAAATAATCAAATAGCCAGGCTGCGACTATAAATTGCGAAGAATTCCAAACCGTTGTATTAGTATTACGTCGCTCTTCGAGAAGACTAAAGCTATAATGAAGATGCTCACCGCAGTTGTGAGCGAAACGTCCAGTGGAACCGCCTCCACGGAGGTGAACCGACCACGGCCTCAAAGCCCGGAAACCATACCTCAGGATATTGAAGGAGTTTATTGAAGAATTGTAAAGCAGAGTACATGCAATTTTTTTTCGGTTATTCTTAGATTATGATACGGATAGTTGTACGTTATGTTTCTCCTTGTACCGTGGGCGTGATTTATTTTGTACACTTCGAACTTTTCAGGTTTCTTTTTAACAAATTTTACACTTTCGAGTATATATGTGCCATATGCTGTGAGTAAACAGTTTTTTTTAAAGAAAGTTCTACAAGATTGGTAATAACCCAGATGAAACATGATTCTAATCGCCATTTTTTGTAGTCTGAACACTCGATCAAAAGAGCATGAGTTACCCCAAAATATCATACCATATTTGAGGAAGGAAATGAAATTACAGTGATATACAGTGCGAGTAAGATTGACATCAAGATTTCTTGCAATAACTCTGAGGGAATAAAGACAAGAGGAGAGTTTGGAACATACATATTCAATTTGAGGTTCCCATTTCAAGGTTGAATCCACGTAAATGCCTAATAATTTGCAAGCTTTTGTTACATTCATTGTAAATCCATCAAAGTCAATAGAACTTGGTACTATTTGTTTATTTTGAGCAGTTTTGAAGATTATACTTAGAGTTTACTCTTTATTCAAAACAAGGTCATTTTCAGAGAACCATTTGTGTATTTGAGTAAATTCGTGACTATTTGCTATTTTGATGTTGTCAATAGTTTTCCCTGACATAATTATGTTTGTATCGTCCTCATAGTTAATTAGTTTTATATCTCTTAGGAAGTTGGAGAGGTCGTTCAGGAAAATTATGAAGATAAGGGTACCGAGAATACTCCCTTGAGGAACTCCCATGTTGTAATATAATTCTTCAGATAATATGTTTGTATTATTATCTGAGTTTAACTTTTTGTTGCCTGTTGCTTAGAAATGATTCTATCCATGTGTATGCTTTCCCACGGATACCATAATTTTGTAGTTTTGCTAAGACGAGATCATGATTTAGGCAATCAAAAGCCTTAGACAAATTCGAAGTTAGGTTCATCAAAAGCAGGAGGTTGTGTTTTATAATCAATGGAACAGATCCTCCTGCAAAAGTACATTACCTTCTGCATCAGTTTGAGTTTCTAGCTTGTGAGTTATGAGTCTCAATAGTCTCTTTGAGCATATCAAAGTTACAAATTTCCAATCAAGTTTTCTTCTAGAAATAATGGGCCAATTATGAAATTTTCAAGAATACCAGCCCAAACATTAACTTTTTGTGGGCGTTGTGAATGTCCTCGAAAGATATGAGGGTTTTCGTTACTTCAATAGCGACAATTTTATTAACATTGCAATACAGAAAAACATAATATTCATTGCTGAAATAGATGTTTAACAAAAGCATATGGATGACATTGTGTCGATGAGACCTGATGAATGTCTTCATAATCATTCTTATAGAGTTCTTGAATAATCTGCATTTAATATTGAAGAAATGTATGCACTTTCAGTGCTTTTCTTATAGTCTCGCTGTAACTTCTGTTCTGCTACAGCTCGTGGGCTCTGCAGCCGATGTTCCCAAAACTTAAATTTGAGGTTCTTCATTTAGCACTCTGGGTAGATTCTTTTTTTATTTTTCACCGAACCATTTTCGTAAAAATTTGTCACAAAATCAAGCACATACTTGACTTACAATTTATATTTCTTTCATTAAAAAAATATGATACTTTTTGTTTAAATAACCTGAAAACCATGCATCACAGTGCAGGCGAGTTCTAATTACTTCTGAAAGTTTAGAACGCTATTTTTCGGAAACTGCTCATCAAAAATAATGAGTTGGGATACCATTGGAAAGAGAATTAAACGCCCAACCAAATGATGTGTCAATTGACCCACCTTTCCATTTGAGATTCTTGGGGTAACATTTAAGCCTCCTACTGGCTTGAACCACGAGGGCTACAAATATTCATTCAAAGTATCCCCATTGAAAATAGAATTTACCTGTTTTTTCGATTTCTCATATTATTTACTGGAAGATATTGAAAATGGGAAGTTTTCAGCTTGACACCCTGTATGTATTTATCATTGTTTTTGAAAGATATTTCTAGGAATATAATGATAATAATAATATAGCTCTTATTGGTTACAGGTTATGGATAGTCTACAAAACAGTATAAAATTAATAGAAAGAGCTCGACCGACTAACCTGTAGATCCAAAGGAAAATTTCTTTCTCTTTCTGACAAAACATTGAAGTAATATGAGAATCCATGTAGGTATACATTTTTTTTATACATACATACAGACATACACACAGTCGTTCAAATGTTATATTTTGAAATCAGAATAAAATTTCATAACTATGTTAAAAAAAATCAATAGACTTATACATCATTTGTGGATAATTGTATTTAGTGGTTTGGTAGATATAATTGGGAATTACCTGAATAAAAAGCTGTATTTGTTGATACTGAAAGGGAAGTACTGATAAATGTTACCAAGTCATTATTTCACATAGATCATGATACAGGCTAATGATAACATAATTCAAAAACGACACTTTTTCACAATGTATTTGCCAAATAGCTACTATACCAAAATCTTTAAAAATCATTGTTAAGTTCCTTTATTACTTTTAGAAGCCAAAGTATTGTAGACTATTATTATATAGTGTTGTTAGTGTTTTTGTACTGATGTAGAAAATTTGATGTTATTTTTATATTTATTTTTACCGAAAGTATTATGCTGAAAGACCATTGTTCAAGTATTTTATGTTATTCGGTAGGATTGGATTGAAGAGTATCTCAAGACTAAAATATATTGAAAGAAAATAATGTTTATTTTTTCTTTAATATATTTTCATATCAAGAACTCATGTAACTACATTGTAAAACTAGTTTTTATTTTATTCCAATTAAATACTCATTAACTGTCCCCAGGTTCCTGTAGTGAGTGTTTTTGTACTGATGTAGAAAATTTGATGTTATTTTTATATTCATTCATACTGAAAGTATGTTATTTGGTAGAATTAGAGTTAACAGTATCTTGATACTTTAAAATATTGATAGAAGCAATTATGTAGCCTTTAACGAGAACTCTGTATTATTTTTTTAATATATTTGTCTATCAAGAACTCATGTTTCAAATATTCTTCAACTATCCCTAACTCCCACAATATACATGTTTACCCGCAGTAAATATCAGCCATTCTCAAAATAAGATAATTCCAATGATGTAAGATTCAATAATTCAACCGTTTGATGCCGGACTTAATGTAATTAACTAATTTTTTTTCGCCTCCTTTCCTGAACTAGTAAACATAGCATATACATTATTTCAATTTTTTTCTTGAAAGTTTTCGCCAGAATAAGCATTGGAGGTTGAATTTGAGGTACTGTCAAAAATAAGGAATCAATTTTATCAGGTGAAATCAATTTTTTTCATAAAATCTGAAACTGTTCATACCTATAAAAATATTGACATCAACTAGAAAATGTTCTTTATTGAATGGGGTTACTTACACAGTTTGAAATAATTCACAATACATAACCCTACAGAGGTACTTATTGAAATTCAATAAAACGTTTTTAGTAGCATCGCGGCAGAAAATACAGAGCATTTTGAGAATGGTTTGAAGTGAACACTTTTTTTCATGGTAAAATGTGTTCTGTTTGTCATCAAAAATAAGTTAGTGTGCCTCCTGTTTGAAAGTGTTACGTCAGCTGTTATAGAATAGCCATGGTAATCTCACAAGACCGTCTTATTTCTGAATAAGGGACATGCATTCACAAAAAAATTATTTATTTTTGGTATCTTCTGTCTACATCATACAACAGTCTATCAGCATAGTCCACGCCCCCATGTAGGTTCTCATTGTAATCTTTCACTGCACCTTTTTGGTCACGTTTCACAAAAGTCTCTTCACTTCTAAAACAATTACTGGCTATGTTATCCCCAGTCAACCAGCGAAGTCGCAGTAAGTGGCAGGGAATTCAATTTAATGTCTCTATCTGGATCAACAATGCGATTTTACAAATAATTACCAGCGATTTCGCTTTGCGGACAATGATATGCAATAAATATCAACCTTGTGATTTCGCAAAATACCATTCTAAAGCAGTTAAAATCAATGCGATCTAGAGAAGTCCTTACGACTGTTACAATGTTAACACCATGCCACATATTTTTGACTGTTTTATATTAACGTTAATTTCGTGATATTTATTGAATTTCCAATAATATATTACTCGAGAAGTTCCATGGGTAATGATCGGGCGACTTTTTGAGAAGTGAATAGCGCTTCTTTCGACACTAGCGGCAGAGGATATCAACTTCATCTGGCAACGACCGGCCCATGGCAGCCATTTTAACTTTGTCATTTGATGTTGATGAACTTGTAGCAAAGAGTTTTTACATTGTAGATATTCTTTGCTTGTAGCTTGTAGCGCTATTGTTTGTTTAGTTTAAGAATTGTAATTTGCTAACAAAATAAATTATTTTATCGGTTGTTTATAAAGTTGGGTATTTTGTAGGTATTCGTGCATAGTTCAGTCCCTTAGTGTAGAAAAGTTGCAAATTTTCTAAAGGTAAGTGAAACTTTTTGACTTCGTTTCGTAAAATAAACAAAATTATAAACATATTCGATGAACAATTACGCGATTCATCTTCAAGTGGAAGGTGAGGTAGCAGCAGAAAAAATCAATAGTGGAAACAACTATAAATAACTGAAACCGTTATTGATTATCGTTAGGTTAGATACAAAAATGTACTGATGGACCATATGGGCTTTTATATATGCAGATGCAAAACGAAATAATAGAGGAAATAATTATATTAACATTTGATAGACAGATGTAAGACATTTTTGATCCATTCTCATGCCCTCAAATTATACAGGGTGGCTAAAAATGATTCTAGTGAAAATGAACAACTGAAAATTATAAAAATTCAATAGTTGTTTTCTGTTGAATACTTGCAAACGAAAAATGTATAAGTCTATGCGGATATACCGTCAAGTAGGGTCGTTCACTCTTCTTATTTGATAAGAGTATTCGATAATTTTTTCTACACCCAGTTCATAATTTTGAAGAAGCTCCATTTTCTGATTTCTGATGCTGTGTTCTCTAAATAATTATATTTTTCACTCATATTCAATTTGAGGATTAAAAATATTAATGATTATGTAGTGGTGTAGTGGGGATGGCTACAGGCAGTGCCTTTAGGATAACGCGCATTAAATGTATTCCCCAAACTAGAGATGGGACATCGAAACATAACATCGATGTTGAACATCGACGATACTATCGAAACTCACCATCGATATTTTGTAAACATCGGTCTTGCAACATCGACGGTTTTTTAACATCGATGTTTTCATTGTTTTTTGACTCTTGACAGATGATATTTTGAATAGGTACAAATTTTATAGCTACTGTTATATATTTACAAAAATACTAATTCTTCAATTATACAAAATAAAAATCGTAATGAATTCAAGATAAAAATTAGACCAAAAATTTTAAAAATACTTGGAAAAGTCACTCTTTGGTCTCATTTCTCTGGTCAGTATTACGTACGCCAATATTTTTTAATTGCATCTGCGTCTGATTTATGACCGATGTTGAAATTCGATGGTATTCAACCATCGATGTTGAACATCGATGTCTCATTTTGCGACATCGATACCAAAACATCGGAACATCGAATGATCATCATCGATGTTTTAAAAACATCGATGTATAACGCCCATCTCTACCCCAAACTACTTACTGCCTTAAAATAGCGCAGCAACTTATCCTCAACTTTTCGTTTCAGGTTTGTGGAGGCTGCATGCAATGAAGAAAGTTTTTTTTACTTGCGTCGATTTCTGTGATTAGCCACAATTGAAAATTTTGTTTGTTTTCGTTATATATATAAATATATTTTTTTGAAGACTATGTTATTATTTTGTTTTGTTATTTTATATTTGTTAGTGTTAAAAAATATGTTGAAAATTATATCTTTGCTTTCCATTTATTCATTCCAGAGAAATTCCCAAACCTACATTTATTTCATCAATTTGGAAATATAAAAGGAATGCTTTTAAAAGTTCAATGCAGTAATTAAAAATGTGTACATTCATTCAATTTCCGTGGGAGGTGCCATAAAATTCCATTTAAATATTTATAATCTTTCAAAAAACCGCTGCTTCGTGAATTCGCTTTGAGGCTGTCTATAGAAACTTAAAAATGTACGCTTCGCGACGTCTTGGGTAGTTACTGGCGATGAGCGTGTTTGCGGACATTAAGCACTCGCAAATAATTACTAGTGCCTCTATTTTGTATCCACATTGCGAAGTCGCAGATCCCAGCAGTAACTCTTTGCAACTTCTATGCGATGGATTCTGGTTCACTGGCAAGATCTTGTCTTTTCGGAACTCCTTTTTATTTGTAACAATCCTGGAGCCGAACGTGACCGCGTTTGTTTAGATAATCATGCTCATTGTTTACGATGCATGCATGACTCGTCATAGAAAAAACGAGAAGCAAGAAAGAAACATCTAGATGAGTCACAGACTGTTCCGAACTATTCGAAACAGTGACATCTTACGCCGCCTCTTGGCGTTTCGAGAATGGTCGATAGAAACCTACTACCGGTATAAATATAAGTACCTCATCATGATAAGGCAGATTAGTTGCAAATATAGCTAGTTACAGAGTTCACATTAAATACCGAAGCTATCCTGGTTGCATATAAATAATCATCGTATGAGTATAAATTGTTGAAATGAATTAGCGGATTATAGTTATGTCCATTTTCATTACAATATATGGAGGAAAAGCATCACTTATATTCTCCACGTTTAGGGCTTTCATTATCAATCATATTGAATGTTCTCTTCTGTCGAATCTTGTGGTTTACATGCTTATGTTTTTTCAGTCTTCAATTTATCAGAGATAATGAAGCGAAGTGATGTTAGCATTTATTATACGATTTCTTCTTAACTTTTCTTCTGTCAAACTCGATACAACTCTCACCAAGTCCAAAGACCGAGTATTTATTATCCATTATTGTCTCATTTTCCCTTCATATATTTGAAATTTTTCATGAAACCTTTTTGATCAGGTAAACGCCAAATCTTATATCTACGTTTTATTGGTTTCACGGGATAGTAGTCCGGTACAGGTCGGAGCTGTGCATTATAAATCATCTTCATTTTGACGATATTGAATTAGATCTTGACGCGAAACAAAAAACCAAATTTTTTACTTCTGTATTCCTGATATCGTTATGCTGGCTGATGTAAGATTATCCTTTCTAGAGAAATGAAATGCTTCAGTTTTGTCCGATATGAATCCTTCACGTTCCTAGACATGAGGTAGCTCCCAACAAATTATTAATGTGACGAAGAAACGGTGTTGTTACTATGTACTGTCGGCTATCATGGTTGACACACAATACTCACTCCTCTATTGTAACGATCATGGAGTCGGACCTGACGGTTTGTTAAGATAATGAAGCTCGACTCGAGAATGGCGCTACAAATGGTGGTTTTTCACGCAAAATGCCATCCATTGGGTGACTACATGAATGGTGATATGTAAGTTGCGTTGTGTAGCTGATTACACAACTAGTTTACGATATTTAAAAATCCTATGTTTGGTGGTGATGGTAGAACGTTCTCTTCTCAATTATGAGGACTTGGGTTTAAATTCCAACACGGTTACCTACTGGTTCCGTCTTGCATGGCATCACAAGTAAAAAGTAGAAGTATGGGCCTCGTCTTCTCCAGCTCGCACCAGTGTTTCGAATACTTCTGAGACTTGCTCAACGTAAGGGTCCTGCCGATTAACGAAAGGAATGAAGATCACCTTTGTATTTGTTTTTCACCTTTGAAATCAAACAAGAAGAGTTATAATCCATGCAAATTAAATTTTAATCTTTACTTCATTATTCAATTTTCAATATATGTGGTAGGCTAACTTAGTAGGAGGGTCGGCATTTGACCGACCCCCCACTCCTTCCATTTTTCCATTACCTCGCCACCCAGCCTCCCAGCCGTCCCTGCCGTTCAATTTAGGTGCGGTATGGTAAGTATCACCCCTACTCTTCATTTTTGAGGTGGTACGTGTATCTATTTTTAGTTATCGAAGTTTCGTCAATGACCAGATAGATTAGATAGTTTTAGTATGTTGCCCACCCGCCCCTGCAGTTCAAGTTAGGTGTGGTAGGCACCCACCACATCTGATCAAGTCACGGTAATTCAGCGTGACTTCAAAACTGTATAATCCAAATTGAAATTTAGCAACTTGGTTGGAGTGTTTTTGAATTGATTAGTGAGCTTTGGATCATTAGCGTTTTGCCAATGATGCAAAGGGCACTTCATTTACATTTAAATTTTGGAGTTTAGACCATACCGTTTTAGTTTTCCCCAATGTCCCACGTGATATTTTGCATAGTAGATTGTCCTATGCGATAATGTTAGAAAAACAGTTTGAATATCAGCATATTAATGTTGTAAATATAGAATCGCTTTATGGAATTCTTTGCGTACCTACTAGATGTGGCGATGAAAAAACATGTTTCGTTACTATGTATACGTGCTATAAGGTCTAAAAAGGTTGTTATTAATGGTCGAGTTGGACGTCACCATTAATGCATTTGTGGTTTGTTGAACGGAAATTTGTTAACCGTAAAACATTGATATCAAAAGAATATTCGAGAATAGTATATAGGGTAATGTTAAATAAGGGGTAAACATAGGATTTAGAAATAAAACATATATTGGTATGTTAATATCGTTAATATCTATTGAATACAAGAGGCCCTCTACATAATCTATAAGTTTCATTTTGTTTTTGGAACTCTCTTCTTGTAAATATTTCTTGGGTTGTCCCATATTACTCTTCATTGCTTCATTGTTATTAATATAGGAGGGCGTTTGGATATTACTCCGATGTTCCAGTTGGGTATTGCACGACAAATGCTTATTCCTTCTTCTTTTAGGTGGGAACAACAGTGATATAATATTACGATATTTCCACGAACTGTTGGCGTTCACAGGCTCATCTGAGTTATATCTTTGTTTGTGGGCGTTGGTTAATATTAAAATATTTTTATATGCAGCCAAATCTTCTGCACTGTAGTGCTGAGGTACTCGTTTCAATAACAATTGCAGTAGTCCCTCTGTTAGAGCAAAACTTGTGTCCTGTACAATCACTCTGTCTTTTTCATATCGTGCTGGGGTATTACCAATAACATATCCATCGTTGAATCGTAGACCATAAGTATCAGACTCGCTCGCTCTTTGCTCTGAGTCATGATTACTAACTTGTTCCATGATTTTACTGTGTGTTCTGTATGACATATTGAATTTTCTACATTCCATCAAGTCTATATATATATATATATATATATATATATATATATATATATATATATATATATATATACATAAACTATGACATACTGCACCATACTGGGGCATACTGCGACATACTGAACATAACCATACCGCACCATACGGTGACAAACTGCACCATACCGAACATAACCATACTGCGACATACGACGACATACCGAACATACCCATACTACGCCATACGATGACACACTACGTTTAGTGTAAGTATGACATACTGTGCCATACGCTAACATACTCGACCATACGGAACATAACCATACAGCTACATACTGCGTTTTTATCCATCTTTGAATCGTAGACCATAAGTATCGGACTCGATTGTTCTTTGCTCTGAGTTTTGATTTTGTTCCATATTTTTACTATGTGTTCCGTACGACATATTGAATACAACTACGTTATCTACATCCATCAAGTCTAAATATATAACTATGACATACTGCACCATACTGCGTCATACTGCGACATACCGAACATAACCATACTATGACATACTGTGACATACAGAACATAACCATATTGTGACATACACTGACATACAGTGACATACCAAAACATACACACACATAGTACAACACACGATGACACAACACGTTTAGAGTTAGTATGCCATACATACACTAACATTCGCAACCATATCAAACATAACCATAGTGTGTTATATCATGACATAACGTGGTTACCAACGTTCCGCGGTTTGTGAAATCCGTGGTGGGGATAAAAAAGGCGTGTATTCGTACCAAAACCCGCACAGAATTTCTGTCACGGAAAACGTCTATTTTGAACACATTTTTGCACGTTTTCTCGTTCCGAAAAACACCTAAAATTTCAAACGCTGAAATGCATAAAATATGTGACGAAAACGCGCATTTTCACGTTCCAAAAAACAACTAAAATTACGAACGCGAAAAAATGCAATTTTACATGTCTTTCTTATGGGGGATTCAGCATTTCAAAGTTACTCAAAATGTTCGTTTTCTCATCCCAAAAAACACGTAAAATTTCAAACGCTGAAACGCACAAAATATGTAACGAAAACAGGTGTTTTTCGCATTTCAAAAACGGCTAAAATTTTGAATGACAACTTTACTCCAGATCGCACTTTAAAAATGACAGACCCCATCACGATGCACGTTTATGAGACACCCTGTATTTATTTTCTTTCTTAAATGATGTTTTTTCTCTTAATTGATGAGTGTTTTCAAACACACCCGTATATATAATACGTCAAAATGTGTCCTGATAAGTTTACGAATTTTTGTCTATAAATACATATTTTTCTAATACACTAGTGAGACAGGTTGTATAATATGATGATTTTCGCAGATGTTTCAGAATAACAATATGTAGGAACTACAATATTAGATGAATCATCTAACATCTAAAAATCGTATTTACAACAAAAATTTCATCTTGTTAAATACATATTTATTGTTACAGCTACCCTGTATGAGTCGTTTGACCGAAACACGAGTATGTTGTTCAGTTGAATGCCACAAAATTATCGAAGGAAATCTCATTTCCTTTTAACAGTAGCGATTGTGGGAAATAGCGGAACAATGCATTCAAATCAAATCACAGTGTCTTGTGCCTACAAGCAGTAAATAGTGTTTCTACGTTGTAAGTGATGTGGGAAAAATCAAAAAATGGTAAGCATTTTTATTTTTAATTATACCTAGAACCAATAGGACCATGTAACATTTGGAGTGAAAATACAGACGATTATGGGATATATTTTTGGTAAATAGAGCCCGAGAAAAGGTGAAAAGTTTGATAAGGAAATATTTTTGCAGATTTTCAAAATTTATAGGATCTTTTTGATAGTTTTCAGAAAAAATGTAAATGTCTTTTGCCTTAAAATCAATAGTACGGGAGAAATATTTCAAAACGCGAAAAATCGATTGCTCCTCAGAAACAATGAAATTTTGGAATTTTTGTATGTAGGCAAACGTATCTCTCTCAACGAATTATATCGATCCCTCTAAAATTTTGTTTTCTCAGAGTTCATATACAGAGTGAAAATCTGAAAAGGAACTTTTATAAAAACACCAAAATTTCCGAAACTAAACATGTTATCACAAAATGTGTGTGAACTATTTGTTAGTAGTCAATTAGTACTACAAAAAATATTGGTGAATTTTTCATAGCTCGAAAACAAAAAAGGAAAAATATTCTTGCATTTCATGACTTCATAAACAAAATTAGTTATGAGAAGTCACCATAGTTCAAAAAATAATTGAAAAAAGCACATTTTAATGGAGAAAAAGGTTATACAGGGTTGATAAAAATTCAATAATAATCTTCCAAAATACAGTCATTGAACTGACTAGTCAAAAAGAATATTTGAAAAACGTTATAAAAGTACCGGTAAATATACAGGGGGTTTAACATTATATGGTTGAAAATCGACAAATTTCAAAAAGGAGTTTGGAAGGAGTGCACTCGTCAGTCGAAATCGGGAAAAACCAAGCGGGAAGGTGAGTGCTTTTTTCCCAGGAAAAAAGGATTATCATTATTGAAACCAACAAATTATATATACAAGTCTTATTTTTTGCCTCTTTTGATATTTTTAAAATCTACATAATACCGGCTTCTAAATTAATAAAAACGGAAAGTTGGAAAGTTGCTGGAGCTCCTTTCAAACCAAACGGCATGCGAAGGTACTCGTAGTGGCCGTTCTCTACGTTGAAAGCTGTTTTCTTCACATCATCAGGGTACATCTCGATCTGATGGAACCCACTTGCCAAATCAAGGGTAGAAAAGTACATACATCTACCCAATTTGTCAAGGATGTCCGATATATTTGGAATCGGATATCGATCATCGATGGTTTTCTCGTTGATTTTTCTGTAGTCCACTACTATACGCCATTTCTTCTTGCCAGAGGCATCCGCCTTCTTTGGAACTATCCAAATTGGCGAGGACCAAGGTGAATCGCTTGGTCGAATAATGCCTTGACGAAGCATATCGTCAATTTGTTTTTCGACTTCCGGTTTATGAATAAACGGATAGCGATAAGATTTTGTAAAAATTGGGATTTCATCGGTGGTCCTAATTTTGTGTTTCACTTGGTTCGTGAAAGTCAGCTGTGAATTTTCGCGGTGAAATATGTCTGAAAATGATAGGCACAATTTCTCAACGTGGTGTCTTTCTTCAGAATTCATGTGTTGAGTTCGTATAAGTTGTGTGATGTCTGATTTGAATATATTCGAAGGGGTGTTATGATCGATTGAAGCATGGTACAATTCGAATTGGTCGGGATGAAAAGTTTTCACAGGGACAGGTTCATAAAGGTAAATCTCTTGTATTTCACCTGTATCATTCCGAATTTCGACAGGGGCATAGCCGTTTCCAGAGGTTGTCAAACCTTCGCGAATTCGGCATTCAAATAATTTTGTTTCGATAATCGTGATGTCACCGTTTGGTATTGTTACAGGAATTTTGATTGATTCGATTGTAAATGGTTCTATACGAGCATAAAAGAGTAATTTCTTTTTGCTTTCATAGTGCGCCAGAGGAAGCTCTGATTCAGGTGTTTTTAAACTTGAATTTTTCAAATCTAATTGAACATCTGTTTTTCAATGTATCATAACCAATCAATCCATCAAAGAAGTGATGGAATTTAAACAAATAAAATTTTATAGTTTTCTCAGTGTGGAATTCCTGAAAGGCTGGTATTTCAGCGCAAAAATCTTTCGAAGTGGTCTGAAATATTGAGCTGATTGTAAACGGTTCTTTTCTGATAAAATAATTTTCGGCAATTTCGGGATTCAAAAAGCTTTTAGTCGCTCCTGTGTCAATCAAAAGTTTCAGGGGTGGATCTGAAATTTGAATGTATGGGAGGTCCTTTCGATCGTAAATAGAATGTATTTCTATGAAATTTTTTCGTGATGGTCGATTTCCTGAAAATTTTGGTCCTGTGAGGAACTTTGATCGATTTGGGTATCGATTGGATATTGATTATCGACATATTCAGGTTGGATTTGGTCATAGTTCATATTTTCGTAAAAATCGAATTCATTGGAGGAACAGGGTTGATTTTGGTAGCAAAAATCATTTTGGGAGTAATATTCATTTTGGAAGGGTATTGATTCTTCCTGATAATGGGGATTATCAAAATTGTAAAGTTCTTCTGCAATGAAATTTGGTCGATTGGGGTTTTGGTATGGTCTAGTATTGGGTTGACGAGAAGTGGTGGCTTGTGAAATGCCACTCATAGGTGTTGGCTTGGGGCGATTGAAATTGTTTTGGTTATTTGGTCTCCAAACGTTGGTTGAGCCTCTTGGATTGCCAAATACTTGACGATTTATGAAGAATTTTTGGGGTTCTGCCGGTCTCGGCTGAATATTTATTGGGCCGCGTGGAAATGAGGGATTATGCATTTGGGGTTTGAAATTTTGAAAATTGGGGTTAGGAGTTGCGTATTGGCGAAAATTGGACAATTGATTTGGGTGATTGGGTCTTTGAGGTGGCCTAATTTTCGATTGATCACTGTTATTCGGTTTTTGGAGATGCCGAATATTATTTTCGGAAATAATATATTGCCTAGCTTCTGCCATAGTTGATGGTTTCATAGCACGAATAGTTGATCCTAAAGGTTCTTTCAGCCCAGCTAAGAATATTTTAAGAGCATGAGTATTGTAAAAGGTTTTCTTCACCGTTTTAGTCGCAACTACATTTTCATGTGTATCTACATAGTTATGAAGAGCACTTAAATTTGACATAACCCTTGTATAAAATTGTAATGATGGTTCATTGAAATTTTGTCTCAATTGATCTAAATCAAATAATAATCCATTTTCGTCTCTTTGGTCGCCAAAATGTGCGATTAGAGCATTTTTGACTGATAGCCAATCTTTATCAATGCAAATGCTATAAATTTCGCGAGCTTGGCCTATCAATTTTGAATAAATTCCATAAATTATTGTAATATTTTGGACGCAACTGATATTTTCGGGTGTTGGGTCCCAGTATGTAGTAATAATTGAATTAGCTGTTTCTAAGCAAAGGATTGCCGTAAAATTTTGGAACAATTTCCAAAAGTTTTGATTCAAATTTTGGAACTGGCATTTTGATATTTCTACTTATTGATAGCTTCGAAAGAAGTGCTTCTAATTCTATTGATTTGCGAGAACTATTTTCGAAAATCGAATTAGGTTTCGGCGAATTTTGTTCACTAAAAATTAACTCACAATCACTGTTTTCGGGAGATGAATCAGGACTAGAGGAGAATGACATAGACAAGATACAAGGAAAAGCAACTTACATTAGTACCACTGAGATGGCTGTTCTCATTTCTTTTCTTCTTTACTTCTTTGGCTTCTGCTTGATCTGCTACCCAGAGGGACTGTCCAGAAACGGAGGTTCTCTTGAATTAACAGTTGGAACTGACGGATTATTCACAACGACTATCCGTGACTGCGCCACTTTATGTTTTCCGATCACGGAACTTAGTTTTTAAAAAATTTATTTAACTCAAAAACTTTAATTAACAACAAATAATACAATTAGATGTTTATTGCTCGAAGTCTATGTCTATTCTAAATGTTTCTTCGTTCGTTGAATACAACACCGTCTCGACGTGTTCCTGGAAATCTGCATAGGCAGCAATGCTTAGTTCAGCTATTCCTACGGGAAGGCATACATAACTCCCTCAAATTATACAGGGTGGCTAAAAATGATTCTAGTGAAAATGAGCAACTGAAAATTATAAAAATTGAATAGTTGTTTTCTGTTGAATACTTGCAAACGAAAAATGTATAAGTCTATGCGGATATACCGTCAAGTAGGGTCGTTCACTCTTCTTATTTGATAAGAGTATTCGATAATTTTTTCTACACCCAGTTCATAATTTTGAAGAAGCTCCATTTTCTGATTTCTGATGCTGTGTTCTCTAAATAATTATATTTTTCACTCATATTCAA
This sequence comes from Chrysolina americana, assembly GCA_958502065.1. NCBI lineage: Eukaryota > Metazoa > Arthropoda > Insecta > Coleoptera > Chrysomelidae > Chrysolina > Chrysolina americana. Next base: position 85,228,492 of record OY293410.1, read on the forward strand.
TTTGAGAAGGAGTAAAAATATTAAAGATTATGTAGTGGTGTAGTGGGGATGGCTACAGGCAGTGCCTTTAGGATAACGCGCATTAAATGTATTCCCCAAACTAGAGATGGGACATCGAAACATAACATCGATGTTGAACATCGACGATACTATCGAAACTCACCATCGATATTTTGTAAACATCGGTCTTGCAACATCGACGGTTTTTTAACATCGATGTTTTCATTGTTTTTTGACTCTTGACAGATGATATTTTGAATAGGTACAAATTTTATAGCTACTGGTATATATTTACAAAAATACTAATTCTTCAATTATACAAAATAAAAATCGTAATGAATTCAAGATAAAAATTAGACCAAAAATTTTAAAAATACTTGGAAAAGTCACTCTTGGGTCTCATTTCTCTGGTCAGTATTACGTACGACAATATTTTTTAATTGCATCTGCGTCTGGTTTATGACCGATGTTGAAATTCGATGGTATTCAACCATCGATGTTGAACATCGATGTCTCATTTTGCGACATCGATACCAAAACATCGGAACATCGAATGATCATCATCGATGTTTTAAAAACATCGATGTATAACGCCCATCTCTACCCCAAACTACTGCCTTAAAATAGCGCAGCAACTTATCCTCAACTTTTCGTTTCAGGTTTGTGGAGGCTGCATGCAATGAAGAAAGTTTTTTTTACTTGCGTCGATTTCTGTGATTAGCCACAATTGAAAATTTTGTTTGTTTTCGTTATATATATAAATATATTTTTTTGAAGACTATGTTATTATTTTGTTTAATGTTATTTTATATTTGTTAGTGTTAAAAAATATGTTGAAAATTATATCAAATTGCTTTCCATTTATTCATTCCAGAGAAATTCCCCAACCTACATTTATTTCATCGATTTGGAAATATAAAAGGAATGCTTTTAAAAGTTCAATGCAGTAATTTAAAATGTGTACATTCATTCAATTTCCGTGGGAGGTGCCTTAAAATTCCATTTAAATATTTATAATCTTTCAAAAAACCGCTGCTTCGTGAATTCGCTTTGAGGCTGTCTATAGAAACTTAAAAATGTACGCTTCGCGACGTCTTGGGTAGATACTGGCGATGAGCGTGTTTGCGGACATTAAGCACTCGCAAATAATTACTAGTGCCTCTATTTTGTATCCACATTGTCCCAGCAGTAACTCTTTGCAACTTCTATGCGATGGATTCTGGTTCACTGGCAAGATCTTGTCTTTTCGGAACTCCTTTATATTTGTAACAATCCTGGAGCCGAACGTGACCGCGTTTGTTTAGATAATCATGCTCATTGTTTACGATGCATGCATGACTCGTCATAGAAAAAACGAGAAGCAAGAAAGAATCATCTATAGATGAGTCACAGACTGTTCCGAACTATTCGAAACAGTGACATCTTACGCCGCCTCTTGGCGTTTCGAGAATGGTCGATAGAAACCTACTACCGGTATAAATATAAGTAACTCATCATGATAAGGCAGATTAGTTGCAGATATAGCTAGTTACAGAGTTCACATTAAATACCGAAGCTATCCTGATTGCATATAAATAATCATCGTATGAGAATAAATTGTTGAAATGAATTAGCGGATTATAGTTATGTCCATTTTCATTACAATATATTGAGGAAAAGCATCACTTATATTCTCCACGTTTAGGGATTTCATTATCAATCATATTGAATGTTCTCTTCTGTCGAATCTTGTGGTTTACATGCTTATGTTTTTTCAGTCTTCAATTTATCAGAGATAATGAAGCAAAGTGATGTTAGCATTTATTATACGATTTCTTCTTAACTTTTCTTCTATCAAACTCGATACAACTCTCACCAAGTCCAAAGACCGAGTATTTATTATCCATTATTGTCTCATTTTCCCTTCATATATTTGAAATTTTTTATGAAACCTTTTTGATCAGGTAAACGCCAAATCTTATATCTACGTTTTATTGGTTTCACGGGATTGTAGTCCGGTACAGGTCGGAGCTGTGCATTATAAATCATCTTCATTTTGACGATATTGAATTAGATCTTACGCGAAACAAAAAACCAAATTTTTGACTTCTGTGTTCCTGATATCGTTATGCTGGCTGATGTAAGATTATCCTTTCTAGAGAAAAGAAATGCTTCAGTTTTGTCCGATATGAATCCTTCACGTTCCTAGACATGAGGTAGCTCCCAACAAATTATTAATGAGACGAAGAAACGGTGTTGTTACTATGTGCTGTCGGCTATCATGGTTGACATACAATACTCACTCCTCTATTGTAACGATCATGGAGTCGGACCTGACGGTTTGTTAAGATAATGAAGCTCGACTCGAGAATGGCGCTACAAATGGTGTTTTTTCACGCAAAATGCCATCCATTGGGTGACTACATGAATGGTGATATGTAAGTTGCGTTGTGTAGCTGATTACACAACTAGTTTACGATATTTAAAAATCCTATGTTTGGTGGCGATGGTAGAACGTTCTCTTCTCAATTATAAGGACTTGGGTTCAAATTCCAACATGGTTACCTACTGGTTCCGTCTTGCATGGCATCACAAGTAAAAAGTAGAAGTATGGGCCTCGTCTTCTCCAGCTCGCACCAGTGTTTCGAATACTTCTGAGAATTGCTCAACGTAAGGGTCCTGCCGATTAACGAAAGGAATGAAAATCACCTTTGTAATTGTTTTTCACCCTTGAAATCAAACAAGAAGAGTTATAATCCATGCAAATTAAATTTTATTTTTTACTTCATTATTCAATTTTCAATATATGTGCTAGGCTAACTTTTATCCAATTTTAACCAGTTTTTTCTGTCTTTGACCAAAATGTACTGCTGGCCCGAATCATCTCCAGAACCAAGGTGAACGATGACTGCGTAAAACTCAAAATGGCGATCAAATAGAGATCTGGCTTGATTTGTTGTCGGAGCAGCTTCGTTGTCGGAGCAGCTTCGTTCGCTTCAGTCAGAAACTGGGTTAATTTTTTTAAATTGTTTTTTCCGTTAACCAGCTGTCGTCCCTGTATGAACGACAGCCCTCAGAAATCGAAACTTGTGCGAGCCAAGGATTAACGAGGTCTTACCTTTTTACATGCGATTATTTCTCATGCCATCAGAAAAATATAGTAGTTATAGTAGTTTACCTACAATCCAAAAATGGAGGGGTGAAAACATGGTAAAAAGAGGCTATTATTCTTATTCGAAAAGCAGAAAATCATTTTTAAATACTCGGGGATTATTAGCGCAATACAATATTGAGGAAAAATAGTTGAGGTCTAATATTCAAAAATTACTCGTGATTACTTTCCACAATCTGTCGGGGTATGACAGTCACTTTATAATTAGGGATATTTCAAACAGGGGAAGCGTGAGCATACTTCTTTCCAATAAAGAAAAATATAATTCCTTCACACAATAAAGTCGAGGGGTGAGAAATATATAAAGGATACCAAGACTGTTGTAGTTGGTTGTATAAGTTAGTTGAAGAGAAAATTGGACAGAGATATGTAAATGTTAATTATGAAGTAAAACACATCTTTATTTCATGAGTTTTGTGAAAAATTTCCAAATGTTGCTGTTGAAAACCCCGTGGTTTTTTTGGTATCCACTAATAAATGCAGCTTTCGTAGAATAGCAAAATAATGTTTTTATTCAGGAAAATTTTGTATTATTCAAGGGTGGTCAATATAAATCTAAAATGTACAGGCGTTCTCATTCACCATCATAGTTGATTAATTTTGATTCAATCAAAAATGGTTTTAAACCCTCAGAGCAAGCATATTGGCTAACCGATGAATGTACCAAAAATATCAAATTAATCCCCTGAAAATTTGTACCAGTTCACAGTTTGTTCCACTGATTTTAAAAATTCAAAAATTTCAAAATGAAGAAAAGTTTCCCTTCATTGTTTATGTCGATATGAAAAGTATCTTGAAGCCTACGATTGACAATAAGAGCATATTATATACTATGGATGTAACATCAAATATAAAGACTCTCACACTATTCCCGTCGTTTTCCATAACTTGAGCCGATACGATGCCCATTTCATCGTGGCAGATATCGCTACAAGAATGGCGGGAAAAGTTGATCTGCTTCCCATAACCAAAGAAAAGTACATCTCCTTCACTAAACACTCTGATAAAAATCGCATCAACTTACGTTTCATAGATAGTTTTCTGGCCTTTCCGAAGATCAGTTTAAACTGCTAACGAAAAAAGGGGTGATGCCGTATGATTATATTGACTCCTTTGATCGAATCGATGAGGTCTCGCAATAATGTATTTATTCAAGAAAATGTATTATAAGGTAACCGCTGAGGAAAAGTCATAAAGTTTTGAAGTTCAGAGGGTGTGGTTGAAGTCTTATAGCGTTTTAAACACAGAGTTTAGAAAACCCTCCAATGAAAAAAGAGTTCACAAAACTGATGGCTTCAAACAAACGAAAGAGCTCACAAAGGTAATGATTACTCTACATTTCAAACAAAATTAAGACTCAATAAAAAGTAGACAAGGTAAAATATACAAACAAAAATCCCCAAATCTTAATTTGATTTAAACCTATTGGAAGTGTTTTGCCATTTTCGCTATATGTATACGGAAAAAGTTGGAAATGAAGGATATGCTGGACCATATGATTTTGAGGCGAATGTACTTTTGATAAAAATTCGTACTGACCATCAAGTCTTAACAAGGCTTGTATGTAAAAGGTTGAACATACAAGGATATATGTAAGAATGATGGGTGCTTAAGCAAATATTACGAAAAGAGATATACATTTTAAAATCTCAATTAACAAAAAATGTACACATACCTTATAGCTGTTTGTTTCACCACCTAGTCCTTTTTGTTGTGTTTTTCAAAAACATCACTACAGGTTAACTTTTTTCAAACTAAAAAATAGAATAAAAAAGTTAAAAAAAAAAATTCGAGAACCTACAGTACGTAGCACCACTGTTTCATTCTACAGATATGTTTTAAAAATGTACCATATTTGCGAAAGCGCCTTTTACAAAATGGACATTTAAAATGTGTCAAAACATGTTTTTTAAATGTCCCAGAGACAGGCGAATCACAAATATTGCACATTTTTACTACTTTTTCAGACACTAGTTGAAGCAACATTTTGAGTGTGTATGCGAATCTCACGGAGGTTTGTATGGGAAAGAAATTGTAAATAACAATAAATTGTAAATAACAATGTTGGGTTAATCTGATTTAAACATATTTTACTGCGAATGATGGTAAACTATCCACTGCTTGAATCTAACGGTTGAATTGGTGGGGATTCCAATTTCAAAATGCTATAGCGTTGTAGTATGGAATAATCACTGGGTAGTCAATCGAAATACAATAGTCATGGTAAATGTAACCACGGTGTTCCTTTGATCGAGTTTTGTTTCTCGCCATCAATATTACAATAATACCTAGCACCACTTTCTCAAGTTGTTTCAACGTATTTATAGAGTACATCTCACTACGATCAAAGTTTGTCCATATTCTTAACCTTTTTCGTGGTAAGATTTCGGACGATTCTAGTAATTTCTACCGTTCTTTTCTCTGCGTGTTATATTTGTGAAATATGAAATTTCCTAAAAGTGAAAACAAAGATTATTCTGAATAAAATTGTTGGATACAATTTATTGAAGTCTTTATAGGAAGTCAAAAATGGGTGGTGGGAGGTGTTTACCACTCGCCAAGCTCAAGCCATGCTGCTTTCATTTTGATATTTTTTTCAGAAACAAAATAATCAATGTGTTTAACACTTATTTTATGGCCTAGAACAAATTGTAAATCAGTTCACTAGGGTTACAGATCGTTCCAAAACTCTTGTAGATTTCAATAACGAAGGCGCATATGTCTGCGATACTCCAAAAATTTTCAATCACTCAGTAATAGGTATAAGCTGTTTCAAATCGAGAATATGTGCACCCGAAAAATGTATTGTAACTAGAAATTATTCTGAAAATACTTATAGAAACATAAATTTAGATTTATTTTCAGGAAATTGGCTTTTGGACTCAATTATTGTTAATGTTATTTTAGAAGATATTATTGTTAAAACTACTGGTATAGTCAATCACCATGCTCCCGAACATAAAGTATTTATAAAACAAAATCAACCTCCCTACTATGACAAAGAATTGAACAAATCAAAAGAAAAAGATATAGCTACAGAAGTTTTAAAAATAGTACAGAACTCTGTAATTGGCTCAAAATCTGATTTTCATTTTAATAAAATAATCTTTGCAAATGAAAATGATACAAATCATTTATGTTCAGATAGCGGAGAGATCGCAAATAGATTCAATCATTATTTTATAAACAGGGTCAAATATATTGCAGATAGTATATAGATTGTAATCAAACTTGGTCAAGCCAAAACTATCCGGTAATCAATAATTCGTTGAGTAATTTTAAATTAATAACAATGGTGCAATTACGTAAAACTATATTTTCGTTAAACAATAAGGTCAGTAATAAAAGAAGAAGTTTTCGGACATGTTTTGTTAAATTTTATTGATACGTCTCTTGAAAAGGGCACTTTTCCAGAACTGCTTGAAATTAGTACTGTATAATACCAATTCCAAAGGTGAAATAGACTCAATTGATTTCAGGCCAATAAACACCCTACCAACACTTGAGAAAATTCTTGAGATTGCTGTAGGTATATGAACAAATTGAGGAATATTTCAATGACAACAATGTTGTTCTTGGTCTTCAGTCAGGATTCCGTAAAAGTTATTCTTGTGAAACATCACTTCAACATACAGTTACAAGCTGAAAAAAAGGTTTAGATCAAAACAAGTTTACTGTTGCAGTGTTTCTTGATCTCAAAGAGAGCTTTTGAGACTATCGATAGGAAAATATTGTTAAATAAGTTGAGATATTATGGTATAATAATGTAGTTGGTTCGAAAGTTATTTGAGTAATCGTTTACAGAAAACTAAAATTAATTTTACTCTATCGGGAAATATGTCAAATAATATAGGAATCCCTCAAAGGAGCGTGTTGGGACCGGTTTTATTTATTATATACTTGAATGACATGCATCATGTTCCTGGTGATCACTCACTCAGTTTGTTTGCTGACAAAACTCTCCTATTCTATTCCGACGATAGTTTAGAAACCTGCATCAGCAGCATAAATAACTCACTGGTGCATATCCAAGACTTTTTGAAAATTAATAAATTAAAACTGAACGTCAGTAAGACCAAAGCGATGGTCATCGCATCCAGCTATAAACTATTGCATAGTGACTTGGATTCAATTTTAATATTCACATAAATGGTGAACCGATTGAATTAGTACAAGAAATCAAATATTTGGAATTTATTATTGACAACACTTTTTCGTTAAATAAACATGCCGAATATATAATCAAAAAAAATATCTAAAAATTTTTTTTTCTTCTCATGAATTTGAAAATGTTCAAGTATATACTTATGCTATGATTACTACATATAACTGTATAGTTCAGCCACATTTTGAATACTGTGCTACCTTGTTGTATTCATTTAATCAAAACAAAATATATAAATTGGAGAAACTACTGTCTTAGCATGATTTTCGTTTTTAAATTGGAATTGTTACCTCCATATTTCAGCGATTTTATTACAATGAATAAATTATAAGATTCATGACCATGATACTCCGAAATAGTTGTAACTTCCATATAGTACGAACAAATCTAGCAATAGGCAGGAATAGTTTATTCTCTAAAGGATCAAATGAATACAACTAATTACCAAATTTTGTAAGAACTGCTAATAACATTCAGAATTTTAAACAGAATCTTTTAAGACACATAAGGAGTTGATTGGGAAAATTTTCATTATTAATTGTTGAAGTTTTATTGAAACATGAATAATTTTATTAACTCGTTTTTAAGTATTTAGATTTAACTATGAATTTGAAATTATTCAATATACAGTGTCCGCCAAAAACTTGGAACCATATGGGAAACTTTTTAACTAATGGTTTCTCAAAATATTTCATTCCACATAAAAGTTGGTGCATTCAATTAAACTAAATTCAATTAGACTAAACGAAGTGGCGTGCGGTTAAGCGGTAATCGGCCGATATTCTAATTTCACTATGGAGTAAAGTGGCATTACTATACAAAATATCAAAAAATGTTATTGAAATAAGTTGTTTACAACTGAAAGATATTTTCAGTTATTCAGTTTAGTCTGCCAATTAATGATTTCAATAATTACTTAATTAGCAATAGATAAAAATGGAGACACTTTTTCACACTTGAATAAAGACGCAATTATTGTATTGTCTTTTGAAAGATAGTTCGTAGATGAAAACCCTGCTACGCAAAAATTATTTTCGATATATTTCCCATTAGAAACAGAGGCGAAGTTGGTAATTCGTAGATAAACTGAATACTGAAAATATATTTCAATTACAAACAACTCTTTTCAATAACATTTTTCGATATTTTGTATAGTAGGTAATACCACTTTACTCCATAGTGAAATTAGAATATCGGCCGATTCCCGCTTAAACGCACGCCACTGATAAAAACGGCTATGCGCATATTTGTCTAATTGAATGCACCAACTTTCATGTGGAATGAAATTTTTTGAGAAACCATTAGTTAAAAAGTTTCCCATATGGTTCCAAGTTTTTGGCGGACACTGTATAGGTAGGTATTGTAACGATTTCGAGACCGGCCCCGAGACCGGCCCTGATCTAATTAATTATGCACCCTCGTTCAACTACAACAGCATATCTGCTGGCCCACGAATCGCCGAGAACAAGCTGGAATAAAATCGATCGCTTCGATACTGTTCGAAGAGCCATCTAGATGAAATGTTCTATACTCCCGAATAATCGAGAGTCATGGATGGAATCTGCTTGGGAGTATATAAGCTGGATAGTCAGAATTCAGAGTTAGTAACAGTTCCAGAGTTCGCTGATAGATAGCCACAGTAGAAATAAATTGAAATAGTTATTGAAGTCTATGTTTTAGTTGAATGATTGTTTTAAATAGTGTTTTAAATAAATTAGGAAAATTAGTTAGTGCAGTTTTACTACGATTGTTGTCAGAAGTCGGATGTTTAAAATAAATAAGTGTTCGTCGCGTTGGAAAACTGATAGACATTTATCGCGCCTAATAGAGAGTTAGTGACCCGTTGAACATTTGAGTGATTGCAAAGTGGACAGTTTTGCGCGTCGCGGGACAATAAACTGAAAACTCTTTGTGTGAAATAAATAACAGACTGATATTCCGGTTAAAAACGATTAAAGACAAAATGTTTCGGAGGAGAGTTCACCTAGTTGACCTTAAAGTTAGTGAATTAAAGCAAGAGTTAGAGGAGCGAGAGTTAGAAACAACTGGAAAGAAGGCCGTACTCCAGAAAAGACTTTCAGATGGACTCAGTGAAGAAGGAGAAGACCCAGAAACATTTTTATTCGAAGTTTCAGGAATTGAATTGAGTTCGATTATGAATAAACTCGAAGAAACTACTAAGTCTAACAAAATTTCGTAAGTCTGAAAGAACTTCAACAAAATTCGAAGAGCCTGGAAGATAAATTTCTTCAAAATTCGAAAAATCTAGAAGAAAAGCTTCACGAAAGATCGAAAAGCTTGAAACAAGAAGTTTGCAGTGTGGCGAATCGGTTGGAAGAAATAATGGGAACTGTTGAAACAGAGATAGAGAAAATCAAAGATGACATGGAGGAAGAAATGAAAAAAATTAAGGAAACGCTCCATGATAAAATAAAAGGCGGAATCGAGACAGTAATCGGCAGAATAAAGGAAATATTCAGTGAATTGGAAAAGCGAATGAATTCTGCGCACACCCCAGAAACTTACAACAAAAACCCATTGCTGGACCTGAGTACGAACCTGGAGGAAGTTCAAAGAGACGTAAAAGATTTTAAGGTCAGTACGGAACCAGGAAAGCTCTCATTGAAACCGGCTCAGTTCGACGGAAATACTCCATGGTCAAACTACCACCGACATTTCGAAGCTGCTGCCAAAGCAAATGGATGGAATGCTGGGGAAAAAGCTTTAGCATTGACACTGGCATTGCGTGGCGAAGCAACAAATATTTTACAAACGCTCACCGCCCAACAACAGGAAGACTATGAACAGCTGATAAAACACTTGGAACTTTGCTATGGCCAAGCCCACCTTGAACACGTATATCACTCACAGCTGAAGAACCGATGCCAGAAATCAAGCGAATCGTTGAAAAATTTGAAGCAAATATTGCACGCTTGGTTCGTCTTGCGTACCCAGCTACACCGGAAAATGTAATGGAGCGACTAGCGGTCCAGGCATTTTTGGATGGACTTCGTGACCAGGAAACCCGGCAAGCCCTAACACTAGCTCGCCCCGCACATCTCGTGGATGCATTGGCACGCGCTCTGGAATTCGAAGCAGCAAAGCAATCCTGCAAAAGCCAGAGTAGAGTCCGGATGATCGAGGAAGATCCACAGCCACAGGAGCCCGCTAATATCGAGGCTGTCATGAGAAAATTAATGAAGGAAGTCCTGCCTGAAAGAAAACAAATAAGGTGCTGGAATTGCGGGAAAATTGGGCATGTGCGTAGTAAATCTACTGGCAGGTAGAACTGGCCCAGGAAGATCACAGTTATGCCATTCGGGCTCTGCAACGCTCCAGCCACATTTGAAAGATTGACGGAGACGGTTCTGAAGGGACTCTCATGGAAGACATGTCTGGTGTATCTTGACGACATTATTGTGGTCGGCAGATCGTTCAACGACCATGTGAAAAACTTGGAGGAGGTATTCCAGCGACTGAGAAGCTCCGGATGAAATTGAACCCCAAGAAATGTCATGTGTTCCAGAAAGAAGTACGATATCTCGGCCACGTTGTCTCTGGGAAAGGAGTGGCAGTAGATGAGCAGAAAATCAAAGCTGTTAAGGAATGGCCCGTTCCGAAAGACATTCACCAGCTTCGATGTTTTCTTGGCTTGTGCACTTACTATCGCCGATACGTACTGGGATTTGCTAACATCGTTAAACCACTGACCAGGCTTACAGAAGGGCAAACAAAGTTCCAGTGGTCTGAAGAATGCCAAGACTCGTTCAGGAAGCTGAAAGGAGCATTGATCAACGCACCAATTCTGAGCTATCCTCTTCCGGACGGAAAATTTATTTTGGACACGGACGCAAGCAATGTGAGACTTGGAGCTGTCCTGTCACAGATCCAGGAAGGACAGGAAAGAGTCATAGGTTATTTCAGCAAGACCCTCAGTAAACCGGAGCGGAATTACTGTGTCACCAGGCGGGAGCTGTTGGCTGTTGTCAAAGGAGTAGAACACTTCTATAAGTACGTGTATGTGAGAAGATTCCTGCTGAGGACTGACCATGCAGCTCTCAAATGGCTCCGTTGGATCGAGAGGCTCCAAGAATTTGTCTTTGAGATCGAACATCGAGCGGGGACCAGCCATAAAAATGCAGATGCCCTGTCACGAAGACCATGGCCAGATGACTGTTCGCACTGCCGACGAGTAGAGGAGAAGGAGTCTACACTCTGCAGAACTACGGCGGTGGATGATAACTGGAATGACCACGGGATCCAGAAAGACCAAGAGAAAGATCCAGATCTTGGCTTAGTCATCGGCTGGAAGAAGAGTGATCGAAGACCGTCGTGGCAGGAAATAGCCAGTTGTTCTCCAGTCGTCAAATCTTATTGGTCCCAATGGAATTCCCTTACCCTTGACAATGGAGTCCTGAAACGTGTGTTGGAGACTGAGGATGTTGGAAAAGACAGACGACAGATAGTAGTTCCCAGGAGCAGGAGACAGGATGTTCTTCGAGAAATTCATGATGGGGTCAGCGGAGGACATCTGGGAGTGACGAAGACCCTCCAGAAACTGAGGCAACGGTTTTACTGGGTCAATTGCCAAACTGACGTCAAAGACTGGTGCAGAAAATGTGTTGTATGCTCGAACAAGACCTAAGGCCCCGATGCGCCAGTACAAAGTGGGCAGCCCATTCGAAAGGATTGCCATTGACATCGCTGGCCCGTTCCCACAATCTGAACACGGGAACAAGTAAATCCTTGTGGCGATGGATTACTTCAGCAAGTGGGCCGAAGCCTATGCCCTGCCCAACCAAGAAGCCATCACCGTTGCCGACGTCTTGGTGAAGGAGTGAATTTGTCGATTCGGTGTCCCGTTAGAGCTGCATTCGGATCAAGGCAGGAATTTGGAGTCAAACCTGTTCCAGGAGATGTGTCAGATGCTGAACATCTGGAAAACGAGGACCACAGCTCTACATCCACAGTCCGATGGAATGGTGGAGCGGATAAATAAGACGATAAACCGCCACCTGTCCAAGGTAGTCTCTGACCACCAGAAGGATTGGGACCAGTACCTTCATCTGTTCCTGATGGCCTATCGATCCGCAGTTCACGAGTCAACCGCCCAAACCCCTGCTAGTGTTATTATGGGCCCAGAGCTGCGACTTCCATGTGACCTAAAGTTTGGGACGCCACCAGGACATGACACTGTGGGAGATGACTACGTCAGCAAACTACGACGGAAAATGGACGACATCCACGAACGGGTCCGTTTGAACATTCAGAGTGCCAGCGACAGAATGAAAGAGACCTACGACATCAAGGCCGATGCTGGGGGATATCAGATGGGTGAATTTGTCTGGCTTTACAACCCTAAACGTCGCCGTGGCCTATCACCAAAGCTTCGGAACTCATGGGAAGGTCCATACAAGATCATGAAAAGGATAAACGACCTCGTCAACCGCATATATAAGCCACCACGAGAAAAATTTAGGGTATTCCACTTCAATAGGTTGTCCCATTATGCCGGAAACCACGACCAAGTCCGCACCGTCAGACTACCGGAGGATGAAATGACGTTTCAGAAGTTCATACCCCTGTACTCAAACGAACAGAGAGTTCAACATGGAGTAACACGAGAGGAGCCAACTACGCGTTAGCTCACTGTGTGGCAGAAGATCTCCAAATGTCCAGAGGCATTGCAGAAGTTTTCTCCAAGAAGTTCGGTCAAATCCAGGAACTGAGAGAACAGAACCCGGAAGTTGGAGGGGTGTTACAGCTGAGGAAATCATGAGAATGACAAGAGGAACCGAGAAAAAAGTATTATGGAATATGTACCACCGTAGGGGAGACTGGAGAAATTAAATTCGGATTTTTTTACATTTCACTCTGTATCTCGCTTGTTTTTGCGTGTTTGTTGATGAATTTTTCACAGGAAATATGAGAATGACAAGAGGAACCGAAGAAAACATAATTTTGGCATATGTACCACCGTAGGGGAGACTGGAGAAATTAAATTCGGATTTTTTTTTACATTTTACTCGGTATCTCACTTGTTTCTGTGTGTTCGTTGATGATATTTTTATAGAAATGATGAGAATGACAAGAGGAACCGAGAAAAAAGTATTATGGAATATGCACCACCGTAGGGGAGACTGGAGAAATTAAATTCAGATGTATTTTACATTTCACTCTGTATCTCGCTTGTTTTCGCGTGTTCGTTAATGAATTTTCCATAGAAATTATGAGAATGACAAAAGAAACCGAGAAAAAAGTATTATGGAATATTTACCACCGTAGGGGAGACTGGAGAAATTAAATTCGGATTTTTTTTTACATTTCACTCGGTATCTCACTTGTTTCTGTGTGTTCGTTTATGATATTTTTATAGAAATGATGAGAATGACAAGAGTAACCGAGAAAAAAGTATTATGGAATATGTACCACCGTAGGGGAGACTGGAGAAATTAAATTCGTGTTTTATTTACATTTCACTCTGTATCTCGCTTGTTTTCGCGTGTTCGTTAATGAATTTTCCATAGAAATTATGAGAATGACAGAAGAAGCCGAGAAAAAAGTATTATGGAATATTTACCACCGTAGGGGAGACTGGAGAAATTAAATTCGGATTTTTTTTTACATTTCACTCGGTATCTCACTTGTTTCTGTGTGTTCGTTTATGATATTTTTGTAGAAATGATGACAATGACAAGAGGAACCGAGAAAAAAGTATTATGGAATATGTACCACCGTAGGGGAGACTGGAGAAATTAAATTCGTGTTTTTTTTACATTTCACTCTGTATCTCGCTTGTTTTTGCGTGTTCGTTGATGAATTTTTCACAGGAAATATGAGAATGACAAGAGGAACCGAAGAAAACATAATTTTGGCATATGTACCACCGTAGGGGAGACTGGAGAAATTAAATTCTGATTTTTTTTTACATTTTACTCGGTATCTCACTTGTTTCTGTGTGTTCGTTGATGAATTTTCCACAGAAATTATGGGAATGACAAGAGGAACCGAGAAAAAAGTATTATGAAATATGTACCACCGTAGGGGAGACGGGAGAAATTAAATTCAGACTATTTTTCATGTTTCACTCTGTATCTCACTTGTTTTTGCGCGTTCGTTGATACATTTTTCACAGAAATTATGGGAATGACAAGAGTAATCAGATTTTTTTTTCGATGAGGTTTTGTGTTCATTTCAAGTATATTGACGAACGGGTTATTCCGGATCGTCGAGGTTTAGGAGTTCTGGTCGTAACCACAACAAATTACTGAAAGCATTGAAAAAATAGAAGCCATAGCATGAAACTACCATTTCAAATTGTATTCAAATCAAAACTGCCAGTAGTATCTTTAAAATTATTAGCGCAGTGGTTGAGCGCCAGCCTGGTAACCGAGAGGATCCAGGTTCGGTTCCCGGTTGAGGGTTGAAGAGCAAAGGCTCTACTATATATCGCAGCTACCACGGCCCATTATACTGATCAATTTAATAACAATGCAAGTTTCCACACCACCCAGGAGGTATTGCAATGGTGCGTTTCCTTTTTTTAATAGTGGGTGTTCGCCAAGAGCCCTATTGTCCCACATGAAGGCTCAACGATACCCTCCAACGTTACCTTATTATTATCAGAGAACTGCTTCTGATAATAATTATCAATCTAACAAAAACTCATAAATCACATAAATATCACATACATATAAAATATAATAAGAAACGCACGTTATAATAATAATCTGTAGTAATAATGAAATAATAATTATTCTTAGTAAATATAAATTTAATTCTTAATGAAAATAAATATTATTCTAAATAAAAATAAATATATTTCTGAATAATAATTAAATAAAATCTGTCTAAAAACTAAACAAAAATTATAATATTCTTGAAAAAGTTAAATAAATGTGTATACACCCATACAAATATATCAATCCATTTTGATTGAAATTTGCATCGACTGCCCGGGGTGGTACTGTAGGTTTTTCCGGTTTTTCCTACAGCTCAAAAATGGGCGCGCAACCAAAAATCAGTAACTCAGGTAATATGAATCACATAAGTTACAAATGCCATATTTATAATCGAATGTTTTCAAAATAGTATCATCTTTTTGATCAGGTTAAGTGTATCTCAATACACTTAACGTGACTATTTCTCAAACAACTGGTACATGTAATAAATCGATATTTATTATTACCTGTGTTATTACCGCAAAACAGGCATTTATCACGAATATCATCTGATGATTCAATAATACTTTTTTCTCGGTTCTTCTTGTTATTCTCATCATTTCTATGAAAAATTCATCAACGAACACACAGAAACAAGTGAGATACCGAGTGAAATGTAAAAAAAAGTCCGAATTTAATTTCTCCAGTCTCCCCTACGGTGGTACATATTCCATAATACTTTTTCCTCGGTTCCTCTTATCATTCTCATAATTTCTGTGAAAAATTCATCAACGAACACGCAAAAACAAGCGAGATACAGAGTAAAATGTAAAAAAAAAATCCGAATTTAATTTCTCGTCTCCCCTACGGTGGTACATATTCCATATTACTTTTTTCTCGATTCCTCTTGTCATTCTCATAATTTATGTGAAAAATTCATCAACGAACACGCAAAAACAAGTGAGATACAGAGTGAAATGTAAAAAAAAGTCCGAGTTTAATTTCTCCAGTCTCCCCTAAGGTGGTACATATTCCATAGTACTTTTTCCTCGGTTCCTCTTGTCATTCTCATGATTTCTATGAAAAATTTATCAACGAACACGCATAAACAAGTGAGATACCGAGGGAAATGTTTTTTCAAATATCGTGAATGTTAACTTGCAATTCTTTTGAGGCCCTATATGAATCGGATACACTCCATTGAGAACTATTCTGCCAGGAATCATCCACAATAATACAATAAAGGCAAAAATATACGTGAAAATAGGTAAAAAGCGTTGCTAGGAAATATATGGAAGTTTGGCAACGTGGCACGTAAAATTTGCGAACCGTGGCTGGAAATTCGTGGATAACTTCACACTAACAAACATCTGACAAATTCGTTAGGTTTAATTTCGAATAGGGAAAAGGAAAAAGAACAATTGATGTTTGGGCAAATTAAAATATTTCATAACGCCCCTCCTTGTTTCCTATTATTGTATTGTCAATACATTCATCAAAGGCTAGCGTTACTTCAAAAGGTTTTCATTAAATCATAATTTTTATCAATATATTGACGAATTCACCGATGTGTTGTTTCCTACCTACCTACCTAGTAGGTATTCAATTTTCACCTTCACAGCGATTCAAGTTCCTAGATTGAGTCCATCGCTTCACATAAGTTTATGACCTCCAAAATATACAAGCAAATAATGAAGAATATGGGTTTCAAATTCATAATAATTATTACTGAGTTTACATTTACTTTAAACCTATATTAGAATTATTGGAAATGCCGAACGAACATTTGAACGGGAGGTGCTAACGCCTGATTGGTCCGATATGTCGTCATAAAATAACGCTGCTGCTTCGTCTTCGTCCTGATAGTCGGAGTGGTCGGTTTACCGCGATTTATTCGATATTTCTGTCTTCAGTTTTCAGTTGTCGTTTGTGAGTGGCAGGTTGCAGTTCTCTTGCATTTTATTGTGATACCTACATTGATGGTGAAATTGATTTTCAGTGATTTTGTACGTCCTGGGATATTGTGTGGATAAGAAACAAGAAGGTGGCCCTAATTAGATTTGAACGCATCGTTACGTAAGTACCTAGTTTATAATAGTTTGCATGCGTACCGAGAATTATTTGCAAAGAAAATTCTGAAGTGAAACCTTCCTCCATTTGTAAAAAAAATGGTTTCGGGGGTAAGTACATCGTATTTTGATCGATGACTAGGTACTTACATGTTCAGTTGTATGAAAATTGTATTGTCATGTAAAAGAATCAAGAATCAAGTTACTGAAAAAATCACCAGAGCTTGCTCGAGCTATTTTGAATGTATTTTTTCCAGAAAATATCACCTCTAATGTATTTTAGGAAAATTAATTCACAACTGCAATTTTTTCAATATTTTTTAAAATGTCAGGACCGAATATTATCATTTTGATACGATGTTGTTGAAAACTCGAAAATAATTTGAACATGACAATTGCCAGGGAATTTCAGCACTACCATTCATGGCATACCTATTTGATCAGATGATCCAATTGCAAATTTTTCACTTTTTGGAAAATCTGGGTAGGTTTTTATTACTTAATTTGGCAAATGATTGGTCAATTCTAAAACATAACTATTTAAGGGAGCAGTTATCAAAGACAATTGTTTTAATGTTTTTTTGTGATTTATTCTGACAACTAATTCGCAAATCGATTTATTTTGTCAACAACACTGAATAATAATAATAATAATACTCCCTCATAAACACTCATAGAGTGTAAGTACCCAAAGGCATAGCCTGTGCGGGTAGAGGACGGATATTATTATTATTTGCCGTGGCGCTCCTGGTCAACTTATTGATTTTTGGTGGCGTATTCACTTTTCAGCTTTTCAGATTTGTCGGCGCAAACTCCAAGCAAGCACCAGACGTCGGATTGGCATCTAGACAATTTACGTTGCCTATCGACTCCTGTGAAATTGAATTTTTTTTTCCCGTTTTCCAGGATTCGAACCTGGCCAAATGCAAGCGAAAGTTTAGAAGGCGCTGACATTTAACTGTCTCGCTACCGAGCAATCTTAGCTGACATGAATCTAATGAAGGCTGTTTTTAAGGAATAGGCATTTTTATCGCGAAAAATCAACTCCCTTTGGAAACCTATTTAATGACGATAAGTCCCTTTGACAGGGATAAAAAAAGTTTCGTCCTTTTTATCAGTGTGAAAGCAGCCACGAGTTCCAGCCACGAATTTCTCGCGGTGATACGGCGCGTACTCCACCGCCAGTGGTCCCGAAAATACGATATAATTTAACATATAGTTATGTAGAATATATAAAAATATTACTTTACTCATTTTAAAATTCGTTGAATGGTATATGAGAAGAGATTTATTAAGATGTGTTAATGAAAGTTATAAATGAAAACTATTGTATGTGTCTTGCTTTCCTCAGGCAAGAAATTAACCCCCACAGCAATGAACACAATGAAATAAAAAAAAATAGATAACCATTTCACAGTTTTCGTGAATGGAATTTTTTTGGTACAAATCTATTCTTCCGATGGTTCTCCGTAAAACCTATTTGCCAAATTACCACCAATATTAATAATTTTTAAAATAAATTCATAAGTCCATCAAAATATTCGTGGATGGGGATTTTTCTTTACCAATTTGGGTATTTTTTTGCATGGATCTATGCTACCAAAGGTTCTTTAGATGATTTAGTTCTCAAAATATTTTGTCGGGCGAAGGTACTCTAGATGATCTATTTTTTATTTTTGGTGGTGGGGGTAAAAGTTCTGCCCGACAAAATATTTTGAGGAATAAATCTTCTAGAGCATCTTCAGTAGTATACATTTTTGCAAAAAAATCCCCATCTACGAATAATTTGATGGACTTATGATTTTTTTTTGAAAATTATTATTTTTGGTGGTGGGAGTAAAAATCTTGCCCGACAAAATATTTTGAGTAATAGATCATCTAGAGTACCTTTGGTAGCATGGATTTATGCAAAAAAATCCATATATTTTTACAGAAAATTCCCCATCCACGAATAATTTGACGAAGTGTGCGGTTTTCTTGAAAATTATTAATTTTGGTGGTGGGGGTGAGTAACTTGCCCGACAAAATATTTTGACAATTAGGTCTTCTAGAACATCTTCAGTAGTATACATTTATGCAAAAAAATTCCCATTCATGAACACTTTGATGGACTTATGAATTTATTTTGAAATTTCTTATTTTTGGTGGTGGAGTTAAAAGTTCTGCCCGACAAAATATTTTGAGAAATAGGTCTTTTAGATCATTTTCAGTATTATACATTTTTGCATAAAAATCCCCATATACAAAAAATTTGATGGACTTATGAATTTATTTTGAAAATTATTATTTTTGGTGGTGGGAGTAAAAATCTTGCCCGACAAAATATTTTGAGTAATAGATCATCTAGAGTACCTTTGGTAGCATAGATTTATGCAAAAAAATACCCATATTTTACATAAAAATCCCCATCCACGAATAATTTGACGAAGTTGTGCGGTTTTCTTGATAATTATTAATTTTGGTGGTGGGGGTGAGCATCTTGCCCGACAAAATATTTTGACAAATAGGTCTTTTAGAGCATCTTCAGTAGTATACATTTTTGCAAAAAAATCCCCATCCACGATAAATGTAATGCAATTATGAATTTAATTTGAAAATTATTATTTTTGGTGGTGGGAGTTATAATCCTGCCCGGCAAAATATTACACAAAGTACACTGAGAAAAATATATAGAAGAATAAAATTAATCAATACTTATCTATGTTAATACGCGTTGTACATGTATTTTGATGGCAGGGAATTATTCTAGGGGTCAAATTTAATAAGGGAGTTATGATATTTTAGATTGTTAGGCCGTCCAGGGGGTGGAAAAGGGGTGGATATAGAAAATAAATCATTATCTATGGTAATACGCGTTGTACACGAATTTTGAACACAGGAAATCAATCTAGGGTTCAAAGTTGATGAAATAGTTGCGAAATTATAGTTTGTCAGGCCGTACGAAGGGGTGGAAAAGGGGTGGATATAGAAAATAAATCATTATTTATGAAAATACGAGTTGTAAACAAATTTTTAACACGAAAAATCAATCTAGGGTTCAGAGTTGATGAGGTAGTTGTGAAATTATAGTTTTTCAGGCCATCCAGGGGGTGGAAATGGGGTGCATATAGGAAATAAATCATTATCTATGGTAATACGCGATGTACACGAATTTTGAACAAAGGAATCAATCTAGGGTTCAAAGTTGATAAGATAGTTGCGAAATTATAGTTTGTCAGGCCGTCCGAAGGGGTGGAAAAGGGGTGGATATAGAAAATAAATCATTATCTATAGAAATACGAGTTGTAAACGAATTTTGAACACGGTAAATCAATCTGGGGTTCAGAGTTGATAAGGCAGTTGCGAAATTATAGTTTGATAGGCCGTCCGAAGGGGTGGAAAAGGGGTAGATATAGAAAATAAATCATTATCTATGGAAATACGAGTTGTAAACTAATTTTGAACACACAAAATCAATTTGGGGTTCAGAGTTGATAAGGCAGTTGCGAAATTATAGTTTGTCAGGCCGTCCGAAGGGGTGGAAAAGGGGTGGATATAGAAAATAAATCATTATCTATGGTAATACGCGATGTACACGAATTTTGAACAAAGGAAATCAATCTAGGGTTCAAAGTTGATAAGATAGTTGCAAAATTATAGTTTGTCAGGCCGTCCGAAGGGGTGGATATAGAAAATAAATCATTATCTATAGAAATACGAGTTGTAAACGAATTTTGAACACGGGATATCAATCTGGGGTTCAAAGTTGATAAGGCAGTTGCGAAATTATAGTTTGTTAGGCCGTCCGAAGGGGTGGAAAAGGGGTGGATATAGAAAATAAATCATTATCTATGGTAATACGCGATGTACACGACTACCCTATCAACTATGAACCTTAGATTGAATTTCTGTGTTGAGAAGACGTGTACAAAGAGTATTAACAGTGATAATGATTTATTTTCTATATCCACCCCTTTTCCACCCCCTGAACGTCCTGACCAACTACAATTTTACAATTTCCTCATCAACTTTGACTCGTAGATTGATTTCCCGTGTTCAAAAGATGTGTACAAATAGTATTAACAGAGATAATGATTTAATTTCCATATCCACCCCTTTTCCACCCCTTCGTACGGCCTGACAAACTATAATTTCACAAGTACCCTATCAACTTTGAACCCTAGATTGAATTCCTGTGTTCAAAAGACGTGTACAAAGAGTATTAACATGGATAATGATTTATTTTCTATATCCACCCCTTTTCCACCCCCTGGACGGCCTGACAAACTATAATTTCACAACTACCTCATCAACTCTGAACCCTAGATTTAATTTCCGTGTTCAAAATTCGTTTACAACTCGTATTTCCATAAATAATGATTTATTTTCTATATCTACCCCTTTTCCACCCCTTCGGACGGCCTGACAAACTATAATTTCACAACTCCCC
This sequence comes from Chrysolina americana, assembly GCA_958502065.1. Classification (NCBI taxonomy): domain Eukaryota; kingdom Metazoa; phylum Arthropoda; class Insecta; order Coleoptera; family Chrysomelidae; genus Chrysolina; species Chrysolina americana. The sequence goes on from OY293410.1 coordinate 85,249,967, forward strand.
TATCAACTTAAAACCCTAGATTGAATTCCCTTTTTCAAAATTCGTTTACAACTCGTATTACCATAGATAATGATTTATTTTCTATATCTACCCCTTTTCCACCCCCTGGACGTTCTGACCAACTACAATTTTACAATTTCCCTATCAACTTTGACTCCTAGATCGATTTCCCGTGTTCAAAAGACGTGTACAAACAGTATTAACAGAGATAATGATTCAATTTCCATATCCACCCCTTTTCCACCCCTTCGAACGGCCTGACAAACTATAATGTCACAACTACCCCATCAACTTAGAACCCTAGATTGAATTCCTGTATTCAAAAGACGAGTACAAGAAGTATTTACGGAGATAATGATTTATTTTCTATATCCACCCCTTTTCCACCCCCTGGACGGCCTGACAAGCTATAATTTCGCAACTGTCTCATCAACTTTGAACCCTAGATTGATTTTCCGTGTTCAAAATTCGTTTACAGCTCGTATTTCCATAGATAACGATTTATTTTCTATATCCACCCCATTTCCACCCCCTGGACGGCCTGACAAGCTATAATTTCGCAACTGTCTCATCAAATTTGAACCCTAAATTGATTTTCCGTGTTCAAAATTCGTTTACAGCTCGTATTTCCATAGATAATGATTTATTTTCTATATCCACCCCTTTTCCACCCCCTGGACGTTCTGACCAACTACAATTTTACAATTTCCCCATCAACTTTGACTCCTAGATCGATTTCCCGTGTTCAAAAGACGTGTACAAACAGTATTAACAGAGATAATGATTCAATTTCCATATCCACCCCTTCGGACGGCCTGACCAACTATAATTTCACAACTACCCTATCAACTTTGAACCCTAGATTGAATTCCTGTGTTCAAAAGACGAGTACAAGAAGTATTAACTGAGATAATGATTTATTTTCTATATCCACCCCTTTTCCACCCCCTGGACGGCCTGACAAGCTATAATTTCGCAACTGTCTCATCAACTTTGAACCCTAGATTGATTTCCCGTGTTCAAAATTCGTTTACAACTCGTATTTCTATAGATAATGATTTATTTTCTATATCCACCCCTTTTCCACCCCTTCGGACGGCCTGACAAACTATAATTTCGCAACTATCCTATCAACTTTGAACCCTAGATTGATTTTCCGTGTTCAAAATTCGTTTACATCTCGTATTTCCATAGATAATGATTTATTTTCTATATCCACCCCTTTTCCACCCCCTGAACGTCCTGACCAACTACAATTTTACAATTTCCTTATCAACTTTGACTCCTAGATTGATATCCCGTGTTCAAAAGACGTGTACAAATAGTATTAACAGAGATAATGATTTAATTTCCATATCCACCCCTTTTCCACCCCTTCGGACGACCTGACAAACTATAATTTCACAAGTACCCTATCAACTTTGAACCCTAGATTGAATTCCTGTGTTCAAAAGACGTGTACAAAGAGTATTAACAGAGATAATGATTTATTTTCTATATCCACCCCTTTTCCACCCCCTGGACGTCCTGACCAACTACAATTTTACAATTTCCTCATCAACTTTGACTCCTAGATCGATTTTCCGTGTTCAAAAGACGTGTACAAACAGTATTAACAGAGATAATGATTCAATTTCCATATCCACCCCTTTTCCACCCCTTCGAACGGCCTGACAAACTATAATGTCACAACTACCCCATCAACTTAGAACCCTAGATTGAATTCCTGTATTCAAAAGACGAGTACAAGAAGTATTTACGGAGATAATGATTTATTTTCTATATCCACCCCTTTTCCACCCCCTGGACGGCCTGACAAGCTATAATTTCGCAACTGTCTCATCAACTTTGAACCCTAGATTGATTTTCCGTGTTCAAAATTCGTTTACAGCTCGTATTTCCATAGATAACGATTTATTTTCTATATCCACCCCATTTCCACCCCCTGGACGGCCTGACAAGCTATAATTTCGCAACTGTCTCATCAAATTTGAACCCTAAATTGATTTTCCGTGTTCAAAATTCGTTTACAGCTCGTATTTCCATAGATAATGATTTATTTTCTATATCCACCCCTTTTCCACCCCCTGGACGTTCTGACCAACTACAATTTTACAATTTCCCCATCAACTTTGACTCCTAGATCGATTTCCCGTGTTCAAAAGACGTGTACAAACAGTATTAACAGAGATAATGATTCAATTTCCATATCCACCCCTTCGGACGGCCTGACCAACTATAATTTCACAACTACCCTATCAACTTTGAACCCTAGATTGAATTCCTGTGTTCAAAAGACGAGTACAAGAAGTATTAACTGAGATAATGATTTATTTTCTATATCCACCCCTTTTCCACCCCCTGGACGGCCTGACAAGCTATAATTTCGCAACTGTCTCATCAACTTTGAACCCTAGATTGATTTCCCGTGTTCAAAATTCGTTTACAACTCGTATTTCTATAGATAATGATTTATTTTCTATATCCACCCCTTTTCCACCCCTTCGGACGGCCTGACAAACTATAATTTCGCAACTATCCTATCAACTTTGAACCCTAGATTGATTTTCCGTGTTCAAAATTCGTTTACATCTCGTATTTCCATAGATAATGATTTATTTTCTATATCCACCCCTTTTCCACCCCCTGAACGTCCTGACCAACTACAATTTTACAATTTCCTTATCAACTTTGACTCCTAGATTGATATCCCGTGTTCAAAAGACGTGTACAAATAGTATTAACAGAGATAATGATTTAATTTCCATATCCACCCCTTTTCCACCCCTTCGGACGACCTGACAAACTATAATTTCACAAGAACCCTATCAACTTTGAACCCTAGATTGAATTCCTGTGTTCAAAAGACGTGTACAAAGAGTATTAACAGAGATAATGATTTATTTTCTATATCCACCCCTTTTCCACCCCCTGGACGTCCTGACCAACTACAATTTTACAATTTCCTCATCAACTTTGACTCCTAGATCGATTTTCCGTGTTCAAAAGACGTGTACAAACAGTATTAACAGAGATAATGATTCAATTTCCATATCCACCCCTTTTCCACCCCTTCGGACGGCCTGACAAACTATAATTTCACAACTACCCTATCAACTTTGAACCCTAGATTGAATTCCTGTGTTCAAAAGACGAGAACAAAAATTAATAACGGAGATAATGATTTATTTTCTATATCCACCCCTTTTCCACCCCCTGGACGGCCTGACAAGCTATAATTTCGCAACCATCTTTTCAACTTTGAACCCTAGATTGATTTTCCGTGTTCAAAATTCGTTTACAGCTCGTATTTCCATAGATAATGATTTATATTCTATATCCATCCCTTTTCCACCCCCTGAACGTCCTGACCAACTACAATTTTACAATTTCCTCATCAACTTTGACTCGTAGATTAATTTCCCGTGTTCAAAAGATGTGTACAAATAGTATTAACAGAGATAATGATTTAATTTCCAAATCCACCCCTTTTTCACACCTTCGGACGGCCTGACAAACTATAATTTCACAACTACCCTATCAACTTTGAACCCTAGATTGAATTCCTGTGTTCAAAAGACGTGTACAAATAGAATTAACATGGATAATGATTTATTTTCTATATCCACCCCTTCTCCACCCCTTCGGACGGCCTGACAAACTATAATTTCGCAACTACCTTATCAACTTTGAACCCTACATTGATTTCCCGTGTTCATAAGTCATTTACAACTCGTACTTCCATAGATAATGATTTATATTCTATATCCACCCCTCTTCTACCCCTTCAGACGGCCTGACAAACTATAATTTCGCAACAATCTGATCAACTTTGAACCCTAGACTGATTTCCTGTGTTCAAAATTCGTGTACAACGCGTTTTACCATAGATAATGATTTATTTTCTATATCCACCCCTTTTCCACCCCCTGGACGGCCTAACAAACTATAATAAAACAACGCCCTCAGTGAATTTGGCCCCTAGAATAATTCCTTGCCATCAAAATACATGCACAACGCGTATTAACATAGATAATGATTTATTTTATTCTTCTATATATTTTTCTCAGTGTATTTTGTGGATGTGGCTAGCTTCACTCCCGTATATTTATGAAGAAAAATCCCTATCCACGAATAATTTGACGAAGATGTGCGGTCTTCTTGAAAATTATTAATTTTGGTGGTGGGGGTGAGTATCTTGCCAGACAAAATATTTTGACAATTAGGTCTTCTAGAGCATCTTCAGTAGTATACATTTATGCAAAAAAAATTCCCATCCACGAACACTTTGATGGGCTTATAAATTTGTTTTAAAAATTATTAATATTGGTGGTATTTTGGCAAATAGGTTTTGTTGTACCAAAAAAATCTCTTTCACGAAAAGTGTGAAATAGATATCTATTTTTTTTTATTTCATTATGTTCATTGCTGTGTGGCTTAATATCTTGCCTGAGGAAAGCAAGGCACATACAATAGTTCTCATTAATAACTTTCATTAACACATCTCAATAAATCTCTTCTCATATACCATTCAACGAATTTTAAAATGATTAAAGTAATATTTTTATATATTCTACATAACTATATGTTAACTCATTTGTGCGAACCCTCCGATCGTGTAGTAAATTCATGGCTGGCCATGAAATTATATCGTATTTTCGGGACCACTGGCGGTCGAGTACGCGCCGTTCACCGCGAGAAATTCGTGGCTGGAACTCGTGGCTGCTTTCACACTGATGGCGAAATTAATGTAAGTGGAAATTTTTCTGTCAAATATTTGACTTGGCCGGGTCACCGATATATGAGGTCAAGAGCAACGTTGGGCTCATAGTTATTATGAATTGTTGGATGATTTTCATTTCTTGGTGTGAATTTTTCTTACCGAATCTAGTGTAATTTTCGCGACTCGTGTAATTTTCAAAAAATTCATGTACTCGAAAAATTTCCGGCTATAATCCAAGCACTAGGGATATTATAAGTGAAAACATTCTTGGAATTATTTACGAACCGAATATCAAGAGGTGGCTTGTACTTCTGTACAAGCGGGTTGGTCGAAATGGAATAGTCTATTACCTATTGATGTTGAGGGGAGTAATGTCACTTTAAAAATTTTGACGTTTTCAAATTAAATTAATAATATTGTGAATTTTCTACTGAAAAAGATTAATTCAGATATACTTGAGTTCGGAAATTGTAGATAGTGGCTCATCATCGGTTCGAGGGGGTTTCAGAGTGCGGATTGCCTAGGAAACTCCGTAAACTGACAATGAGTCACTATTTACAATTTCCGAACTTGAGATAGTGAAGATGAATTAATATATACCTACACCTCCATTAGAAATAAGACAAGTAGCTAATGTTACCATACTTGCATAATTCTGTCCCACATATTCAGTTTACTGGTTGTTCAAACTTTACAGTTGATTTTATTAATAAACAAAATGAGTAATTACAACTAACTACTTTATAGCATTGTTATAGGTTCTCTGTACTTGTATCTTAGTATTTATTGTTATAGTTGTAGATAAAGTATAGTATTCTACTTGCGGTAATGGTCATAACTCACTTGATGAATTACAACACTCGCCTGCGGCTCGTGCCGCAAACTTCATCTGCGTGAGTTATGACCTACATTACCGCTCGTTGAATAATATACTATTATTGTTAATTGCTATAATCATTATTGTAAACATTTCCTTTTACATGTAGTGTGTAAGAAATATATTTTTGAGTTTGTGAGTAAATTTCCCAAGTATACAGGAAAAAATACACAAAATCATGTTTTAGATAATAACTTGGATGCTACGAATACCCTTCAACTTTGAAGCTCGACAGTGCGTTGCATCATGTGGCCAACCTGCAAACCTGCTTGCTTAGGTACCAATACCCCTTGGGCCACGTTCGGGCTACTGTCTATATTCGTGACGCGAGTCAAGGAATTCCCAGAATGTTTTGAAGCATTACATTCGTTGATTTCATGCACGACATGACTCGTTTAAAGCAGTTTGGAATTATATTATTTTAGAGCCACCATCAGCGCGTAGCTGGTTACACCGAACAGTTGAATTTATTTATTATTTTTTTTGATTTCGTTATCCAAGGACGGTAGTTTATAATTAGGTAATTAATTATCAATCATAGGTACGTCCTATAAAAGTCGTATTGGGTTTCATGAAGAGGGTAGTCTTCATGAAACCCAATACGAAAACTTATTATCTTTGTTTTCTATTAAACCGCAACTATGGTAATTTTTATTTCAGCTCATCACACGGGAGAACAGATGAAAAGGAAGTAAAGAAAATTTTAATTTTTTTTGCGTGCCAACGACAATATTTGATTTTAAGTTTTATGTTGCCTATTTTTTTGGTTATTTCCTTTTATTCACATAATTTCATTGAAGTAATGTAGTTTTTCCAATGCAAAATTTTAAAAACTAAGTTTTTGTTTTTATTCAATTTTTCATTTCATGTAATCTTTAACGGTCTTCATCCCTGAGAAAGAAGCGAGTCAGAAACGATTTTTTTTTCATTGATGGATGATTGTATGAGTGTAAAAAAAATATAAAAAAAAAATTCAAATATTACATGAATGAACAGTATATTTGCACTAATTTTTTGGCATATTTTTTTGTGGTTTCATCTCACTATTGAAGTCTATCGTTTACTAGGTTAAATATCTATCTCACTTTTTCGAAGCTTTAATTTTTTTGTATATAATTTGACAAGAATGTATTTTTTTTTCTTGTAAAATTATTTACACAACAATCAAAGCTTCGATTAAAAACTGAGATAGAAGTTTAACTAAGTAAATGATAGACTTCAATACTAAGATAAAACTACATAAAAATATTCGTTTGTTTTGTCCAAAAATGCCCCAAAAAGAGCGAAAATATACTGTTCATTCATTTAATAATTGAAAAACATTTTTTTCATCATATTTATTTTCACTCATACATTACTCCATCAATAAAAAAAATCGTTTCCTAATCCCTTTTCCTCAGTAATGGAGACCCTTGAGTATTAAAAAGGATTATTAAAGAAGGTTGAGTATTTCATTGAAATCTTATGCTTCGATATCAATTTTAAGACCTTCATAATTATTTTCGCCAAGTACTCAAAAATGTTTAAAATAAGTTACCCAGTTCTTAAATTCAGCCGAAGATATATGAAAAGAGGATAATGATGTATTTTTGTATAAATATATAAAAAATAAACATGAACATAAAACTATTTTTTAATCTTTTTCATTCTATATCATAGTTTTGTATACCTAATCATCAATTATTGTTTCTTTGAATTTTCTCTGATTAACAACTCCCTTGTTACTTTGGAATCAACTAGCTCCGGCAGATGACAATTGAAATTAAACATCTTCAATTTGGGTACCATTTCATTCCTCCAGAAGTGTTCATCTCTGGAAGGAATCACATGGTCAAGTGAAAGGGGAGGCACTTTGTAAAGACTAGGCAAGCCAAGTGAATGGTAATAAATATTTCAAACACTTATAATGTCAAATTACTTGATTTATTGGGGTTCGACCCCTGTTTTCATATAACATTTTTAACACACAACATGCTTCCAAACGTCAGACAACGTTTTGAGACGAACTGATACTCATATGTATGGCAGTGAGTGGAGAGCACTTCGAGCATCTACTGTGAATTAATGTAGTTTGGAATGATCTTGGTTAAATTTATGCAAAATTGTCCAACTTTCAAGTTGATGCAATGTTATTTTTTTCAAAATCTTTGTTATTTTTTCGAGAACTTTCAAATCAAATATCATAAGTTGAAATACGAAACAGTTGTTTTTCCCGCAATAGGGCACCAAAATGAAATAAGAGGTAACGAACACGCACATGTCTGAATTCCTTATGGAATTACCTTTTCAATGCTGTGTCACATTTAGTACTTTCCCTATTCAAATTGTATGATGACCAAGGGGCGGGGAGAGAGGTATGACAGTTGAGTTCACCATAGACAGATGTCTTCCTTGGATTTAAAATCGACGTGTTTTTGCATTTTTTTTCACAACACATATGTTTTGAAGAATTTGTTTTCGATAGCGGGTTGAATCGAACCATAATTAAAAAAATTCGTCCGCCATCTTGGAGCCACCATCTAGTTTCTTTGCATTGACAAACAATTCATAATTTCCGACCCTGAAAACCACCACTTATCAATTCTGAATCAAATCGGAACATACTTTTAAATTTTGTTCGCCGTGGTAGTGACCAAGGGGTGGGGGGAGAAGTATGACAGTTGAGGTTATGATATATATGAAGATGTCCACATTGGATTAAAAATGGACGTGTTTTTGCATTTTCTTCACAACACATGTGTTTTGAAGATATTGGATCTGTTTCGCTTTCGGTGCCCCACCCTGTATATGTTCGAAACATGTCTTTGAAGTAGGATCTTTATCCTGATCTTTTTGAGCTAGGATTTCTATCCTGACCTTATATTAAACTTTGGGAAGACGACTTTGTGTTCTTATTCCAAAAACTTAGTCTTCCACTTCGAGTATGGACTACTTCCTTCCCAATCAACACTTTAATTACCAAGGGATGCCAAATAGGTGTATAATCTAGGTATGGGCAGCGGTGGCATGCGGGTAAAGTGCCCGCTCCATAAGCCAAAACATCCTTAGGAGCATGAGTTCAAATCTCAGAATCGCCACCGGTCTCGTGCATGGCATCACACGTATTAAAAGGTAAGGGTTACGTCTTCCCCTAGCTCGCACAAGTCTCTGACTTCTGAGGTTTACACGTAGGGGTGCAACTGGTTGACGAATATAACAATTTTAACAACAATAACAACGATTTTCAACTACATAGTACATACGACGGACCAAAGGAATTACCTCAATAGGCTACAAGAAAAGGATGGCAATAACGAATCTTGTCCTGATGTATTGACGATGTTTACGGTACGGAGATTCTACAACGTTTGTTATATAATATTGTAGGGGGCAGCGCTAATCAGGTATAAATTTCAAGATCACAGAATCGATTTTTTGCAAAAATCATCATTGATTTCATAAAAGAGATATTTTTTCTATTTGCTCGCTGGTCCCATATGATACGGGAATCTCTCAGTTTTATTTTTTCAATTCAGCATGTCACTTCAATTTTGTTTCTTAAAAAGTATCATAACCAAAAATTACTGAAGTTCCCGAATTTACACAAAAACATTGAGTTATTTGCTAAAGAAAAAACAGAAAACCGTTCCCGTTTTACCAAGGTAGTGTTTGCTTTTGGTTCACGTGTTGTATATTTTCAATTATAATGGGCAACAGTTTCATATTACCTCAAACAAGATTATCTAAATTGTTTCATAAAAATAACACTTATTCAATACTAGTGATTATCGGAAAACATTATATCAGTAGTAGATTCTCTTAATTTATTCATGTAAAGGTAGTTAATAAAATCCTAAATCAATGAAAATATTTATTATCTAACGACGGATTATCAGGGATTATCCTCCAAGGTGATATTGGCAGTCGTTCAAATCTCAAATCTTAGTTGTCAACAAAAGAATCTTGGAAAATTGTGTTAGTTATTGTATTGTTAGGGTGTCTAGTTAATTTTTAACTGCGCCATGTTTTATACTCGTTTATATTTCTTTTCTACGTTATTTTCCTTCTATTTTTTGTGATTGGATATTTTCATCAATTGAAGAATCTATAATATACAGCATGTTTTAGATAGACAGCTAATCAAAATCACATAATAATATAATAATATTTTCATCAATTGAAGAATCTATAATATACAGCATGTTTTAGATAGACAGCTAATCAAAATCACATAATAAGAATATCTAGAGTAGAGAATATACTTTATTGTCGTAAGAATGATCTTGTTTACAAAGTTTAACTTGAATTACCAGTAGGCTAGCTAAGAAGCTTTTCACCTAAGGAGATTTAGTGTCCACAACAATGAATTCCAGGAAAGTGATGAGGAATTTTATAAATTGTGTAGATTAACGAAAAACACGAAGTCGAACATCATCACTAGATAGGTATAGACTGAAAGTATTTTACAGAGTGGGTCATTGAAAACGAAACAGCGGATCTGTAGGTTGGCAACTACATTTTCGAGGAGGACATCGTTTGCGATGAAATTCACCCGAAATACATTCCTTCCATCCTTCGGAGCTGTGACCGCCATCCCCCACCCCTAAATTTTTAAAAGAAGGAAAACACCTTTCAAGAGCCGCTGTTTCTATTTCAATGCCCCAGTCATCTGTATATTCCCTGATACTTCTTTCTGTTTGATTATGTATATTTACTCCTGTATTGAAGCTCCTGGAAGCTACTAGTTGAATACCGAAAGTTTTTCAAATGAATCATAGTGTAACAGACCTGGAGCTGGACCTGACCACTTATGTTTGAATAATCATAAAGATCTCACGCTGCCTCTCGACGTACTACGAAAGTTCCTATAGTGATATAAATAACTATCTGTAATTGTTCAAAATAAATTACTTAATTTACTAGTCTTGAATAAATTAGCGGATTGGAGTTGAGTACATTTTCATTACAATAGTATTATCCCAGAATAAATCAGCAGATGCGTTGTTATTGTTTGCAATGTATTGGGTATTCCTGCAATTATGAATTATTATATAAGGATTCTTCTAAACGTGGATGAAATTCGGCAAGTTCATACAAAGTAATAAGAAAAATTCCTGAAAAAAGGTGTAATCGGTGGAAAACATGCGAGATCTCTGAATTTCTCAAAATAAGATTTCGCTTGTTTGTTGTTCTTCTGTGTAGTGTCTATGGTGTTTTTCTTCATTATTAATTTTTAAACATTTTTCAACGATTGTAATCCCACATAATTTATTTCATTATTTTTACCTCCATGTCAGAATTTCATTTTAATATATATGTTTTTTGTTCTTATACTTCAGAGTCCTGAAGATGAAACATTATAGTTTCGAAACGTCGACGATTTAAAATTCGGTTTTTTTGTTTTCTTCAACATCCCGACCAAATTCCCACAAAATCAACAATTCTGAGGTTACAATAATTATTGTTAGTGCATATTATTGCCAATTTAACGTGACCTGACTCTAACGTAGATAGAATAAACGTCAAAAATTGGATACATCTCTGAAATCAGACGCGCACACTCCGCAACTGAACTGTCTGATTGGTCCATGTGAAACGCCTATTTAAAGTCTGGTCGATTGCAATTCTTGCGCAAGCGGCTGGCAGTCGTGACGAGTGCAAACGCTCCGCTAAGATGTCTACGCTCCGACATGCCACTGTGCCAGTGATGGTGGGAGGTGCCTATAGTCACAAAATTAAGCTTCTCTGTGAACTGCACTATGGTCTATGAATATGATACGAACTTGTGTCGACACGCAGCCACAGAGTCTGTTAGCTTTGTGTGGCGTCTCTTTCCAACTTTCCATCAGTTCCATCCCGCGCCGCGTGGCTTTGAAGTCACTGTAGGGATGAAATTTGCCACCTAACCTAACCCACCGAAAACTGGCAAATTGTTCCCAAGGAGAAGAGCCATACCACAAGCAAGCAGCACTCCGAGCCAGGAGTTCTGCAGTCTGTGTCTGGTCTAAGAGCTGGCTACCTGTATGTATTTGACCAGACCTGGATTTTTGCACAGTGATTCCTTTATTCCTACCATGCATGAGGAGGGGACTCACTAAGCCCAGTGCGGTGACCGTGGTTAATGCGCAGGTAAGAGAGGTATGAAAATTTGGCCAATTTCAAATGTATTTGACGACGTGTGACGTTTGGATATATTAACATTCATTATTAATATTAATCAAAAATAACAATGGCTGACCATTAATGCGCTCCTAGCATTGTGGCAGACAACTTTGAATGTACCGAAAGTACTTGACCAGGTTTGCCATTAAAATATATTTCCCGCTACCGATACTGTAAATAGTCATGCTTAGCAACAAAACAGGTAAATGGCCTATATCATTCATTTACATGCCTAGGGTAATAATGACTTTGACAAGTAATACCTTCAGCTTCATTTATATCAATTTGTAGTCTATGAGACTCTTTGAATATTATTGTTGTCTGTTCATTCGGTATCTTAGTTAGGCGCACAAGCAACTTTGAATGAAATATCGGAACGAATAATCAGGAAGGAAGGGTAAGAAAACAAACTTCAATCCTGGCAAATTTTGAAAAATGTCAACAAGTAGCGGAAAAAACGTGATAAGTAACGCGGAATGTATCGACTGACATCCTTGGCAAGCGACAAGCCTCGGTTTTGCCTCGGCTCGTACTCGCTCACCTCGACTGTTGACACGTCTTTACCAAATATCAAAATCTTAACTACTTACCACCATAACAAATGAATGTGTAGACTGCGTAAAGTAATCTCTATCTTTTCTTGGATATTTAGCCATTGTACTCACCCGAACCTATTTATTGTATATTCTCTTATAGCTACTACCATTCGGAAGGTGATGAATGAGGCTTAAAATAAATGACTATATGTATACAGGGTAACACGATGGGCTGAGTCGATATGCATATGGGAAACTACTGGGAGTAGTTCAATAAAAAATTGTATACGTGAGTTTTTTATTGCATTTTTAGGGTCTACGATGGATTTCAATATAACTTTCTTCGAAACATCATATGTTTAAAGTGCTCTAGTTTTCAGTTATTTGAATTTTTTTGAAAATTTTGATAGATGCATCCCTTTACAATAATATTGCCAGAATTTGCATGAATAAGACCTGAATTTTCCTAGATCTCCAGAAATTTATCAAAAAAATTATATGGGGTGTTCAGAAATATTGTTTAGTGACACTTCAGCATTTGATTCTTTTCGATTCTTAAAAAAAATCTCTAATAACCACACGGAAATTTTTTCAAATTTCTACAAAACTGCTTAGTTTAGATATAGGGTAATAAGCATTCTCTTGTTCATCAAAGTGTTTGAGGTTATATTGAAGCAAAGAAAAGAGAAAGAGAAAGATTTTGAATCCAATATATTTCTCAACTGCTGTCAATTTGGTTTTAGGAATAAATGCAGCACCACACATGCTGTTTTCAAAATCGTGACTGAGGTAGTCGATAGCTTGGAAAAAGGCATGAATACTTTACTCTACCTCTATGTGATCTATCAAGAACCTTCGACTGTGTCTCTTACTCCACTCCAGTTGATAAACCGCGAGTTTATGGCGTCAGAGGGGTATCACTTGATTTTGTACAGTCCTACCCAAGCAATAGAAAACAAGTAGTATATATAAATGAAGCATTTTCTGACTTTCAAACTATATCACACGGTGTACCTCATGGATCCGTTCTTGGCCCGTCACTTTTTATTGACCTCTTTCACTTTATGTCTCCTAATGATTGCGTTGCATAGGCAAACGACATAACATTAATAAACATGCAGATAGTCTTTTAAAGACCAGGGCACAGAACTGGTTTAGTGCTCACAACCTCACATTAATCAACTGATTTTCACCAATGGAATTGCTGGCAGTGAAAAGAGTGTCAAGCTTCTAGGAGCAGTTATGGATGATAGACTATAACGGTCATCCCATATAGAGCAGTTATGTCATACATTATCCAGATTACTATTTCTGTTCTTCTTCTTCTCTTTGTTTATTGGATTTCTGACTCCTTTACGGAATCAATTCCTCCAGATCAGGTAAGTATAACAAAAAAAATGTTTTTATAATTTAACACAAAAAATTTCTTGATAATGTTATTATACGATGATATACCCTCTTTTTCCGACAAATCCGTTGTCATCGGGCCTGGCTACCCGCGTAGAGATAAAGATGGCAATGATTTCACAAATATCTCCACAATCAAAAAATTATTTAACATTCACTAGATTCAAAAAAGATAACTATAACATCGGACATCACTAACACAAATTAGTTTCGTTTCAACGCCACATCCACGTGCCATCTTTGTGAAGGACGAAAAGCATGTCCTCTCACTGTCGCAATCGGACCGGAACTCATTTCTGTTCTGTAACATGAGACAAAAAACTCTGCGACAACATTTCAACTAGTGGCGTAAACAACTTAAGGCCTGGCCTTCCCGATGTAAACTTTTCAAATCTCAGATGAATTCACTGAATATTGGACAATTTCTTGCCTCAATAGTTCAAAATGCTCAATTACCATTGTCTCAAATTGAATATCTGAGAGCGCCACCACTTCTCATTAAGGTGTCTTGATTAACATTTTGTACCTGTTTGACTTGCCAAATATAATTGTAACTTGTTCAAATAAATTATATTCCTTTTTATTCTATTTATAAAGGCTCCCATACACTGCAATGTTGCCCGACAATTTTAACCGTGGCGAGTAAAATTGTGCGTGCAAAATTGCAGTGTGTGGCGTAGTACTGACAATCTTACTCGGCAATTTTAATTACGGTCGCCACCATAATTTTACACGTACGTGCCAACAGGTTCGTGCAAGTCGACGTGTGTGTGGACATAGCAATCTTAACCGTCATTCATCGACAGCGAAAACTCGTTAGAAAAGGGTGTGTTTCTTGCAAAATTAGTTTCAAACATGGATACAAGAACTTGGAGCAAAGATTTTGTAATAGAGTTTATTGAGTTATATAGAAGTCACCCTTGTTTGTGGAATGTAAACTGCAAAGAATATAGCAACAAAATAATGAAAAAACAAAGCGTACCAGGAATTAGTGACGAAATTACAGCAGGTAGACCCTGATGCGACGAAGGAGACTGTTAAAAAAAATAGATTCCATGAGAGGATCAGTGAGAAAAGAAAGGAAGAAAGTAATAGATGGCAGAAAATCCGGCGTAGGAAGTGACGCAGTATATGAGCCACATTTGTGGTATTTTACATATTTCCAGTTTTTAGAGGACCAAGAAGTTCCGCGTCAGAGCCAATCCAATACTGAAAGTTATCAGGAACTATCAGAACAGGAAAATTTACAACAGGTGATAATCAAAATATATGGGGTATTTTCTATGTTTATGTAAGGAGTTTATGCTAGGAGCGCCTCAATGGTCAGTTGTTATTTTTTAATAATATTAATGAGGAATGTTATTATATCCAAACGTCACACGTCAAGTACATTTGAAATTGCCAAAATATTCATACCTTTCTAAACTGCGCACTAACCACGGTCACCGCGCTGGGTTAGTGAGTCCCCACCTCATGCATGGTAGGTATAAAGGAATCATTGTGCAAAAATCCAGGTCTGATCAAATACATACAGGTAGCCAGCCACTCGCCACTGTAGGACCAATATTTATAATGTTCTCAGAGGGTTTAAGTAAAATACGGTTGAAAACGGGGACTCCTGCTTTCGTAAGCCCAATTTGGACCTTTTATGAATAAATATTATTCAAACTCATTAAATATCTACGGATAGATGAATGAACAATAATCCGCAGTCAAAACATTTTAATCGCGATTTTTCTATTGATACGCCTCATTTAATTAACAATTTTTTCCAACTTAAACGTGAACATTGCATGTGCAATAATTGTTAAATAACAAATCTATTTTTTTTCCTTTTTGGAGCTATTTTTGTAAGATCTTCGAAGAGATTCTCGTTGGAAAATTAAAATAACTGTTATTTTTCACATCGTTAACAACAATTTTCTAAGGTTAAATATTAAAAGTCGTGATTAATCAGATTTTTTTATATTATTGATCCGTATTTTCATTTCCTGTTTTAAAAATCAACAAATGCACACGTTATTGGTATATCATTGATACCATGTAAGAGTTTGCCAAGCCGTCCAAGGTGGTGGAATAGTGGTGAGTTTCCGAAAAAAATCAAAGAAGGCACAAATGACTCTGTACACGTTATTGCTGAAGATATGTTAGAATATGAATAATGTTCTTTCCTTCATCATGTATCTATCTATGTAACGTTGATAGTGTTTTTCCTCGCTTCAAATTTCACTGAACAAATGTCGAATGATGAAAATATATTTGTCGAATGACGAAAACATATTTTGTAAAAACTCCTATTTTTTTAAATCGTAAACTACTTTCATTTACTGTATAATAGAGATATTCCATTTTCTCAATAAGTATTATTTCGGCAAAAAAATCAAAATCAATTTTTGTTAATGGTAATAATTCAGATTCGATGTAAACCACTTGTCTCCTATTTATCAAGTAATCCTTGAAAATCCAGAGCTATACGCCTCTAATTACAATAGTATATAGACGTTGAAATAAAATATGGTTCACGGTGTCGAATGCCTTCGCTAAGTCTAAAAACACTGTGATACATTTTTGGTTATTCTGGCTGAATCATCCATTTGAAATACTGCCAGTTCAGTGGAACATTTTTCTCTGAAGCCAAATTGGGAATCAGACAAAATTTTTTTTCGCAAAAATTGACTACTCTATTCTTCATACACTTCTTAAACATTTTTGCGAAGTTATTTGTAACATTTATTGGCATATAATTTGTTGCAAGTGTTTTTTTCCTGATTTAAACATTGGGGTTGTATTTGACTCCATGAATCGTTGGGGAATTTTTCCACATGTAAATATACGAATGAAAATATAACGTAGTTGGTCTGATATGTAATGGTAAAAGTAGAAATTTCTTCTGGACCTGGAGAAGTCTTATTTTTTAAACTAAAGATGAACCATGAAACCAACGGAGGTGTTCTCCCAATTGATTAGGAAAATAATTTCAGCTTTGATATACCTAAAAAGCATTGCAAAGTACTTCTTGTAGAAAACTTTGCCAAGTATTAAACATATATAATTCAACGGTTGTAGGGGGCAAATTCATCCAATCGTTTTTTAATAACATGTTTTTATATCCGAAATTATTGAAACTGAAGTGGAACTTTTATCAAATTACTTTTATCTTCAGCGAAAACTAGCATTGTTTGTAATAAGTCAATTTTTTGTTATAGGGAAATGCAGTTGCGTTGGATTGTTTTGCTGTTGATAATACATGTATCTTGCGGACTGAGATCTAATGAATTTAAATGTCTG
Organism: Chrysolina americana; assembly: GCA_958502065.1. Lineage (NCBI taxonomy): Eukaryota > Metazoa > Arthropoda > Insecta > Coleoptera > Chrysomelidae > Chrysolina > Chrysolina americana. The sequence continues at coordinate 85,266,939 of OY293410.1, forward strand.
AATATAACAGGTAAGACTTGATATTTTTTTACCTTTGATTAATTGAAATTAATATTATTTCGAAAATAAAACTACTTTAAAATAATGATGTCAACCATCAACTATAACAATCTATTACATTTTGATTTTGAAGAGTGTGAATCTCAATTCTTCCAACCTCCCTGATGATCTTTGATAAATATATTGAAGGCCGAGCGAAAGAGATGCAATTCCCGCATCAATGATTTGAACGTTTTCTGGTGACTGATACCTTTAAATAACATTCTCATTTGTTTTTATGAATTTTCAATGAAAACTTAATGGTTAAATAATCATCTATCGGAATGAAAATGTAAATTTTCACTTTCAGATTTTCTCTTTCTGGTTAGGGTCTTTTCACAATATCTATCAGATGTAGTTCAATGTCCAGCGTGGCTTTAGCCGGGGAAGTAGTTTTTTTCTGTTAGATATTACAACAAAAAATCTTCATTTTTATCGCAGGTTGTTTTCATTCGAAAAAAACAATTTTCCATTTTCATTTAAGAATCTTCCCTTTTTTAACAATCTACTGCAGTTTTAACCTTCTAACTCATAGTTCTAACACATTAAAAAAGTCAAGGGCACTAGACTCCTACAAAAGTCTATTATTTTCAATCGCTATATACCTCTTTCGATGCAAAAAGTTATCCACTCCTGAAATTCAAGAGAAATTAATTGTTCCCACAGGAAATAAATCCATTACAGTAAACAATCAGCTGTCAAATATATTTATGCTAGAATCGAGTCTTCATTCAGGAATTAGTATTAATTATGTGAGAGTTGAATAATACTAGATCCCAAAGGAAGTCGGACCATTTTCTCAGGAAATGTGACTTTTGCAATACACAATCATTTGCCAAAATCTGTTATGCTAGAAGGAACTTTTTGCAATACCCCAATATACAATCAACTTTGTATGCTATAACAGAGTCTTCTTTCTAAAATCAATGGTATAAGTAGTGTAAGGAATAAAAAATCCATCCCTGGATCCTTAGGATTGTCGATAATTTTTACGCGAAATGAAACTCTTTTAATATCGACTGCCAAATACCATTCACAATTGACTGCCAAATACCATTCCCAATTGACTGCCAAAATCTGTTCATGTCAGAACCTACTCTCAAATTGATATTGCTACGTTTTGCTAAATAATAATGCCGAGCACACTACTAAACTGTTTCTAACTTCACTAAAAACATACAACTACTTCACTGACTAATTAAACACTTTGATCTATACAACAATACAACTAACTAAATATTCCAAACACTTCTATACTTCTTCAAAAACTGCTTATCACTTCTTCATAATCTTCTTAATCATAACTTCTCTTCATAAAACTTCTTCATCCTCTTCCCAGTGAAATCTCGAGTTTATATAGGTACTCAAGTGTAACCAGAATCTTCGCGATGCGACGGTTCGGTTATCCCGAATATTCATTACCGGCAATTATCTGCCTTTTTCTAGGAAACCATATCGACGATACGCGTGCGAGTCGATTCAGCGGCGTAGTTAGGGGTATTTTCATCAATCTCGTAACAATATCACTAATGTAAGGGTTGAACAATCCACCCCTAGAACCCCAGAAAAAAATTGATGATTTTCAGGCAGAACTTCTTGCAATATACAATCAATTGACATCTAGATGTGACTTTTTTTCAAATAATAATAATGAAATATGAAAAATTGAATACATTGACAACGAAAGTTGATTTTGTAGCATTTAATTGACCCCGTTCTGAGCCTCCAGAAATAACCGAAAAAAATTTTATGACTTCTGATGACATCTGAAAATTAAGGCATGTAGCCCCTCCCACCACTCTAGAAATAATGAAAAAAAAATTTAAGTGACATCTTGCTGTTTTTTTTTTTTCAAATAGAATAATGAAAATCGAGAAGTTGAATACTCCATTGTGGAAAATGGTTATCAAATGAATGCTTCAAAATCAACTTTTACATTCACCGTATTCAACACTTAGGTACTTTTCATTCATTGTCTGTGAAAGAAACCCCAGGATGTCAATTGAAGTCAGAATAATTTTTTTATCATTTCCAGAGTGATGAAAGGGATTCAAATGAATTCTTCCTAATCAACTTTCATATTCAACATTTTCAACCCTTGATTTTTCTTTATTCTCTCATAAAATAACAGCAGGATGTCAATTGAAGTCGTATTTTTTATTCATCCTCATTGTGCATGGTGAAAAGAGAGCAAATCAATGCTACAAAATCAACTTTCACATTCAACACTTATTTTTTTTTCATTCTCTGAATGAATTATTATTGAAATTCACCGAGTAGGCCGTGGAAGCAAAATGAAAGCCAAAAATTGAAAAGTTGGCTATGGAAACCATACGTCACTTGATAACAGTTGCTACTACTGTGATATTTTATTTTCATTCGTCGGCGTTATAAAAAGCCGCCAAAAAAAATATTGGAAAAATTCGGAAAAAAACAATACTCTGTAGGTCCATAACTTAAATAGGAACATACAACTCAGGCAGAACTTCTTGCAATATACAATCAATTGACATCTAGATGTGACTTTTTTTCAAATAATAATAATGAAATATGAAAAATTGAATACATTGACAACGAAAGTTGATTTTGTAGCATTTAATTGACCCCGTTCTGAGCCTCCAGAAATAACCGAAAAAAATTTTATGACTTCAGATGACATCTGAAAAATAAGGCATGTAGCCCCCCCCCACCACTCTAGAAATAATGAAAAAAAAATTTAAGTGACATCTTGCTGTTTTTTTTTTCAAATGGCATAATGAAAATCGAGAAGTTGAATACTCCATTGTGGAAAATGGTTATCAAATGAATACTTCAAATTCAACTTTTACATTCACCGTATTCAACACTTACTTTTCATTCATTGTCTGTGAAAGAAACCCCAGGATGTCAATTGAAGTCATAATAATTTTCCAGAGTGATGAAAGGGATTCAAATGAATTCTTCCAAATCAACTTTCATATTCAACATTTTCAACCCTTGATTTTTCTTTATTCTCTCATAAAATAACAGCAGGATGTCAAATGAAGTCGTATTTTTTATTCATCCTCATTGTGCATGGTGAAAAGAGAGCAAATCAATGCTACAAAATCAACTTTCACATTCAACACTTATTTTTTTTTTCATTCTCTGTGAAAAAACCAATAAAACCCATCAGGATGTCAATTGAAATCAGTTTTTTTTTCATTATTTCCAGAGTGATGGAAGGGATTCAAATGAATTCTTCCAAATCAACTTTCGTATTCAATATTTTCAACCCTTGATTTTTCTTTATTGTATTTGAAAATAACAGCAGGATGTCAATTGAAGTTGGAAATTTTTTTCTATTCTCAACTTTTATTTTCAACATATTCAGCACTTATTTTTTTTTCATTCTCTGTGAAAAAAACCCAACAGGATGTCAATTGAAGTCAGATTTTTTTATTATTTCCCTAGTGATGAAAGGGATTCAAATGAATTCTACCAAATCAACTTTTATATTCAACATATTCAACATTTATTTTTTTTTCATGCTTTGTGAAAAAGAACCCAACGGAATGTCAATAATTGAAGTCTGAATTTTTTAAAAACTATTTGCAAAGATGGGAGGGTTTCAAATGACTTCCTCAAAATCCACTTTCATTTCAATTCATGATTTTTTTAAATTCTGGTTAAAAAAAAAACAGCAGGATGTCAATTGAAGTCAGATTTTTTTTTCATTATTTTCTTTGTGGTGAAAAGGGATCAAATGAATGCTACAAAATCAACTTTCACATTCACCATATTCAACACTTAATTTTTTTTCATTCTCTGTGAAAAAACCCAAGATGTCAATAGTCAGAAACAATTTTTTCATTATATCCATTGGGCTCGGGATTAAATGAATACTACAGAATCAACTTCCATATTCAACATATTCAACACTTTAAACTTTTTTTTTTATTTTCTTTGGAAGAAAACTTCAGTATAATGTCCAATGAAGTCAAAAACATTTTTTTCGTTATTTCTAGAGGGTCGGATGGGGGATCAAATGAATGTTATAAAATCAAGTTATCATGAAATAACAAAAAAATGTTTCGGACTTAAGACATCTTGCTGGAATTTTTTTTACGTAGAATGAAGAAAAATTAAGTGTTGAATACGATAAACGTGAAAGTTGATTTTGTAGAACTTATTTGACCCCTTTCCGCCACAACGGATATAATAAAAAAAATGTTTCTGACTTCAATTGACATCCTGCAGAGGTTTTTTTTTACAGAGAATGAAAAAAAAAAGTAAGTGTTGAATACAACGAATGTGATTTTGTAGCTTCCATTTCGGAACCTTTTTTATTTTTTTCCTTTATTTCTAGGGTAGGGAAGGGGGGTATAATTAATGCACGCTTTATGGAAGAGTAGCGCTTCCCGTCTTGCTGGCGATGTCGTCTTACTGCTTCCATTCCGGTGTTTTTATGTTATGTTATCCCAATAAAAAATATTAATTATTTTGGTTAATTATTATATTTGGGAAATTAATAATCTGGTCAACTTTAATTCGGCCGTCGTGCCGTTTACGAAATCGAATAAATTTTGCAATTTTCACTCAAAAATGTTTTCGAAGATTTATCGTCGAAGAATAACTAATACCCTCAAGATTAAATCTCCGAATAACTCATTAAATTTTCAAACAAAACCGTTTTCGAGGAAATTACAAAATGTATTCGCTGATAAACGAGGCGTTGTCCTTATATTTCCTCCGATTATCCTGTCTCGATTGGACCAAATGTTTCTACCTAGCTCAGTTGGAGATTTGCGAAAAAGTTGTGATATATTACTATTCACCGATTTACTTATTTTATTGGTATGAGAATTTCTTCTTCACTCAATGTTTCCTTCACTCGGTTAAACTGAGTTTTGGAGTTTGAACGATTTCAAAATTCCTTCACTCACAAGGATCAGCTGACCGAAACCTATAGCAACTTTACGGAGTTTTTTATGTATAATGTATAAGCCTAAACAAACCGTCCGTGGCAAGAGGGGTGTAATAAAGTGGAATATCATAATAATATTGCTCAATTAGTATAATTTTTTTCGGGTTATTTCCTAAAATTATTTTCTTGATGTAGGTATATCTATGGATGTGGCTAACTTCACACCGGTAGGTTCATTGAATCTGGTTATTGAAATTTCAGTATATAAATCAGACGCGGTTCTTTGATAACCTCTTAGAATGCCGCCTTTCACTTTATATCAAGGTCTTGCCAAACGTTCGAAACCCAATAAACCCCGTTAACCCATGTATTATTCAGATAGAAAACTTACGTTTTTAGTGATCTTGGTTTATTTATTTTCGAGATATTTTCTTCTCCATTCATCAATCTTCAGTTTTTTTTAACATGCTTTTCTTTTCCTGTGTATCATGGGAGAATTTTCAGTATGAATACTTTTTTTGGGGATTTCTGTGAAATCTAAGGGAACTAAATTTGTAATGGGGCACAAGGTATTAACCGAAGAGCAGCAAATGTTTTTGTGGAGGTTTTTCATTTTATAGGTTAGATAAGGAAGTTGACCTATAAAATCAATTTCGCATGGATCATTTTTATAGTCTTTTTTCAATACGGAAACGATAACAATTTCAAATAAAGAACAACTCGGCAATTTATGGCAACAAGTTCTGGTGTGATCGCCATTTATTCGGCAGTATATACTATCCGGTATTATCAAAAAAATAAACGAAAAAAGGAATATTTGAAGAACCAATTAGCAACAAACCTTGCTCATTTTTTTTTCAAGTTGCGCAATGTAATGATACCTATATATTTTTTCCATTCTCGTTAACAACTTTTCAATAAAAATAGGCAATGTGAAACAGTTTACCACTAAATTATCTTATATGTTTTGAATGTTGTTATAGTGGTAGTTCGAGCACCACACCTCCTTTTTCGCTCTCGCAACTCTACTTGTTTGAATTTCAGAGTACAACAGTTATTTTTTTTTCAGAAGTAACTCCGAAAAAATACTTCGTATTGAATGGCAGATCAATTGATATCAATCTGGAGACTTCTAAAAGAGTTACTCATCAGCTGAGCACCTATATATTTTACGTATACATCAAAGAAGTTCTGGGTTACTCCAAGGTGAATATAGTATACAATGACGACAATTTCGATATTGAGACTGTTACGAGTCGCTTGTCGGACGTAAATCAGTCGGTGAGGTAAGTTATCAAGTTTCAAATTAATTTTAAATAGGTATCATTTTGTGAAAAAGGTAATAATAATAGTGATACTGCCTCATGAGCACTCGTAGAGTGTACCAGAAGGCTAGTCTGTGTGGATACAAGACGGCTTATTATTTACCCGTAAAGTATACAAACAATGCATTTTTCTATATAAGTTTCCACAGAAAAATAGAAAAATATTGAATGAGAAATGTTGTACGAACTCTGCAAATCAAAAATCATTTCCTATTCTTCGAAATTATATTTTGAAAGATTCCTGCTCGAAAAGTACCTACCATCAGGCCACTTTATTTAAAGGTGATGTTTCTCAGAGTGAAATAATTGCTTCGGCCACTGAATTACCAAATTTTTGACTCAAAGGTTAACTGTTATTTATTTTATCTTCGAACAAATACTTTTTGCTCAACAAAAAACATTAGAAAAGTATAAACAATGCATAAACATGTTTTTTATTGACTCAAATTGTACAGGCAAGTATTGCTGACCATTTGTCACATATTCTGACTTTCCAGATGAGTAATGAATATTTACCTCACCCTAAAAATAATACCGAATTCAGAAGATGACTGAACTGGGTAGTTATTTAATTGAATTCCAACTTCCATGAAACATAATTCAATCCACATACGAAATATTCCCAAATGAATGGAAAATCAAGAAACACGAACATTAAAAAGCAAAATGAACAAACTATAATAATACGTGCTCCCTTATGGAGGACACACATCTTTATCCGCCTTCGAAAGGAGTTCGCTCTAAGAAGTGCCAGTGTTATATATCCTGAAAATATTTATTGTTTTTCCTTCATACTTTAACGATTCTGGAGTCGGACCTGACCGCTTGAATAATCGACCTCGGTTTGTTTAAGATGCATACATGACTCATCACATCACAAGTTGTAAATAAATTAGTGGATTATAGTGAAGTGCATTTTTATTATAATATTTCTGAATCTTGGTTTATCATCTATACTGTCTATATAGGTACACGATTTACTCCACTTATGTTTATAAAAATCTTCAAATCTTGGGATTTAGCAGGGCATCGAGTGGGTCCTTCACTACCAACCCATGGAAGTGGGTAAATATTGTTCAAGTGCTCCCTTACTTAATTCAAATAATGGGGTGGAGGATTACCAAGATTCCCCAAACATTTATTGGTCATCAGTGCAGATTATCAACTTGCCTGAAGAAATTAGGATTTTCCTTTGCATAATAATTATTATGGTTCTGCCTATTAACAAATCCATTTTTATAAAATCTTACCTCATTAGTGACCAAACGATATTGAAAAAAGCAGCATCTTGCATTTTACCGATCTTACAATTTCAAAACTATAGACGCTTTTGACATGGAACTCACATTTCTTCAAGATTCAACAAATAATTCCGATTCATGCACTCACTACGAAGAACGCACTATCTTTTATTATTATCTTCAATATATTTTTTTATTCTTATGTTCATATTGCACATTGTCAGTTTCTAAAAATGTCAGTGAAAATAAGAAATAAAAAATTTCAAATTTGAAAAAATTGGGCAAAGGGCTTGAAATGGAAATTAAATATTTGTAATGGGTGTGTTGTTGTGGTTCTCCGTTTAGAAAATGATTAAGTTCAAAAAAGGATTTTATTTTATTAAAATGCACTTGAAGAAACACAGCAAGATGAACACTTTGCAAAAACTATTTCCAAAAGTAAAGTAAGTGTCAAAATTGAGAACAACAGGACATTACATTTCTGTCAACTAGAAAGAAGTCGCAGGACAGGGTCGGCGTAAGGGATTATTAGTATTCACAAATAATTCATGTTACATATTTGCCTACATCACATGGTCAAACAATCCAGTCAAACAAAAAATACTAACTTTGATACAAAAAGTTACGAATTGAAATATAATTTTGATCCACTTTGTAAAATATCAGTACAAGAGAATGGATCAGAACTAACACTTCTGTCCATAAAATGGTATTATTATTATTACTTCTCAAATTACATAAAAGTGACGACTGATTTCTTCTATAAGCAACTGCAAGTAATTATTCTGTCAAAATAAATCACAACTTCAAGTGGTTGAAGATTGTCAATAATATTTCAGTGGTAGGTAAAGGTCACTAAGATGCTTGAAAAACTATGATACACATGGCATTTCACTTTAAAAAATACACTCGACTCAGTAGATTTTCCTCAGTTCGCCTTGTACATATATTCAGCAATAGTGTCTGGTTATATGTTGTCTGGTTGACTTTCGTTTCTGGATCATATTCAATGCTATCATAGAACTCGGGCAATCGGATTCTGGCGCATCATTGCCTAATCCCTGACCCTGTGCCTCTCAGTTGGATAATTAATCAATTATGATAGGTTGAAATCGTTAGCAAAATGTTTATACTGTCCTAGGTGTAAGAGTATAAATTAAATTTTCCACGCCCATGTCTGTAAACGTCAAAAATCGCACTGTCAACATTCCTTGTAAATGACATTTAACAATAACATGCACGTAATGAGATCTCATAATATACACGTGCGTTTTGAGAAGAAAACTTAAACTTCTTGGTTTAATTAAATTACAATAAAATTTTTATTTACGTAAGACTTTATTTGGTCTATTTACACAAATTTAGTCTATTAAAAAGCATAAAAACTTTTAGCAATAGCGAGATATATTTAGGATTGAAAGAGTGATGCCCCTAAATGTAGGCAGCACGTTATGCAATTTCTTTAAAAATAGTTAAGTAGCATGCTATGAAAATAAATGTTATGTCAATTTCTTGACAAAATATAATTGTATCCGAACAATTTCTCAACTTTATCTACGATTATGTCTGATTAAGATGTTTTTTATTCAATGGAAGGAAATGAATGGACGCAGAAAAAGTATGGTACGTTACACGAGTTGTAAGCCCATTACACACTCATTTCGTGCATAATGGGATACTTACAACTCTTGTTACGTAATATACTATTATATCACTAGCACCAAGCCTACTTTGTCTATTTGTAAACTCTGTAACCTATAACTAAGGGTCAATTTATGCTGAGTCTCGATCTCAGTCATCGTCTTGAGAAATTTTCATATTTATGCATCATAGTCAAAAGCTTCAAATTAAAAAAATTAATCAATGGTAACTTTGTCTTTGTAACCTGCATTCTTTTTATACCAAAAAGGGAATTGATATGAGTGGCCTCTCAAGGCCGATTCATATACATGCGTGCCCATGCAGGGTTTATGAAGCACGGGCGGTTTAAACGCCTTTTACTCACGTTTCTATCACAAGAACATATTTTATTTGGTTCTGTAATAATTTTTTCAATGCTGGAGTAATGCTATTTGAGTTTTTCAAATAATACCGATGTATTTTTCACTGCCTTTAAGGCCGAATCTAAATACATGTGTGCCATTCTGCATGAAATAAAAGACGGTGAAAAATACATCGGGATTATTTGAAAAACTCAAATAGAGCATTACTTCAGCATTGACAGAATTATTACAGAATCAAATAAAATATGTTCTTGTGATGGAAACGTGAGTAAAAGGCGTTTAAACCGTCCTTGTTTCAAAAACCCTTTACAGTCTCATTATTTTTATTCGAAAATACTAGTGAAATAACAAGTGACTCTTCTAAATGGTTCTCGTTTCTTCTTCGATGTGATGATATCAGTCGTGCATCCGTGCATCGTTAACAAGTTGAGCTTGATTATCCAATGAAAAAGAGTCAGGTTCGGCTCCCACACGTTACAATAGCTATATTGGATATGTGTGCCACGGTGCGCAGTAATCGTGAATGAAATACTATGTCTTCTCAACGAAGTAATTTTTATAATAAAAATATAAATTTTCAACGTACGTTTCACCTTCACCAACAATGTTGTCGTCGTTGGGAGCGATAATCGACAAACTAATTATTAGGCCATAAATATTTATGGTCGGAGAGATGATGACGAATTTGAGGAAGATATATAGAATAGAGATGGTTCCGGGAGTCCGTACTTATCATTGAAAATTTCCTCTTCAAAAATTTCTTTTTCAATTTTCTTAATTATTAATAGTTTTTGAATTATATTCTTCATAATAATTTGTTAATAACAATTATAATTTTTTATGTGCTGTAAAATATTGAAATGCATTTTTCTACACACTAGTCAATGAGCTATTGCTCATATTTTTGAAAGCTTTACACTAATTAATACCGTTTTGAACTTATTGACCATCAGACTAGAATGAGTGCGACAATAAAGTCTTAGACATAGGTGCAAAAGAAACAGTTTATTGGAACCTGACGGCAGCCGCTAGGGCCCTCTCTCGCCGGGATGTGATTAGTTCCCAGGTAGTTAATCGCCATTGAAGAATGGATGGACTTGCAAGAGGGGATATATGAATTTCACTGGTTCGTCAGGAGCATATAGAATACGCCTCTATCGGATAGTCACCGTGCTACGAAAATGCCAAAATGACATTGAAGAGGTGAAAAAAATCCTCAAATATCTTTATAAAAATAAAAACTTGAGTGTACAGTTTTGATATTCCTTAAGTAACGCTTTTGTAAAAATAAAGGAAAATTTAAACGAGATGATGACTGAAATCTGAAGGTGTAAAAATAGCTCTAATGTCGGGATAAAACTCTAGTAAATTCAATTATTATAATTGCTAACGGGATAAAATCCGAAACCGGCCTAATAATGAAATACCCCGAAAGTTAAAAGCTTCAAATTTGTTGAATGATTTAATGAAAGAAGCATCTAGTGAATTTGAGAACTTCTATAGGATGTCTGCATGTCTGAGAGAGATGGCTGCTTCTTTCATATAAAATTAACTTTTTGCTCATTAGTATAAATTTTTTTTGTGAATAATCAGTTGACTAAATTACCAAGTATTTGTTTCATTTTATCTTGATAATATACAGTTAGTCCAAGAAAAAGATGTTCACAATGAGGATATCAGAAACGGTGATCGATACACTTTTAATGGGAGAAAAACTTCCATAAAAAAACATTCCTGTAGGGGTATTTTCAAAATATTTTAAAAATGTTCTTATTCAAATTATTTTGAAATTATGAATTTTTTGATATGCTATTTTAATTTTTTCTTGTGTTGCTAGGGCTAGAACAAAAAAAGAAACACTTCTTATGAGCTTTTCTATCTTCCGATTCGTTATCGATCATAAAACCAAAAATAAAAATTCATCTGCAAGTTTAATTTACCAATAAAAAAATCTTTAGATGAAATATATATATTTTTCTATTAATTCTAATGGTAAAAAAAACAAATCTATCAAATTTTGTGTCTAAGAAAAAAATTGACTTTCACTCCTACGATAACGTGATAAATAAATCAGATAATCATTAATAATACTATTTGTTTACACTTTGCAGCGATTTCTTCTGTGTCCCCACTTTTAGCACCCTAACAAAATGGCGGAGGTCACCAGAAATTACCTGCTGAACATCAAAGGGACCAACAGAAGTGTCGCTTCTTGTTCAGTAATGTAGATATTCTTTGGTAATAACGAGATCTAGTTGAATGATATAGTATATTGTTTAACGGGTGGGAAAAGCCCAACATTCCTGGGCGACTGTGAAGATTGCTAAGTCGAGGCGCAGTAGACCGCATTAGTGTGACGTCAAAATGTATGCAACTAACATTGCACTGAGTCCTAACGAAATATATCTGAACGAAGATGCGCTAACATGAACCTTCAGTAACCATTACATAAGGCTTAGAATCTGCGGTCAAAATTATAATGCTAGTAATTTAATTATTTCGCTATTGACAGCAATATTTAAGAAATGTATGTATTTGAATTCGATAGAAAAATAATGAATACGTCTTATAGAATGGTTAACGTAAAGAAAGTCTTCTAAATATCTTCTGAATAAATTAAGGTTGAGAATGACGCATATCATTTCGCGCCAAATGATTTAGGACTCGATGTAATGTTGGTTGCATATTTGTGACGTCCTCACTAATGCAGTCCATTGAATAATATTTTATGGTATCTACTCAGAACTACACATGGTAGATTGTGTCCTCAATTTTGCTAAGATTACTAGACCCCCAATTCCATTTTAAAAAACCTCACAAAATGGAGACCCGACGTGATTTTGAGAACTTGACATTTATATTGTATAAAAATGTCAATCTGTTCAAAAGTTAACAGAGAGGGGTTACTTCATGAACAAACTGTAAATATCTACACAAATACCTGAAAGTCTTATTATGATGCAATAGTTCTCCATAATGTTTTTCTACCAAGCTTATTTTATTATTCATCCGTTCTCTGTATTTTATTGTATACATATTTTTCACGCATTATACTCATTAACGCTTTGTCAATAAGGATACATTTTTTCGGGTTATAAAGTATATATTTTAACTGATTGATTGATAGGTACCTACACTTGAGAAAATAGGAAATAATGTTAATAGTGTAAAATTCGAACAAGTTCGAATATATTGTGCCAGAGAGGTATCAACAATGTTGAAAGAATACGGGGTACCCTTCTCTCTAAGCGTTTCCACAAAGTGGAAAATAACAGGCAAACATCTGTCAGAAAACAACAACTTCCCTGGCTAATACCACGACGGACATTGAACTACAACTGACAGATATTTGTGCAACGTTCTTCAAAGAAGACCAAATTGCAAGTGCTTGTCTCGTAATTAAACAGAAAATTATCCTTCATTTAGCTGGGAATGACCACCTGCAGACATGCATGTTTCGAGGTTTATTGCCTCTCATCAGTGACAGGGTAGGTCGGACGACATTATAATTGTCCTGTCCCTGCCAAATGAATGATAATCAACTGTTTAACTAATATTTCCCCACGGATATCACCACGATCTACAACCAAGTTGATCGAAGCGCCTTCCGCACGGAACAAGACAAAACACTCCCAAGCAGCACAGTCTCCGGGAAGAGAAATCTGTAAAATTCGAACTAGTTCGAATATATTGTGCCAGAGAGGTATCAACAATGTTGAAAGAATACGGGGTACCCTTCTCTCTAAGCGTTTCCACAAAGTGGAAAATAACAGGCAAACATCTGTCAGAAAACAACTACCTGTTATTTTCCAATTTGTGGAAACGCTTAGAGAAGGGTACCCCGTATTGAATTACGAGACAAGCACTTGCAATTGGGTCTTCTTTGAAGAACGTTGCACAAATATCTGTCAGTTGTAGTTCAATGTCCGTCGTGGTATTAGCCAGGGAAGTAGTTGTTTTCTGAGAGATGTTTGCCCGTTATTTTCCACTTGGTGGAAACGCTTTGAGAGAAGGGTACCCCGTATTCTTTCAACAATGTTAATAGTGTTTTGAAAGCCGTTGATGAGCTGAGATTGAGTATTAACATTTTAAAATAATTTTGTCACCTGAAGTATAAATGAGTAGGTACAATAAAAGATTTATTTTTGTATTCTTGAATATTTGAAATCCCATTTCCTAAACTGTAGCCGAAAAATCACAAAAAAATCGTATCATATTTTCAAAATGACAAAATATGTTGTACGTATAAATAGCGTACATTTCATATTTGGTCGTAGTTCTGTTACTTCCTACACGCAGTGACCCAAAAATTACACTTCCGTACTTGAACTAAAAGTAACGTAGTAATTTTTCAAATTGTTATCAATTATTATATTTACTTCCAGTGAACCTCCAGCAACAATTAACCTCGAAGTATGGGCGAGCCCCGAATATGATATCTTCGCCAAGAAGCTCGTGAAAGAGGTTGGCAGCGTCGGACCACCTGGTCGTTTTGGCTGGTTTATTCCCACTGAGCTTGATTTTCCTGTGAAGGAATATTATTCCAGGTATAAATGGGTCAAATCTATCCAAGAGGTCCACTGGTCCTTTTTCATGGATAAGGATATGGTGCAATATTTTGATATAGATGATGACATTATACAGATGATTGAAGATTACTCTTTCAATAAAGACTCTTCGACAGACCAGTAAGTTTAAAACTGTTTTCTTCTATGTAATCACTTCATCATAAACTTTTTTCAATTCAATTTCAAGAGAAACAATTGTTGGCACTACTTAGGCGAAAGATCATTAAACTAATAAGGTAAAATGGATTAAGTATAATCCAGTCTGTCGCTTTAACCTATACAATATTACAATATTTATATACAGGAACATAGAAATTTGGCTTTGCCATTTTTATAATATACAGGGTTATGTAGGTACGTGTCCAAACTTGATTCTTTGGGTGATTCTAAGACGAAAAGTTTTTATAAACATATGTCCGGTAATGCTTCGTTTTCAAGATACAGGGTGTCAAAATTTTCAAATGAAATCTTCATTTTCTAAATATCTTCATAATCCTTCGACCGATTGTTTTGAAATTTGGCAGTGTTATCAAGGGTAGTGAGGGGATAATTTATCCCTAACTATATCAAAATTATCATGTCCAGTAGCGTCCCGGAAGGCACCTTAACCAATATTTTTGACAGAAAAATGTGCGTCATTGATTCTTTCGCATTTTTTTTTATTTGTTTCACATTGTGACATTAAGAACTACTTAATTATAGAATTAGAATTAGAACATAGAGCTGGGTGATGCATGTTCAGAAAGAGGTAGGTACAAATACTTTTTTCATTTTATTGTTGAACAAACTAACACTATGAATGGTTGTAACTTTTCTCTTCTCTAATCTCCTACTGACTTGATGTGGATGAAGAGATCCTTACTTTCGGAAATAAGATCGTTTCCAATGGATGTTTGTTAGTTTTTCACGCCTAGTTCTTACTTTGAATGAAATCATGCACGTTAGTAAATATGAATAAATATATTTAAAATCTGAAAACAAAATAATAAATATATTAGACTGTGAACAAAACTTCTCAAACCTAAATAATAATAATTTTTTTTATTCACCATTTTCAGTGAAATAGAAAAGGCTGAAATATCTTTTTAGTTGATGAATCAGCGGCAACTTTTTTTCATCTCGGACAATAGAAGTTTGTAGAAGGAGATGAGCCGTGAAACCTATAAATAGGCGTAGAAAAGAATAAGGCATCACTAGCTTTGTCTTGGTGCGTTCTTTGCATATACAAGGAGGTCCCAGAAACTTTTTGAAATTTTAATGTCAAAAGTTGGTACAAAACTAGAATCCTCAAAAAGTTCCTTTTTGCTTTTACAGATTAGTAATAACATAACAGGAACTATAATATACCATTTTTTGTCTTCAAAACACGAAAACACAACACAATACAAAATGCCACAACTATTTGAAAATTATACTTAGTTTAATTTTCATTGTTTTTGTAAAATAAGAAATTCAACTCATAGGTACTTGCTAATTCATAAATGACAATAATTACAACCTACTTGAAAATTTTTAGTTTGTGCTGAGTGAAACACAATAAATCGAATGAAACAAATCACTAAATCGAAACCAATGTAATACTCAATCGAAATAAATGAAATACTGAATTGAAACAAAAGAAATACTTGACTAACTCAGATGGAATAACATGTAAACATTAAAAGGTATATTGAATCAGACATAACAGATATGTGGATATATTTAAACTTAATTTTGATTTTAATTTTAAATTTGGAAATCACATACACAAGTAGTTACTACTACTTCTGGGACCCACCTGTTTATTCACAAGTACTCATTCTATAAGTGTATATAATGTATTATTATTATTATGATGAATAAATATATATTATTATTATATTACAATAAGTATTGAGTATATAGATTCACTAAACTCGAATGAAAGTACCTATGGACCTAATTGACGAGCAACTTACCTTCAGAAAAACTCTGTGTAGGCAAGAGGAGAGGCGAGTGTGTGAGCCTCACGTTGACCAAGTGACCTTGACGCGTTCGTGATATCCACATTACGAACAAATCTAACAAAATAATTAAATCTTTTTTGAAATCAAATTATTCAAATTCTTGTTTATCACGGTACACATTCGACTTCATCAAATAATTGCATTGTTTTGAGTAATTTTCAAGAAAAAATTGAAACAAATCTAAATCGATTTATTAAATCCAAAACAATAGTGTTCGAGCGGATCAAATATTACTGAAACTAGATTCAAATGTCCCTTTTTTTCTGTGTATATTCCAGAATGTATCTCAGGATTTCCTAGCTTAAGGCCAAGATGTTTTTTTCATTCAATGGGGTGTCCTTATTGAAGAGCTAGACTGTTCGAAAGTAACCGGCAAACAACCTTGCAACAATGATGCGTTGAATAAGATGAAAACAGAGTGAGAAACCTGTCCAGCAATAACTAAAAAGTAAAAAATAAATTCAAAGTAAAAAACTTCTTTTAAAAACCACCTTTTATTTAAATGCGCTATAAAGTATAGAATAAACTCTTCCTTTAGAACTGTTACTATCAACTTATTAAGGTAATTACACAATTTATATGACATTAAAGCTTGAGCGAGTTTTACCTGTGTAGATAAACAAGTAAATTAAATAACTTGATCTGATTTTAATTTTCGAACGGAGTAAATACAAGTACTAGAATCTCGCGTTTATTTTATTCTTTTGAGCGCATTTAAATAAAAGCTTGTTTTTAAAAAAGTATTTTTAATTTTAAGTTATTGTGTTCATTATAGTAACCACCAACAAATCAAACAATATATCACAAAATTCAAACTGAATATGCCAACGTGACGTCTGTAAAATAATGCATTTCTATTGGTTCAATATTTGGCAACGCATCATAATATTTTCTCTCGGTATTTTTGTGTCCCTGGTTTTTCCCATAGCTGGAGAATGCGTATAACTTATTTGCCGAGGGAGTATTAATTGTTCAGGGAGTATTTTTGCCGGAGAGATCTCTCTCTCGCGGTCGAGAATAGCCTCCCTGTTACACGTTACACATTATTTTCCCAATTTTTTCAAAGAAGAAAAGTTTATTGGTCCAAATATTTTTATTTTCATTGAATCTACTTCTAACATGTGAGTGCCAACGTTTAAGGTGTCAATAGTTCTACCATATGGAAAATACATAGTTTGATAAAACTGTGGTTGATAGGGTACCTACTACAACTAGAACTTTGAATTTATAACTACCGATAGTTGTGTCTCAACCACACAACTTAACAAATCTAATTACTTGTCACATTTCAGTTACTTTGATATTTCATAGTTTGTTTTCTTTTTCAGGTATGTCTGTCCAACATATCCTTGCCACAAGAGTTTGTACACTCCTAAACACTGCGAAGGCCAAGCATGTGCTGTTCTCTTAGCCCCTCAATACAGTTCTACAAAATTCCTAATAGAACAAATCGAAGAATCCGGTATTCTAGTAAAGATTTTGTGGTTGGGTGACAACTTTCGATCAGCCTTTAACCAGATTAGGGGTATCAATCAACAGAAAAACTTCCACAACAAACATAAAAAAAGCATCGTATTCTTTCACTGGTTTCCGAGCGAGATCGTTTTCCAACTAAATAATTTCATCAGCGTTCAGTTTAAAAACAACGTATTATTTAACTCCACACGCAGGATTGGAGGTTTCGGGTACAAATACGAAATGCAGCGTCTAGTCAAACTGGCTTGGAGCCAGGTAAAAGGCAACGCTAACCCACTTTACTTCGGACTAAGACACTTTAAGCTCACAAACAATGATTACCTGTACCTGCTCAGGTTGTATCAAAGAGGTGTTAATACTATAAACGGGATCGCATGCCAATGGATGAAGAAGAACGAGCAAGTATGGACAAGGTGGAAATACGACACTCAGAAAGCTGTGGTGTACATTGGAGGTATATTCCCCATGACTTCGACCTCGTATAATGGAAAAGAAATTGCTAACGGAGCCCTGATTGCTACACAAGCTATAAACAACAATCATACTTTGTTGAAGGACTACGAATTGAAATTATTGGTTTCCGACGGAAAGTGTCAGGCTAACACTGTTATGAAGAATTTCGTTGACTTCATCTTCACTCAGAAGTACTACACTAATTTATTAGGAGTACTAGGACCAGCTTGCTCGGAAACCGTTGAACCTATTGCTGGCGTTTCTAAGAATTATCACACCTTGATCATTTCATATAGTGCCGAGGGTGCTAGTTTTTTGGACAGAAATAAATATCCATACTTCTTCAGGACCATTGGAGAGAACCAACACTACAAACATGTCTATATGTCACTGTTCAAAAGGTTTGTTCTATTGTTTATTCAACTGTCGGAAGTCTAATGAATCTTTTGTAGTTTTTGAGTGCCTTTAAATTACAGTAATAACTAAAATGCATGCCATGACCAAATGTACGTTGGAATTATATCCATAAAACTACTTTTCCTACGACCCCATGGGAAAGTAACGTATATCGCACTGTATAGTTACACGGAAAGAGGCTTGTTTATATCACAAGCATGCGAAATATTTTCCGCACAGGCGCGGAAAGTAACTTTCCGCACGCTCCGTTAGCTCAGTTCGTATAGCAGCGGGACATATTGCCTTCTGACGAAGAGTACGCGGGTTCGATCCTCGCCCGCGGATCCTTTTTTTCATTATGATATTGAAAAAATTATACTTTTCAAAAGATTGCTTCAAATATTTTGTATTTAAAAGTAATTTTTGAAAATAAATGAAGTCAGAATATCATCTATATTTCTTGGAGTTTGATTTAAACAAATATCCATTTTAAAGCATTCTGAATCATCTAAATAAAGCAAGGAATTTTCAAAATTCATGTTTATTTTCGTTAAATAGTTTCATATATCAAATCTCAACTTTAGTCAGGCAATCTTGTAATCGTCTTGTTAGTTATTCATTGTATATAAGAAGCAGGCTTCGAAAAATTTGTGTGAAACGTCAAAATAATTTAATACATATCTTGGTCGTAGGAAAAATAGTGTACATTACTCGTGCGAAAGTGATTTTTCACACTCGTGTGGTTGCCGCACTCGGCTTACGCCTCGTACCACAATATTTCCTACTTGTGTGAAAAATGTCACTTTCCGCACTAGTAATGTAATTTACTATTGTCAAGGTGTCGCAAATGGAAAGCATATGGATATAGTCAAAATAGCACCGGTACTTTATATACGTGTTTTCTTTGTTATGGCCGGAAGCCCTGAATTGTTTTGCATGTGAATTAGGATGGTATTACTGATACCTGCTTATTTAACAGCTCAAAATGCTGAAGAACTTTGCTGATTTACTAGTGGCTAGTTGAGATATAATGGATAAGAAAACAAAAAATAATAATAATAATACTCCCTCATAAACACTCGTAGAGTGTACCCAAAGGCATAGCCTGTGCGGGTAGAGGACGGATATTATTATTATTTGCCGTGGCGCTCCGGGGCGACTTACTGATATTGTCGGTGGTGTATTCACTTTTCAGCTGTAGGAAAACCCGGAAAACCTACAGCACCACCCCGGTTGGTCGGTGCGTACTTCAAGTTAGCATCAGACGTCGGGATGTGCTAAAAATGTATAATTGCTTACATCTGAGGGAAGTTGAAGGGTTGATTTTTTTTTTAAAGAATTCACCCTTTCTACAACATTAATTGTGAAACCTTGTGTTGATATTAAAGTATGCCTGCTCTTAATTTTAATATGCTTGCATCCATATTATCTATTTTATTAATACAAATTGTATTCAGCTTGTTTAAGTACTATTGTTTTGGTATGTTTTTATTTCTTTTCATTTTGTAACGTCAAGACTTTGTCGATAACATTTATTTCTTCTGACAATAAAGGATATATGATTGATTGATTCATATGTAAAGATTGCTCTTTAGCATGCCAAAATATATCAGTGTCATCAGCAAATTATGTAAACTCAACAGATATAGGGTAGAAGAACAAAATGGAAGGCTCACCTCTTTTTTTATCTCTGTGTTGAATTAGGTATGGTGATAATAGTCCCCTGCTTACACTTTGTAGGAAAGTAATGATAATTCAACCAGTGCTCATATATTTTGATAAGATATTTGTTAGTTTTCTCATCTAGTTTTTGTAGAAGCTCTTTAGTAATATCACAGAATAATAGTTCTTTAGTATTATTCTATGGTAATGTCCTCATGTCCTGGTGCAGAGCTTTTTCCTTTGATCAGAATTTTAAAATACGTATCATCTTTCAAGAACTACTCATTGTGCCAATTGTAGATATTGAGGTTCTTCAATTCGTAATTTTTTTGTTATTCATTTGTACTGAATTAATTTTCTTAATTGTTGCCAGTGAGTTTTTCTCTGGCTAGCATTCTCATTGCACACTGATTGCCATTTGTGCTCTTTGTATTGTGTAATAAGAACTTGTATACTTTTGTTGTAGTTGTTCAGTTGCTTTTTTTCTTCTCCGCTGGAATTCGTCACATAGTCCCTATACATTTTTCTTTCGTTTTTTATCATTTTGATAATATAAACTGGTAACTCATGAATACAATAAATAATTTTCATATCAGAACTGTTTTCTATTGTGAACGATGTCAATGTGTTATTGAATTATCTTATTTTGTTTCTGTCAATTAGATCATCCTGTACTTGATTGATATACTCCTAAAATTTTATTAGGTTTGTATTTATTTTTTAAACAACTTGCTCTTTGATTCGTCTTTGAAGATCGATTGTTATATTTTGCACCGTGTTGCACTGTTAAAATGTTATTTTTAACGCTTCTTGTATATATTACCCGATCTGGTGAAGAATTTGGGTTATTGGCCATTCTAAAAGTAGGTGGAATCGACGCCATTTCGAAGGGTGCATTATTAGGGAAGTCTTTTATTTGTCTAGCTTTTTTCTGGTCAACATTAGGTCACCTATAGCTTCTTTGTATAATGAGGCTTTTTTGAAGAGAGTTTATTCAATGGTGGCGTTTGGATAGATATATACCAGAAAAATGTGTACTTTATTCCCTAGAAATGGAACAGAAATGCGAGGCTTCTTCGAATGGGTTATTCATTTCGGGAGGATTTTCTTTGCTAATTTTCAGTTCTGGGTGCAATTTTATCGAACTGCCTACACTTACATTTGTGTTTACGGTGTTTCCATTTTATTTGTAGAATATACCAGTTTCTGTAGTTTGTGTTACTATTCTCATTTGTGTTTGTTTCAGCAAGTAATGCAGTATATTTTTTGTCTCTCAATAATGTTGTTGATGAGGTATCTTCTCGGAATGTAACTATTGAGATTGGCTTACATGATATTAAGTGTCGTCATGAATTTGACTGCCATTATTTCCCTAGAAGTTGGGTGGGTGAGATTGTTAAAGGTTGTTTCAAGTTGAAATCAAAATATACAGTCTATTTTCAGAGAGGATTTTCTCTTTTTTTGTGCTTTTCATTTAATTCAATTTGTTGATGTACGTTTCTATAATCATATCATGAATTGTGATTGGTGCATGAAATTTGAAGTTTTTTGATATTTCAGCATAAGTTTTATTGGTTCTCTTGTTTAGTCTTGTATAGTGCTTCAGACTATTTGGTATAATTACAATGGTCTTGGTTGGTCTGCGAGGGCACTTCAGGGACCATGTTGCATGATCTTCAGCAAGTAAGGTACTCTTCAGTTGCTTAATATCAAAGTTTTTGAAGGTTAATTCAATTTCAGTCAAAATTAAAATGATGCCAGTAATTAATCAAGAAAACTACCTTATGCATCTCCAAATTATAGAATTTGATTGTGTGTATTAATGGACATGTTGATTTGGGAGATTAAATTCTATGTTTCTTTCATCTGTAAATTTTTTTTAACAATTGTTGACGAATGAAACATACTGATCAATGGAGATTCTTTACTAATTTTATTTGTAATTGATTAATTGTTCTCGTTTCATTGTTTGATTTTTTTTTGTAGTTTGACTGAATTTGTTTTCGTGTAATTCGCTTGATTATTTACCTCACAGAACTAATTTATCGTTTCTCTTTCCAATATCATTATCTTCGAAAAAGTGTAGATGGCTCACGTTCCATGTTTTTTTTTGCATATAAATCTTTTTTACTCAAATACTGTTGCTAGGAAATTGACGTTCAAGTAGATTATTTGGGAAAGTGTTGATGAAAACCTTGATTTATGAGGGTTTTGAATATTTCAGTCGAGTTTTTTTTTAGTCTGATTCCTAAATTGTAGATAGTGACTCATCGGTTGTACGGTTCAAAATTCACATGAAGCAGGTCAAAAAATAGAAAAAAATAAGCTAAGTACTTTGGCTTCAAATCAAATTTTACTTTGCCACTTTCGTACATCCCCTCCGCACTTTCAAATCCCGTACAAAAACAGAAAATGTACCATGAGTCTTTATCTACAGTTTAGGAACTAGACTATAGATACCTTCCCGCTTCCAAGTAATTTCGGGAAAATCTCATTTCTTTTGAAAATGGTAAATATAATAAACAAAACAAGAAATAGCCAGGTGAAAGTGTAAATTGTTCAGAGATATGATTTTTCATAAAGAATGAGAACTTATTTATTCTCTCAGATTTGGTTGGAAGAGAGTGGCAGCCTTGACCGAGGATGGTCAGAAATATACGGAGTATATTTCATTGATGAGGGACGATATGGAAAGGAACGGAATCGAATTTATCGCCAACATGAAATTTCCCAGAGAGAAGAGTACTGATGATATAAAATACGTAAGTTTTCGAATGTCTGAATTTTTTTATTTTTAACTTTCATTGTTTAAATAATTGCTATTATTTAAAAAAATAAGCGGAGTGTTATCATATTCAAATAGTACATTTTTTTAAATTCATATTTAAATTGTATTCTAAACAGAAAAACGTGATTAATATAAATTCTTGAATTACCTAATACTGATTGAGAACAAAAAGTATTTAACCCCTTCACCACACAAGTAATTTATTTCCTAGATGCGCTTTTCGATAACAAAGTTATCTTCATCAGTAGGAATTACTAAACTCATCGTCCGTTCCACGGTTATACTTCCCCAGACAACGGGGAGGCCGTGGACTTTTGAGTTTGGAGTGTCTACACAACAGAATGGTACTGGATGTTGCCTGAAAAGTCATCAGGAGTTCAGATCCCCTTCTCTGCTTGGTATGCGATCATGAAAAAGCAGGGACTGGAGCATTTCTTTTCAAGGCAGCAACCTAATTTCTTCTTGCAGCCGACGAACTCGGTCTCCTATTCGACACTGAACGGACGAATCCAAACTCTATCACCGAGTTGGAACCCGTTCAGCAAAAAGCCCAAGTGAAAGCTGCGGAGTGTGACAGGCTCCTACAGCTACATCGGGATAAGCCAATGCATGGGGTCTTCTTCAAGAACACTGAAGACCTTGGCTTATCCAGAAACCTGACCTTCGCTTTTCTCAGGTCAAGCGGGCTGGAGTCGGAAACCGAAGGATTCATAATGTCCTGCCAGGATGGTGTCTTTAACACCCTCATCTACCGCAGTCGCGTGATGGGTATAGAGGTCCCTGACACTAGATGCAGAGCGTGTAGTGGGGAAGCTGAGACCATAATGCATTTACTCTCAGCTTGTCCAGCTTTTGCGGTCTCAGCCTATATCCACAGGCATATCGCGACCTTACGAGTGTTGTACTACCATCTACGACACTCGTACGGTGTAGACGAGATTCCGGTGTTGCCTTATGCTCCGGGGAATATTGAGTCCGTTGTGGAGAATGAGAAGTGCCGAATATATTGGAACTACTCATTCCCCACCTTCAGGCGAATACAAGCCAATAGGCCTCCTCGACTATCAAAGTATGACGATTTTTGTCATTGAGTTTTCAGCTCCTGGCGAAACGAACATGTCCGAAAAG
The DNA here is from genome assembly GCA_958502065.1 of Chrysolina americana. Lineage (NCBI taxonomy): Eukaryota > Metazoa > Arthropoda > Insecta > Coleoptera > Chrysomelidae > Chrysolina > Chrysolina americana. The sequence goes on from OY293410.1 coordinate 85,290,888, forward strand.
AGGAGGAAAAACGGACTAAATATCGAGATCTACTCTTAGAACTCCGCAGGCTTCACCCAAACCATTCTGTCAAAATGGTGGTTCTGATAATAGGGGTCCTTGGTGGAATGATGGACACACTGCTCTCAAACTTGAAAATCATACCGGCTTGCCATGATGCGGCAGAAAACTTAGCCGGAAGAATGCAGAAGGCCGTAATTCTTGGTTCACTCCGCCTTCTCAGGGCACATGACTCTCGGACCCAGTAATCACTCACCCCACGGACGTGGGGAGTGTTTACTGGGGTTAATGATACACCAGTTCGTCCTCCAGAAGTGTCGGAGACAGGGCCAGTCTGGGTAATTCCTAACGGACTAAATACTCCTTTATAAACACTCGTTGAGTGTACCCTGTGCGGGTAGAGGCGGGTATTATTATTATTTGCCGTGTTGCTATTTAGGTAAACAACCGACTATTTAGGTAAACACGGCTATTCATGTAAGCAAACATGAGCGGCTCTCTTTTGTATGTATAATCGTCAAAGTTTGACATAACCCAGTCAGATTTTATGCTGTTCATGAAATAATCTTTCTGAATATCACTCGACCCCTACAAATAGATACTATTATTTTCTATAATTCACCTCGATTAACTTGTATTTTGAGACTCAATTCGACTATGAACATTAATAATAATAATGAGAATAACTCCCTCGAGCTGAAGCTTTCGGGAGTTATTCAGATTAATAATGTTCATATGTTCTCATTAAATTTTCAAAATACAAGGTACTCTTGATAGAATTATGAAGAAAATAATAGTCGGCTATTTGTCATGGTTTTCCGTCTCTTTTTTGATACAATAAATGAAAAATTCTTACATGCTTACGCTTTGATGGACAAATTGTTCCTTATTTTGGACGTCATTCTTGTGAGATTTACTGAAAAAGCAAGGCTGTCCATATGTTTTGACCTCTCCTTTCCATTCAACCCCTTTCTACCTGCCAGTGGCTGAATGGGAGGAGCGTCCATCATTTATCCTGTAACCTATATATTTTTTTATGTCATACTATTTCATTATTGTGTTTTTATTGCCTAGTTACCAAGTATCTAATGTCGTATTTTATGCCCGTGCGGGCATAAAGTTCACTTTATGGCCCGGGCGGGCATAAAGAAAAATAATTTTTTGTTTAACTTATTTAATAACCTTTATTAATGAAATTACAAATGGAATATAGTAATATTCTTGCTTTGCTTTTTCAATAATTTCGTTGGGAATTCCAAAATCTTCGTTCATTTTGACTTCTAACTTTACAACATAAAAATTATTGTAATTTTATGACATTTACGTTTGTCAACATTCACCTAGCAACGATAGTGTCTACTATGATAAAATGGCAATATTATTAATTCAAACCGGATTTTTCAAAATACTGATTTGTATTGAGATTGGATTGCAATAACGAACTAGTATGACATAAAAGTTTGTATGTACCGCGGACATAAACAGATGTGTATACCCTCGGGCGACTTACAAACCCTCAGGCCAGAGGCCCTCGGGTTCGTAAAACGTGGCCCTCAGGGCATAAACATCTATTTATACCCTTGGTACATAGGTAAATAACTATTAAATTCCTGGAATGATTTTTCTGGCCAAGGATTTCTAGCCAACTTTCATAAATACCTATGAATATATAAGAACCTAAGGTTCTTCAAGTGGGTACACCCAACGAGTGTTTATGAGGGAGTATTATTATTATTATTATTATTATTATATATTGTATATTAGATTTTGTTGACTACTTAAGTTACTATTAACAATATATTTAAAAAGGTATCAGAGAGTTCAACAAATGAAACAAATAATTTCGACGAAGTCGAAAGTCTCCTTCCCTATCCCACAAAGTGGAAAATTTGAGACAAATATCTGTTAGAAAACAACTACTTTCCCTTGCGAACAATGAATTATAGCTGACATATATTTGTGCAATGTTCGCCCAGAAGGACTCTATTGCTAGCGCTAATTGTAATCAAGCATTAGGTAAATACTATCCCCCATTCGGTTGAAAATGACCTACTGCATACATTACAGTTTGTTTCCTCTCATCAGTGCCAGGATAGATCAGACAATATTATAGTCGTCCTGTCCCACCCAACAACGAACGATAACACCTAAAGCTTAAAAGCAAGAAGCCCTCCAGTGGCGGAAACAAAATTTCTTTCAGGGTGGGGGGGCACACAGTACCGAATTTACATGAAAGTTAGAATGAAGGAATTGTTCAAAATATTAAATAGGCATTTATGTAAATAAATAAATGTAAATCGCTCAGGGGGGGGGGCGAACCTCTCCCCAACGGTTTTGCCACTGAAGCACTCCAGGGTAGTACAGACTCCGTAAAAAGTAAATGCGTTAATTCGAATGAATTTCTTTGTCGAAATTATTCGTTTCATGTGTTTGAACTCTCTAACATACTCTTTCGAACTTTGATAAGTTTTCTCGTAATTGATAGGCGACCACATGCTATTGTGGTGGTGCTGTAGGTATTCTGGGTTTTCCTACAGCTGAAAAGTGTATAGACCATCAAAAACCAGTACATTTAATAATAATGGCCATCCTCTACCCGCATCTTCTGGTACACTCTACAAGTGTTGTTGAGAGAGTATTATTATATTGCACTCGAACTGTATGATATTGTAATTCTCGAATATATTGATGAAGAAATTGAAGATGTACACTGCTGTTCGAGATGGTATTGCCGAAATTCTCAAAATACATGATTCTGTTAATTTTCAGTACTTGGCTGATCTGAAGAACAAAGGAGCAAGAATCATCATCGCGGATGTTGTGGAAAATGTAGCAAGAACGGTAATGTGTGAGGCGTTCAAGCACAAAATGACTGCTGGGCAAGGATATGTTTGGTTCTTGCCAATATGGCTGAACACCAATTGGTATGATACCGACATCCATAATACCAACAGTTTGGAAGTTGCCAATTGTACCACGAAGGAGATGATAGAGGTTGGTGACTCCATGCACTTGTTTCAATTATTTTAAAACAAACAAAAGTTATAATCAAACGATGGATGATCTAAGCATTGTTGTGATGCGAATCAAGCCTAGAGTAGAAAGTATTTGATAAAGACCTTCAAGCCTAGAGTGAAAAGTATTTGATAACGTAGTGGTATGACGATATCATACCATATTTGATTCATACCACTTAGATTTGTAACACTAATGCTACTGCAGTTTTGTCATATATAGACATCAAACGATAACTTTCACCCTGAATGAATTATGTAAATATTCTCAAATATATCCAGCAGGGCATCAACAACCAATGGTCCTTGATAATGATACCACAATTTTAGCCAGTTCAAATATTTCAGCTTCATACTTTCATTGGTTGTTTGGAATGACTTACTTTTCCATATTAATGTCATTACTAAATCTCTTCAATCAATAGACATGGATCTCGATAAATGCATAAAAATTTTGCCATTTTTTGGAAGAGTATTTTAATGAGGCCTTCAAAAGCCCCGTTTTAACTGCAAAGAGCTAGGCGGAAGGAACGATTATTATATTAATGTAGGTGTGAATATGGCAAGCAAAATAACTTGCCTGAATGAACCGTTACTAACACTTGAACCAACACTTGAATCATTTTATCTAGAACCAACGAACCACAATGATATTGAAATAATTGTATCAATCCTCAATTCAAATAAGGCCCCTGGATATGACTTACATCAGAACAGAAACTTTAAAACAAATCTCCAACCAAATATCTTCACAATTAACACATATAATTAACTTGATAATATGAAATGGTTGTGTACCAGACGAATTCAAGTTAATAGTGAGCCAATCTATAAAAAAGGAGATTGAAATCTAACAGTCAATTACAGACGTATCTCTTTAATCACTACCCTTGCAAAAATATTTGAAACAGTCGTAAAACAGAAGCTAGAGAATTATCTTAATAGATTGAAAGTATTGTCTGACAAACAATTTTGCTTCAAATATGGTAAATCTACCAGTGACGACATTATTCATCTTTTAAAGAACCTATATCAAGCAGTTGATGTTGAAGATCCAGCCCTGAGTATTTTTCTTGATTTCTCCAAAGCGTTAGGTCACACTCTACTATTGGATAGTCTGGAGATATTAGGGATTCAAGGAACACCCCACAAACTCTTCTCTAGCTACTTATTGAATAGGAAACGAATTATACAAATTCGTGAAAAAGAGGGAAGTTTTGTGAGGGGTTCCACAGGAGTGCTTCGACCCATTTTGTTTATCATATACCACAACGAACTTCTATATCTTGACACGATTAGGGAAATCATTAGTTTCACTGATGGCACGGTCATATTCTACAGAGATTTCAGTTGAATGAACCTCTAATTGAAAGCTGAATTCGATATGGGACAAATTACAAACTGGATCATTTCACGAAACTAAATGTTAACTTTAAAAAAAACAAATTACAAGTCATTTACTCATTATAAAAACCAGCTTCCATAATACAACACGTTATCTATTACATGTAATAATGACTCCATGATTCAAGTGGCTCCTGAAGTTGAATATTTGAGTATTAAAATTGATCATCATCTCAGATGGGACAGGCACATACTGAATGTTGTAAATACCCTTAGAAGTATGCTATTCAGATTGAGATTTTTAAATATATTGGAAAGTCACCCCATGATAATTTTATACTGTTCTCTGATATAATCTAGAATCTAGATGTCCACCTGTATAAATTATTTACTTTACAAAAATACTTTTTTTAAATTATCCACAAAAAAGAAAGGAATTTTCCGACCGATAAATTATTCAGTGAAGCAGAAACTTTTGACCTAAAACAACTCTACCTCTATCACATATTGATTCATACCTATATGAACAAATCTACCTTCCTTCAAACTCTAGACCATACTCACCAAACTTGTCAGAAAACACTACTTTATATAAAAATGAGTGCACCAAAAAAGAATATTGGCCAAAGGAACTGTCTATACCTCTGCCAAAAAATGTTCAATAAAGCTGCAGTAAACTTTAAAAAAGAAGTAATCATGATCAGTTCCATCAGTCTCATCCAAAAAAAATTATAAAAATATATATACTTAGCTTACGAAGAAATTATATACGTCTCTGAACATCAAATAAACTGCTAAAAATATACTATTGATTATTAATTCACTTTTGTTATATATTTTTAATAAATTTTTTCTCTCATTGGTCTTATCTATACTTATACAAAACTCCGTTTCTCACCTCCTCTCTATTTTAAAATTAGTTTTATCACTATATTATACCTGCTACCAATCCTCCTATACACTTAATATATTTGAACCATTTGGAATATTTAAATAAAAATATTCACTGTATTCCCAAGCAAAACTTCGATTTTTATGGGATTCCTGTTTGTTTTACCATAGTTCAAAACTTTAACCCACAACTTTTGTAAGAAGATTGGTAAATAAACATATTATTATAGAACTTGACATCGAATCTGTATTTGTGGCCACCTCATATTAAATAAACAACAAGATAATGAAACTGCCTACTATAGTTTCACTCAATGAAAGATTTCATCAGTGCTAAGGTAGGTCGGACAACATTATAATACGAATAATTAGTTGAATAGTTGATTATTATGCATTTGGCAGGGACGGGATAATTATAATGTTGTCCGACCTACCCTGGCACTGATGAGAGGCCAAACCTCGAAACATTCATGTCTGCAGGTGGTCATTCCCGGCCGAATGAAGGAAAATCTACTGTTTAATTACAAGATATGCACTTGCAATTGGGTCTTCTTGGCTTCTTGGAAGATCGTTGCACAAATATCTGTTAGATGTAGATCAATGTCCCAGCCAGAGCAGTAGTTGTTTTCTGACAGATATTTGCCTCATTTTTTCACTTAGTGGAAACGTGTGTGAATTATAAAATTATACACTTTCATGAACTGTATTTCGAACTATTTATTCATAAGACTAAAGATACATTCAGGTATGCTGGTTATAATCTGACAGTAAGTGCAGTTCTCTGTTCGCCGTTCGTTTCGCGAATGTTCTTCCCTTCCTCGAGTGCACGTAGGCACCGGTCGGTTAGTACGGCAAGGTTGCAAATTTAATTTTCTCTTATTATAATAATTATAATAATCTTTTAAGACGGGCTTAAGACTGAGATTTTAAGAATTCAATTTCTCCGGTAAAACGTAAAATAACTTCGGAAAAGTCTCGTTTTCAAATTCGGGAAAGTGTGGTTCCGGATAGTGGAAACATTAGCAACGACACCAGCTAATTGGAATTGGTAAGAAACTTCTATTCACTGAGAAATCCCGAACCAAACCAAAGCTCCACACGTGTAAATAAATCAAAGTGGACTTTGGACCCGGACTTGGCACACTGGAAACTCGAAAATACCAGTGGCCGCTATCTCTGTCTACATCTAGCAGAATTTAAAGCCAAATTCACACGTGGCGAAAACGACGTTTCATAGGGATCTTTTGCACAACTCCCAGCCGAAAGAATCCAGTATACAGGGAGAGCCAAAATCAAACCATGGCTCCAATCCCTGTCCCAGTGGGCAAAGGGAAGACTCCCTTGCCAGCAAGAGCCAAGCCGGGCGATGTAATCGCCGCGACGAAGAAGCCGTCTACGAAGGCTGCCCCCAGAACCTCAAGCACTAGGGATAGTCTCCAGAGAAAGTCGACCTCGCCGCTCCTGCCTAACAACAGGAGCAGCCAAGTCACACCGCCAGGAATGGTTTTGAAATGCGTGGAGAAGAACTCTTATAGTGAAAAGGAAGGCCCAGTATCTAAATCCGGGACCGCGCCCTCCGCAGGCACTTTCGAGTGCAAATGCGGGAAACAATATACTGGACGGTCAGGACTGTGGCGACACTCCAGAAATGCACAGGCGTTCCCAACACCGTCGCCTTTAAATGCAGCGTATGCAGCATATTATTTTCTTTGAACAATGTCTTTATCACAATTCCATCAGCTATATTCGAAATTCAGTCTACCAACTTTGGTGAAAGATTCTTCTTCATCATCCATGGCAGGATTTGCTAGGTTGATGATTTCATCTATTTTCTGTTTGGTTTTGACTATGAGAGTATTTACGGAAATTTTTTCATGGATATTTTCTGCGTCCCTCTGTGTTTTGATAATTTTTGGTATTGTTCCACTGCCACTTATTGTTTCACCTTGTTTGTGTGTGGCGACCTTCTGAGATCAGATCTTTAGAATGATGAGTAATCATTTTTATGTTTTGTGTGGGGTTCCTTTTGGTTGTAAACATAAGTGTTTCTATCTCAGTCTTATCAGTTTACCTTCCAGAAGCCTTTTGAGGCATTCATTTTCAAATATTAATTTTATTTTTATTTCTAAATTGGAATCCATAGGCATACTGATTTTGTCATTTGTGGTTTTCTTTTCTTCAAGTAGTTTGTTATTGTTTTCACAGCAAACTACACGTGATGCATAACTTTTCTGGTACATTTGTCACATTCTATACATTTAATTTTTTTAAATACATTTTTCTTGCAATAACTGCAGAGATCTTTACTCGCGTCTGCATTGTCGGCCATATTGAATTGACACAATCTCATCAGTTATAACAGCTTATTATATCTGTCGTCTGGAACGGCACAAAAAAATTACATTTCGTCGACAATGATTTCATTAGTAATAAATATAATAGAGTTTTTAGTGTCGAGTATTGGTATAACCCTCTAGTTGAAGCACAATGGTGATATGTTTTTCCATAACCTTTAAGATAATAGAGATCAGCACAGTAGATACCCAAGAAAAATCCCAGGTTCTGGGAGAAATTGAATATATATTTCAAGTGTTAGTCTGAGAGCCCATTTCTTGGGGTTGGCAGGAAATATTTCGTCAAATCTACCGTTGGTGTTGAGACCGAACAAAAATCTTTTGGTGAGGACGGATAGTAATAATAATTATAACAGCTTTATTGTCCAATAGCAGAAACCATTTATTTTGACAGAAAATAAAAAATAATTGAGTCATTTAGTTGAATTAAAAAAATGTGTAGGACATTGTTTATAAAAATGAATATAAATAAATAGGAAGGAGTATTATAGGTGAACTTTGCCAACCCCAAGTTCATAAATTTTGCATATATCCATATCACAGTATTTAAAAATGTTGTGATACTTATTACATGTAACAGATGGAAGATTTAAGTGAATTATTGGTTCTAGTTCCCGAAGTTCTAAACATATTGTGTGACCTAATTTGGAAAACCGGTAAAATCATTGTAATTTGAGCAAGTATGTTAATGGAGTCAGTGAAATAAATTATGCAATAGTTTACAGACAAAAACTGAAGAAGTATAATCCTTATGTAATTCAATATTGAAAAGTTATGGATGGTCAAATAGATTCCACCCTTTGGATAGGTTCCTCGTATTTTTACTATTGCAGATTTCATAAATTTCCTTTGAATACGTTTGACTGTAACTTCATGACAATCATAGTGTTGATACCAAATAATAATAGCACAATCCAACTTAGATATACAGGCCGTTTCTTTTATCATGTGGTAACATTGCTATATTCTAAACCGTAATAGATACAAAGACGATTAAATGGGAAAAAAGGTAACTATTGTGGTGAGCAGTAAATTGGTCATAGAAAATATACGGGGATTCTCGCCCTTCCCAACTTATACAGGGAAAACTGAAAATGCTATTTTCGGTTTTTTACGAATAGAATTGTTATTTCAGAAAATATAAAAAAATGAAACAGGAAAGTTTTATTGTATTCAAAATGTACTAGAACTACGTAACGATAAATTTTTAATCAAACGTTTCGCGTCAACACCGCCATCATCAACTATTTTTTTCAAATACGTACCTGTCTATTTCATCACAAATATTGATAGAGCGATAAAATCACAATTCAGTGGTATATCACACTCGACATTTTTATAACATTTCACAGGACCGTAATTAAAAATTGTTGTCACTGATGATGCCAGTTATTTTATATGAAACGCTATAAAAATGTCAAGTGTGATATACCACTGAATTGTGATTTCATCGCTTTATCAATATTTGTGATGAAATAACGGACCTGTCTATTTCATCATTTGAAAAAAATAGTTGATGGTGGCCGTGTTGACAGGAAACATTTAATTAAAAATTTATCATTACGAAGTTCTAGTACATTTTGAATACAATAAAACTTTCCTCTTTCATTTTTTTATATTTTCTGAAATAACCATTCTATTCGTAAAAAACCAAAAACAGCATTTCTAGTTTTCCCTGTATAAGTCGGGAAGGGCGAGAGTCCCCGTAGATTTTCTCTGACCAATGTACTGCTCACCACAATAGTTACATTTTTTCCCATTTAATCGTCTTGGTATCTATTATGGTTTAGAATATAGCAATGTTACCACATGATAAAAGAAACGGCCTATATAATGTAGGTACCTAAAGTATATAGTTTTTGATTTTTTTAGAATTTCTATATTAATTCCATAAGTTCTCAAGGCTTCAGAAGTTACATTGATGTAATCTGCAAATGATAACTGAGTCGAGTATGATTCCCCCAAGTCTTTTCTAATTCAATTCATGCTTTTGTTTGTGATATGAGATTATGTACGGCCCATATCTGCTTGTATAGTTAACACTTTCACATTTTGTAATATTCAAAACTAATTCATTATTCTCTCTTTTATATGTGATATGAAAATTTGTATGGCCATTTGTCGTAGTACAATTAAATTTATTATGGACCTATAACAATCTAAAATACTCTGTTATTAAATACATTTTCAAGTCACTGCATAACGTGATGCATATCATTAACATATTTACACAAGAATGTCAGAGGTCCCTCGCTAGGTCCTTGTGGAACTCCTGATGTAATGTATACATTAGAGTTATATTGTTATGTTTTAGTTGAATTAGTATCTTTTGTATTTGTATTTTTTTTATTCTATGTACCTATTCTATTTATTTTGTTTAGTTTATTTATTTTTATTTTATTCATTTATTTATTTATTTAATTAATTTAATTATTTATTTATTTATTTATTTATTTATTTATTTATTTATTTATTTATTTATTTATTTATTTATTTATTTATTTATTTATTTATTTATTTATTTATTTATTCATTCATTCATTCATTCATTCATTCATTCATTCATTCATTCATTCATTCATTCATTCATTCATTCATTCATTCATTCATTCATTCATTCATTCATTCATTTATTTATTTATTTATTTATTTATTTCTTTGTTTGTTTGTTTGTTTGTTTATTTATTTAATTTTATTTATTTATTTATTCATTCATTCATTCATTCATTCATTTATTTATTTATTTATTTATTTATTTATTTATTTATTTATTTATTTATTTATTTATTTATTTATTTATTTATTTATTTATTTATTTATTTATTTATTTATTTATTTATTTATTTATTTATTTATTTATTTATTTATTTATTTATTTATTTATTTATTTATTTATTTATTTATTTATTTATTTATTTATTTATTTATTCATTTATTCATTTATTCATTTATTCATTTATTCATTTATTCATTTATTCATTTATTCATTTATTCATTTATTCATTTATTCATTTATTCATTTATTCATTTATTCATTTATTCATTTATTCATTTATTCATTTATTCATTTATTCATTTATTCATTTATTCATTTATTCATTTATTCATTTATTCATTTATTCATTTATTCATTTATTCATTTATTCATTTATTCATTTATTCATTTATTCATTTATTCATTTATTCATTTATTCATTTATTCATTTATTCATTTATTCATTTATTCATTTATTCATTTATTCATTTATTCATTTATTCATTTATTCATTTATTCATTTATTCATTTATTCATTTATTCATTTATTCATTTATTTATTTTTAATGAACAAAAGACAATAATCACAGAGTGAGTTCTACTTATTTGGCTGAATATTCCTTATTGTCATAATTTTTGAAATTTAATAAAATAATTTTAAAAAATATCAAGATATTTAATTTTCTATCCATAATCTAAGCATAAATAAAATATCCACCAGGTTTAATTTCGTATACCCAACATTCTACAAAATGCAAAATTCAAATTCCTCTCAATGGAAGCCCTTTTCGTTCGTAACCAAAACATTTTGGCAGGTATTTTGACTATTTTTTGAGTAGTCTCTGCTTGCTAGTTTCAATCTTCCTTGGTGAGAAAGGATCTGAAAGTCAAAATTAGTTTCCACTACTTCAACAAAAGTTTGGAATGAACAGTCAAAACTGATATTCCACACTGTACCATATGTTTGCAATGTAAAGCTGTTTCAGTGCTTAGATTTATATTCAGCTTCAACATATTAACTTCAATTGTTTTGAGTTATAGATTTGGCTCCAGTAATCGTGTATTGCTTTTTTGGAAGTCTTGTTACCAGTTCATCGGGAGGTATTTTTAAATTTCAGTTCGATACACATATAAGTCTGTTCCTAATAATAATATGTAATTTGTTAAATTTTTGTACTTTTTCCATTTTCCAATCGTTTTCCTGAAATATGGTTCTTCTTGAACTTGTTCATCTATTCAAACTCTACCGTGGGACATTTTCAAATTTAAAGTCGTTAGAAATGCCTCATCATAATTTTTCGATCTTTCCAGTTTCTTATACCAGGAATAATATAACATCAGTCAATATTTAAACAAAATATAGAAGTCATTGCATCAAAATTCTGGGTAAGTTTTTGTGTTATCGAAATGGTTCACTTCAAATCGCTATCGCCAAGGTTTCAGGAGACAGAAACAATGATTTCAAAATTGAACACGACACGTGCATACTGACAGACCATAAATATATTATTTTAATGCATCATTTTACTCTTGACATTTCGTTCTCTAGAGCTTAATGAGAAGTTGGGGTCCCCACAGCAAAGCAAACAGGTTATTGAAGTTGAAGTATGTATCTCACTGACTGAACAGGGGTTTTATTCATTTTTTATTTCCATATTTTCTCTATTGGGATTGCATATAGACAATTATCTTTCTTCAACTTCAAGTAAGTGTACATTTGCGTAGTGCATAAATGACATTTCCTGTGTGGTGATAGAAATATAAAACAGTCTTGCAGCTTGAAAGGATATAAGAATTTTGTCTAGAACTGCTGTGTATCTGTGAGTCTGATTTGAACATTGAGAGAACAAAGACTGTTGTCGTTTTGAAATGTTTTGGCGTTGCAGAATGGGACCGTTAAACATACGAATTACCCATAGTCCAAGATGAACGAAAAGACATTGGGATTTAAAAATGTAATAATTGGATGGGGGGATCAGGTTTTAACGGATAAAAGGTATTTACATTATTTTCTTAAGGTTATTTTTTAAGGTTATTCCACTGCGAGCTTTTTAGGTATTTTGGATTACTACTCGTTTTCACAGTAATTCACTCATATCAGCCCTTTTATGAAATAACTGGTCTGGTTTTCCTATTTTTTGCCACTATCGTTGAACTGATATTTGTGAATATTTGTTTCACAACATCTTTTTTCGCAAATCGCTAGGAAATTTTGACATTCCTGACAAAATTTCATGAAAAAAAGTTATGACTTACTGTACGGAAATATAATTTCCTTACAGTTGTGTAATCTAAATTGAAATTAAAACCTCATAAATTACCTTAATCATATTTTTTTTTTAGATTGATACATTTTTCAATTTCTTCCTTCGTTAAAATCTTAAATTTTTCTGCCCTATAATCTTGAGCTTGCCGTTTGAATAAAGAACGAAGGTTTGAATATGTGGATATATCTACTTTGTGTTTAATTGAAAGGGTTGACTTCAACATTGAATAATTGGTCCATAATGGTGAAGATTTCATCTTTAAACAAAGGTCTAGGAAGTATGCCATTGCAACATTTTTTGAGAGAGAACTAGTGTTTTTGCTCTTGCGATAATCCATAAAACGTTTATATGCATTTTCTCACTTTTATCTTGATTTCTTTGACAATAATTCCAAAGAAGCAGTATTCACTTCATCAACCAGCTCTCGAGGAGTCCCAGGAATGGAAATTTCGTCACCACTCATCATTTTACTTTCGAGAACACCAGCAATTGAATTTATAATTGTCAAGTTTGACAATTCAACCTTAATACATTTCCATAGTAACCCAAGTAATTTCATTAGGAATGTCAAAGCACCATTTATAAAAATATTCGCGATTTTTTCAAAATTAATATCTATCGAATTTCCTAGCGACTTGCGGAAAAGTAGTATATTTACCTCGTAGAAAAAGCCATATTTCTTGCGCCTCGACTTAGCAATCTTCACAGTCGCCCAGGAATGTTAGACTTTTTCTACCCGTTAAAATATATACTATTTTTAAGCAATTACGGGGTACTTTTAATGAACTGATATTTGTGACTATTCGTTCAATTCTATCTTTTTCAGGCAATTACAGGTTACTTTTCTATGACCCACGCATACTTCGCAGAAGACAATGCCACGATGCAAGAAAATATTTCTGTAGGGGAGTGGAGAAAAAAAAATTACTTGAGCATTGGAAACACAAATTATGCTGGATTCGCTTATGATGCTGTTTGGACTTATGCACTTGCTCTCGATGAACTTGTCAATACAGACCCAGAAGCTTTATCTGTTCTTCATTCTGAAAATACAACCAAGTAAGTGAAAACCAAAATTGTTCGAAGATTATCAAATACAAATCAACAGCTGAATTTTTTTTCATGGATACGTAGCAAAAGACAATCCATATTTGGATGGCCAGCTATAGAGATAGCTGTAGGCCTCTTTTTATTCAACACAAAATACTGACTTTGGTCAGCATATTCGTTCTAGAGGTGGTATGCCTAATTCATAAAAGACATGCTACCAATTCACAAGAACAGAGACCTTATAATACCAGACATAACCAAGATATTCGTTTACCCGTACCAAAAACAACCTTGACAAAACATTCTAATATGTATGAAGGTAAAAGAATATATAACCATTTACCAAAGGTTTACAGAAATAAATTTGATCAGAAAGAATTCAGAAAATCCGTTAAAGATTTGCTTCTTGAAAAAGCTTACTATAGTCTGCAGGAATATCATGATGACAGTCTGAGAATGTAAATGATGTATTAAAATTTTAACCAATTTAAAGTGTACCTATGTTTCGTTTTCGGTTTTTTTTTTACTTCTACATATGTAAATGTGTGTATATATGTATATATGTATATGCGTGTATGTATGTATATATATGCATATATTTTATTCTTTTATTCTTCTATAACAAATGTGCATAGGCTCATTAAATTAAATTTTATCATAATATATATGTATATATGCACAAATATGCGTGTGTTTTGCAGATGGTACATGTATTTTATATTAATTGACGTAACTGTATCTGCAGTGGTACCTACTTCTACTGTTTTTTGACGAATATTTATATTGTATATAGGTCTGTTTTACACTTCTTGGACAATAAAGTATATATCTATCTATATATCTATCTAATACTCCCTCATTTACACTCGTAGATTGTACCCAAAGAAATAGCCTAAAAATGTCGTTAGAACATTCTCCTGGTACTTAACGAAATTAACCCAAATTCAGTTAGTAGTTGTGAGTGATCTAGACCTTGTTCAGGATAAATTCCGGTAACTTTTAAACTGAGCCATTTAAGAAATTTTCTTTGTAATCTCTTGATTAAACTAATATGGTTTGCAAAAAAGGATACCAAACAATACAGTATTCTAACTTGGAGCGATTGTGACTAAAAAATAGTTTGATTAAAGTATGAATATTTGTTAGATCCTTACCATTTCTCATAAGGATATCAAGCATTTTATTCGAAGATGAAATGGTTTTTTCGATATTGGGAATGAACGATAGTTAGGAATCAAATTCCCCCATTATTCCTTATTTCAGAGCTTCGATTCAGTATGAAGTCAATTGAATTCGATTATTTCTTTCTTTTTGATAAAAGACAGAACAAATCATTATGTATATTAATTTGACACAGACTGTACCAAGCCTGAGCACTGAATAGTCCCATCACCCATCATACGACGAGTGCGCATCATGGGCGGGAACCTTTTCAAAGTTGCAGCTATATTTGCCAAAATGCATTTATGTCTATAATCAATTTCTATAGATTTTCTACCCTGAGTGAGATGCAATGATATGCGCTTTGAACTGTGGCGCAGAGCCGGACCGAGGGCGTGGCGAAGGAGGCATTTGCCACGGGCGCAAACGTCCTAAGGGCGCAAAATGTGAAATTTTCCATTTTGAATGCTCTCCTGACTACAAGGTGTATATTTCAAAGTGGCGATTGTATCAGTTTTACAACGTTAAGTGACAAGTAGTTAACGCTACCAAAGATTTCAATTTTTTGAAAGAAATATCTATAATGAATTGGAGAGCTTCATATTTCAAGCATGTGCGGACCTGAACAAAATGAATGCCCTTGATATTCTTCGGAAAATGCGTGAGTTGTCGCTTCAAACAATTATATCCCAAGCTGGACACTGCCCTCAGGATATCCTTAACGTTACCACAGACCACAGAAACATGTGATGATGATGAATATATGTTTATTGTACATAAGAATAAATTCTTGTCGACAAACACAGGTAAAAATATAAAAAAAAAACATGTATATACAAACTCTTACAATTTAAAATTTAAAACATAGCAAAATAATAGCAAGCATGAAATATGTCAAATATAAAGTTCATTGTTTCACAATTATAAATGTTAACATTAAAATGTATCGTCATAAAACTCCGATAAATTATAATATGCCTTATCACTAAGAAGTTTTTTTGTCATATTTCTAAAAATATTGTACCTTTTTTCCTTAATTTCCCAAGGTAATTTATTATACATTTTCACCCCATTATAGATCAGAGAATCTTTTATTAGATTTGTTACGGGAATGGGGATCTTTAAACTATTTTCGTTTTGACGAGTATAATAGGTGACATCATTTACTCCGTAATCTAATCTATTTTTGTGGATTAATGAAACTGTTTCTAATATAAAAATTGAAACTAGGGTCAGGATCCCATGTTCAATAAACATAGGTTTACAGGAGTCCCTAAATTTTAATTTACAAAGGTATCTAATTGCTCGCTTCTGTAGTATAAACACTGACTGAAACAATTGGTTGTTACAGACTCCCCAAAAAGATATACCATAACGCAAATGGGACTCCACAAGTGCGTAATAAACTGATTTTGCAGCAGCAAATCCCATTTCATTAGATACCACCCTCAAAACATAACAACCAGATGCCAATTTTTTATTTAAGTTTCTTATTTGCTCTTCAAATTTCAGATTTGTGTCCAAGTAAATTCCCAAAAATTTTGCTGTATCCCTGTTTTCTAATATTTGGCTACCTATATTCACATTCGGTATTACAGTTTTGAAGGAAATGGCACTTGTCTTTTTAGTATTCAGTGACAGTAAATTAGAATCACACCAGTCTTTGATTAAGACCATGTCACTACACATTATTTCGTGGAGTCTATCCTTATCTTTATGGTGCCATAATATGGTTGTATCATCTGCAAATAATGTTAAATTTCCCGAAATTGGTAGAATTGTAAGGTCATTTATAAATAAAAGAAAGAGTATAGGACCCAGTACAGAGCCCTGGGGCACTCCACACCTTATGCCAATTGTATCTGAAGTAGTGAATAATTTTACACACTGCTTTCTGTCTGAGAGATATGATCTAAACCAGTTCAGAGTGACTCCACCAAAGCCATATCGATTAAGCTTCTGCAGCAAAATGTCATGATCTACACAATCAAATGCTTTTGCAAGATCACACAGCACCGCCGCGACAGCTTCTTTACCATTTATGCTTCTATAAATCATTGACATTAATCTATGCATGGCATCATTTGTGCTTTTTGAATTCTGAAAACCAAACTGCTCTGCACTCAGAATTTTGTTACTCGTCAAAAATTCCATAATTCTTTTCTTTACTAGTTTTTCTATTATTTTTGCAAGTGTGGGAATTAAAGATATCGGTCTGAAGTTGGAGGGATCTTCCCTGTCACCTCCTTTATGAAGAGGAATTATAATAGATGTTTTCAGGAATGTCGGAAAATTTCCAGTTTCAAATGAGGTATTTATGACTTGTGCAAGAGCGTCGAGCGCCCTATCTGGAAGGTTTTCGAATATCTTTATAGAGATATCATCTGAACCAGCCGCGTTCTTATTTTTTATAGAAAAAATAACTTCTTTCAATTCATATGCATTAGTAGCATAGAGTATTAGATTTCCATCAACGTGGATGTCCCTCAGGTAGTCTAATGTATCATATTTCGGAAATATATTTTCAGTAAGTTTTTCAGCCACTGTACTATAATACTTATTGACGAGATTAGGTTCGAGGAGGGTATCTATAGGTTTTGAAATTCGTGGTTTACCCCTGAGCTCATTTACTATGGTCCAGCTTTCTTTTACTTTGTTTTTTGCCTTTGCAATTCTGTTGTTGTAATACATATCCTTCGCGGCTCTGATTATTTTTCTATATGTTTTTCTGTACAAGTTGTAATAATTGTAAAAGAAAATGTTTGTTGTAAATTTTCTTATATAATGAAGAGATCTTATGTTTTTGGAGGAGATTCTAATTCCATTCGTAATCCAAGGTTTTAGTTTTTTCAAGTTAATTTTTTGCTTGGGAAAGGCACTCTCAAAGTTTTCAACTAGACACTTATAGAAAGATGAAAGGTGAAAGTTCGTTAAGTAAATTGAAGTTAGTGAAAACTTACTAAGGTTTTGCTGAAACCAAAGCAAGAGAAGAGTTGATTCAATTTCAAATAGTATATTTATGATTTTTGTTACTTATTTATTTATTTACTTTGTAAAAATATTTGTTGATAGAATTATTGTTTTTGTAGAAACCAAAGAAGAGTTGGATTAGGTATAGTCTATTGATTTGCAAAAGAATGTATCAATGATTTTGGTTATTATTTAATTTGTTGATAAGAATCTTAATTTATTTTCCTTAGAATATTTTTGTTCGAATAAATTTTTAGTTTAATATTAGTTAACTAATTTATTTATATGTATATAGCAGTATATATTATTTTGAGTGAAAATAACTGTTTTTTAAACATTTCATGTTTATCAAAATTTTGTTCATTACCTTATAAGAAATATGGGTGATTTTTATTTATAATCTTTAGCTCGCACAAGTTTCGACTTCTGAGGGCTGTCGTTCGTAGGGGGATGACAGCTGGTTAACGGAAAAAATAATAAAAAAAACAGTTTTTAAAAACAATGAGAAACATATATTTATTGAAAATGAATTTCTTTAAGATTGCATTTTGAAAGTTCGCCACAGGCGCTCGAATCTTAGTTCCTACTCTGACTATGGCACATTTATGTATTATGTGATGGCGGCAAAGTTATTCCCATATACTGCTTAAAGTCTTCAAACCTAATGATACATTGTAGAATGATGAATGTAATCTATTTAAGCAACATAGTGTATTCAGGCAGTGGAAAAAATGGTTGATTGTAATATAAATCGGTTTGTCATCTAAAGTAGCAGTTTTCATTTTGATAATGAACATTTAAACAGTGGTAATTGCTGCCATATTAAAAATGAATGTTTAATGTCTAAGCAATAGTAAATTCCAAAAACATAACAGAAATTTAAATCACTTGGCAAAAAGTTCAGAGTTTTATGTGTACACATGCATATGAGCACATACCTGCATATGCTAGGAATCGCACGTTAAAAGGTAAGACCTCGTTAATCCTTAACTCGCACAAGTTTCGACTTCTGAGGGCTGTCGTTCGGGGATTGACAGCTGGTTAAGGAAAAAAACAATTTAAAATTTTTTTTTTTAAACTTACAGACACACATATGTACATTTATACCTTTGAACAAATTGTCAGGAAACATCTGAAGATGAAAAAATAGAAAAGTGAAAAAAAATAATTTAACTGAATCACCATCAATTAATAAGCTTTATTATAAAAGTACAGTATTGACTGGGCTCAACTGTATTCTAATATGTAAAAGTATCTCAATATGGTTTTTTACTACCGATTGGCTGATTAATAAATGTCGACATCGTCACAGAATTGATAAATGATTTATAAATATTTGATGATTACTTAATTGACTACATATTTATCTATTTTCTATCATATTGAAATTGGTATGGCCCATGCTGTGCTTGTGGATCATCAGAAGTTCAAATTGAAAATAATTCTGTTCCAACAGAGTATATGGAATAACATTGTGTGCCAAACTTTGATAGTCACAGGGGTAAAAGGTCTATATGGAAGTACATGAATGTCATAGAATGAATAAGTATTCCAAATCTCTTCAGTACTCTACTTATCTTCTCTACACAAGGATATTTAGAATAAGAATAACTGCTCGGAGCAATCTGCTCCTCGAACAACTTATCAAAATTAATTACAGAATCTCATGAGTTTGGCCAGTACTGTAAGGAAAATGAACAGCAAAAACTCGTTTCATGTTTTTTTTTGCCAAAAAATTTTTACACCAAATAGCGTATTTCAGATGTCAATTGGGTAAATTGAAAAAATCTAATCTATCTTATTCAGTTCTGGAGTTATACAGGAAAAATCGAAAATTTCGAAGTTCTTTTCTTGCCTATATCTTTTTATTTTGTGAGTATCTTTTAAAACTTTTGGTACTTTACCATAACAACTTTCTGTAGACTATCCAATTATGTGATTAAAAGATATATACAAAGTTTCGTCCAAATTGAGTCACCCTCAAATACGTACCTGCATTTTTTTTAATTTGAATTACAGAATGTTTTGAAAATATTGGACTATTACCAGTAAAATTTCAGCATTTTCCTAATTTAATAACAGCACTTATTGATCAACTTCTCATTCTCTGATTCTTTTCAATTGAACCCGCATGAGGAAGCCAATACGTCACTGTATAGGTTCTTTATATACCAATAAAAATGTCCAAAATCTTTGAGTTTGCATACTTGCTGAATACCTCAGAGTATTTTGAGATGACTTGGGTGAGCTAGGGAAGACGAGGTCCTTTCCTGTCAACGTGTGATGCTATACAAGTAAAAAACAAAAATACCACACATGAGAGGTGGAAACAATTGGGAGCCGTTTTTCAGAAAAATAATTGCCAGTCAGCCGTTCCTATGTAAAATGTTATTGACCAGTAGGGGCAATCAATTCGAACGAAGTTCAATAAATGGGCCAAAGAGTTTCAAATAAATTAATCAAATAATTTCGGCGATACAGATTCCCACAAAGTGGAGAATATGAGACAAATATCTGTCAGGAAACAACTACTCCCCCCTTAGAGGCATTGCATTTCATCTGATATCTATTTATGGAACTCCAGTAGTGCTAATTGTGAACATGTGCGAGCTAAGGATTGACGAGGTCTTACCTTTTAACGTGCGATTCCTAGCACGAGACCAGTGACCATGCTGGGAATCGAGCCCACGTCCCTCTGACTGATAGAATAGCGCTCTACCATCATGACCACTGCGGCCACTTGAGACATTGATAAGAGTTCTTTTTGAAAAAAGTCATGTTTTATTAAAAAAAATATAGCAGTTGGCAAAGAAACGAAGTAAGTAGTTTGTGTATCGTTAAATTTGAGATATTTGTTGTAAATGCAAATATATCTGAAAAAGGTAGATTAGAAATGTGAAGAAATTGTCGAGTAATAATCTGGTGGCTAGATTTCACATTGATGAAACCGATGTAGATGTTTCTAATATCTGTGGAATATAAGCTCAAAGTAATGTTACAAAATTACCATTTTCAAACATGATAAAAATTACATTCTTAGATGATAACAGTAATTTTGCTATTGTGTACTTGATGAAGCAACGAGGTTAAGTTCAATTGCAAGATTGAAACACTTTGTAATGGAAATGGTGGAAATGGTAGCAGTTGCCGCATTCCTTGACATAGAAGGAGCATTTAACAATGCACTCCTCTCTCCCTATATGAGGTCACTGTGTCTAGAGGATTGGATAAGAACTATGCTTCATAACAGAACTATAACGACGTCTCTACAGGGGGAAAGTGTCAGCTTCAAACCAGCCAGGGGCTGCCGTCAAGGGGGGTTCTCTCCCCTCTCCTATAGTCACTGCTGGTGGATGATCTGCTGGCAATTCTCTCGCTATGCGAGGTCGATCTGCAAGCATATGCTGACGATCTGGTCCTAGTAATACGCGATAAATCCGAAGAGACGATCTCCTATGCCCTTCAGGATATATTGGACACCATATATAAATAGTGTGAGAGGGAGGAAATGTCCATTAACCCTCACAAAATGGTCATTGTGCCGTTCACCAGAAAAAAGAAGCTGGAACATTTATTTTAATACCTCCTTCCATCAATTGAGAAAAAATTCCTTTTGAGAGTAAAGCAAAATATCTGGGAATAACCCTAGATAAGAAACTAAATTGGAACTCGCATCTGGAAAAGACTCCGAAAGGCTATCCTATCATTAAGGACATGCCGCAGAATATGTGGCAAAACATGGGGCATGTCACCAAAACAAGTATACTGGCTGTACGTGATCGTCATACGACCAATAATTACGTATAGCTCTGTAGTTTGGTGGAGCAAGGGCCAACAAAAAATGGCCCAGGCTAAACTTAACGGACTACAGAGACAAGCGTGTCTGGTAATTACTGAGGCCATTCGCTCCACGCCAACAACGACAGCAATGGAAGCCCTTCTCGGATTACTTCCTCTTCACATATTTCTGGAGAATGAGGCATTTTGGGAACAAACAGACTCACAACATTCTAGGAATTCCCTCAGAAATCATGCCAAAAACTATCAACCTCCACCAGCCCAACACTGTGGTCTTCCCTGGGTTCGGAATGAGACTGACCTATGTAGGGCAAATGAACGTTGGATTACCAATGGTTCCAAAACTCTGAAAAGCGTCGGAGCCGCAATATACAGGATGAACCTAGTAGTGAAACGCTCATTCAGTATGGGTAAATTAGCTACGGTATTCCAGGCAGAGGTATATGCCATTGAAATGTGTGCAAGGCAGCTGGAAAATCGACACCACACACGAAAAACAATAAAAATATTTTCAGATAGTCAAGCAGCAATGAAAGCGCTTGAATCCAACTGCTTTAAATTCAGAGCAGTATGGAACTGCAGAGAAACCTTAAACCGACTGGCACAACACAACAATGTTAACCTAGTCTGGATACCAGGTCACACGGGCCTAGAAGGGAACGAAATAGCGGACGCTCTAGCAAAAGGGGGGCCGAAGTAACGTTCACTGGGCCAAAACCGGTAATCGGTATAGCACAGAGCACTGCCAAGAATGTTATAACATCCTGGGCAGACAATAAAAGACTCGAGTATTGGCGTAGTCTACCGGGCCTAGCCCATTCCAAAGCATTTATTGCTTGCACAAGGAAAAAACAGGACTCCGACAAACTGCTAGAACTCAGTAGAGCACATCTCAGAGTTATAGTAGGTTTGCTCACTGGCTACTGCAAACTCAAACACCACATGCATAAAATAGGACTTACTCAAGATGCAGAGTACCATCTATGCATGGAGGAAGATGAAACGGCTAAGCACATTTTGTGTACATGCCCCGCAGCGGCCAGAACCAGATTTTCAACATTTGGCAATACAACAGTAACGCCAGAGAACCTGATAAATTGTTCTCCCAATGTACCCCTTAATTTCGTTAAGAGATTGGATATACTGGGAGAAATATAACCATAGGGTGAGCCTCAATAGGCCATTGGCCGCAGTGGAGGGCCTGATATGGGCCCACTCACGTTCCAACCTAACCTAACTCTTCTAATGAATTTTTCAGTAGATACAAAGGGAAAGTAAACAAGTTCCTTTACATCTCCGAATTGAATGGTAAAGCAGAAAGAAGCAAAATCTGAGAAAACAAGAACAATGCTTTTGCAATCAAAATTACGAAAAGATATGTCTGGAGAATTCATATTATGTGCACGACATTTAACCAATAGAAGAAGTCCGACTTTAGAAACTGTTACTGCAATTAGTAATTCTACCGATGGAGATAACTTATTTATCGAAATGCGCATCTAGGAATGAAATGCTTGTGTGGCAGAGGAGGAAAATACTATTTGATATCACTGAATGACAGCACAGGCGTTCAGTATCTCATTTAAAAATTGAAATAATTTATGTATTATTCGACTAGTTGAGAAATATAAATGATGTGGATATAAATATGAATATGATTTGAAAAAATGTTGAAATTTTTATTTCCATCAACTGGCTGCACCCTTACAAGCAACCCTCAGATGTCTTCGAGAGACTTGTACGAGCTAGGAAAAACGTAGTTTTTACCTTTCAACTTGTGATGCTTTGCATGAGACCAGTAAATGCACTGAGATTTCAACCCAGTCTCCTACGGATGATGTGGTCGCTGTACCATCTCGACCACTACAGATTGAAGTTGATGAAGAGAGGTTAAAAACAAAAAATGAAAACTATCCAAATCATAAAATCATTAAAATTGAATTCTCATCAGTTGGACTTGATATCAGCATTTCTTCATGATGTATGATAAAATGTATATTAAATGCCCTGCAGTACCTACTAAAGGAAACAGGAACGACTTCAAATTGAATAAATCACTGTGTCTACTACTCTATGTTGATGACATAATTTTTGCAAGCAACAATAAATATGACAGAGGAATTAAAACAGGAACTGTGAGAGAAAATTATGATATGAAAGATGTAGGAATTCTGAAGACTTTTCTAAGAATCGATAAAATTCAGAAAGAATAAGTAATGTATTTGAATGAAAAAGTTATAGAATATATTCGCTAGTTTTGGAGTAATTGATTGCTAAGACAATAAATCTCCTCTGGATGCTGGATTAATCCTTATTACTCAAACTGAAAACGGCATTGGAGCCAAAAATGAACCTATGTCAGGAGATAATAGGCAGTTTGAAGTATCTCGTGCTAGGAACTCTTCCTGGTTTGAGTGTATCAGTCGATATATGTAGCAGAAATCAAATCAAACCAACAATACCAATGTGGAAAAATCTTAAAATGATTCTACCTTATATGAAGGGACCAATGGATTATAAATTGTTTTTTGGTGAGCAAGACTGAAGTGAAACTTGAAAGTTATGCAGATACCGATTGGGCAGGAGGTGAAGAGAGGAAATCAACAGAAAATGAGTTTGTGATATTTTTGGAAACACTAGTTGCTGATTGACAAAGTAGCAGAGTGATGTTACAACTTTATCTAACTGCAACGGAGTATGTTGCTCTAGTTGCAGCAGTTCAAGAAGGTATGTGGCTTTCAACTGTATTAGTTGACTAACTATTTTTGGAGACAGTCTTGCATAAGACATGCAGTACCCAAAAAATGGGAATCTGGTACTGAAACATATAGATTGATGTGATAATTTTATTCATGATCTTGTTAGTGAAAACATGTTTGTTGAATATGTAAATACTACATATTAGACTGCTATCATCCAATTTATAAAACATAGACTTAATGGAGTATGAAATTGAATGATTAGGTGATACCTTTACGCTCAGAACAATTTTTGTAAGAGGCTGAAATACCAAATATTACATTTTAGAGTGGTATTGAAAATCAATCATATCTTTTGCATCCTGTAAAATAGTGATGATGGCGACAATGTAAGTAGCAAAATAATATTTTGATATTGTTGTTGAATGTACGTCTGTAATTAAATAGGGAATTTGTTTTCGTTTATTTACAATTGATGGAACAAGTAATTTTATAATTTAGTATTATACAAAACAAGAAGTCTAATTCGATCTATTCTGCTCCCTCAAAGCAGTCCCTCAAGACCCAATTAATTATCTGTGGAAATTGAGCCTTCTTAGGGGCTCAATATGTGAAATTTCCACTACTGCCAGCCGGTGTAATCCTAGAATGTTCAATCTTCCATTGAGATTTTCTTCGAGTCTACAGTGCGGCTGCTCCGTTCCAAAACACATTATCCAACATTTTTTCAGAAAATGAAGTTTTCATATTTTTGGATATACTGTGTTTAGGCGCATCTTTCAACCTGACCTGTTTGTTGATATCTGTACTAATCTCAGAAATATGACATACCCCTAACGTAGTATGTGCAACCCCTTCAAAGCCAAACAAAATAATGGGTTTTGGAATGGAGCAGTCGAGTGGCCTATGTTGAGGTTTTGAGACTTCTCTTACAAAGGCTGGTCAGTGTAGAACTTTTAGACCTTGCTCACTAAATCTGGAAGTCTTTTCCAATACATTATTCTCAGTACTGCCTTCTCTTTATTGAGTTTTTATAGAAGTATGACCCTCCAATCCCACATAATGGTTCTAACCCAATGAGTGGTGTGGAAGATCCTTTTTCATGTCAGTGTATCTGCTTGTTTTTGGCGCTCTGCAGAGGTATGCTCTGAGAGGAGAACTACTTTACTATTACTGCCCAGTTCATTCGAGTTAAGGTAGGGTGAGCTCAATGCTTTGATGGCTGCTTGACTGTCGGTATTTGGGAATATACGAATAGGCTTGTAATATTTGATACGAGGTCCAAAGATTTCTGCACCAGTTCTCACACCTGTATGGTATTCCTTTTATGTTTACAATGAATTGTTATAATTCTAATTACTCAGCTATGTATAGAAGGTTTTCTTAAATTTTTTTTTTGATCTCATTTGTTGGAAGGTTGGTGAGGTATGCATCCTCCGCAAAAGATGAGTACTTGAAGAAGTGCGAGTTCCTTTTTTTCCCAACTTTAACCAATCTGACGCCAGGCAACTCATCTCTTCATTCTGTGAAAAGGTGTGAGATCCAGAATGACCTCCAGTGTTAATGTTGGTGTCGAATCTCAATCTCGTTGCTCCTATTTGCAAAGACATGCCAGTCCTTGCATTTTCTCTGTTTTTTTTTTGTTGTAGCTAGTGTAGTCTAGGCCTCACTATCATTGTATTGTAAACGTATATATCTCGGTGTTAATGGGCGGACTCCAAACTCACGATTTTCCTGCAACGTTTCTGCATACCATTAGTAAGTGAGTTGCCTGATTGACGAGCTTTTTTACACTTCTTTTTCAGCGTAGTTTCGAGTCGAGGGTAAGTCCTAAACACTTTACATCCTTGTCCCATTTCAGGTCTCCATCGACACATATTGGCCCAATTTGTTGTTTTCATCCCGTGAAAGGTACCAATGTGGTTTTGGTTGAGTTTGTGCTAACTCCACAGAGATGCCCCATTTCCTGGTTATTTCTTCGCCTCTTTTCGTACACCTACTTGCAGACATCCTTGGTTATGCTGATTTGGATACTGTTATCCTCTCTTTCATTTCGGCGATTCTTGTGGTGAAAATTTGCCACGTCATTTTGGATGTGGTCCTGTCCACTCACTTCCTTGGTCGTTAGGGGTCTTTCTATTGCTGCTTGAAAGGTGTTGTCCGATGCTTCTTTTGACTCTACTCTGTTAGAGTAAATTTTGAATGCTTTCGGTGAGCATGAAAAGAACGGCCCCTGACTAAAATCTAAAATCTACTCTAGTGTTTTCAGCAGGAAGAATGGGAGACACATTCATCTGAATGATGACTAGTATGTTTTTTCCTACTTTAGGAATTATTATTGCCCTTGTTCTTCAACACTTGCTCGGGATTTTTTTTCACTTAACTTGGTATATACTCGAACGCCAGACAAAATCTGTATGTTTTGATCAATAGTGGCAGTTTTACATCTTGATCTTCTGTAGGAGGGTTGGAAAAATGCAATTTATTCCATTGAATGGTTGGATAAGTTGATTGTCTACTTCAACCGTTGAGGAGTGCATAAAGCATCTGAAGCCGTCCCAGTCTTCTCTGTTAGGTTGACTGTATTTTCGTTTAACGGCCAATTGGTGTGCTGCCTGGAAAGTGGGTCTTCATCAAAAGAAAACTCGCTGCTTCTCAATTTCTGTATAGCGGGCATGTAATCTTCTGAATGACATTAGGCCTTTCATGTGAGTGTTGCAGCGTAGGGGTTGTGGTGATTATTTAAAAAACACTTCTTGAGCTGTTTCTTCCCGCTTTCCAAATTGCTGTATCAACCTTTCGGTATAGCCCAGATAATCTCCATTTTGCTTGGTCTTCTTGAAAAGGTAAAAAGGTAGCAAACTTTGGATATAAACTCTGACAGCTGAGCATTCTACCAAACGCTCAAACGGTGTCTTCTTGAATTTTTTCCATAATTGCTCTTTGCTCTATCGACTTCGTCTTTGGTCGAATCCAAAGTATTTTTTTCCTTCGAATTCAATTTGCTTAAGATTACATTTTAGATTGGTTGTTTATTTATCCCAATCCATATTCCTGCACAGAATTTGAAGATTCTATATTCAAAGAAGCTCTTTTTAAATTCTCCAGTTCCGCATCATTTTGCTCGGGCTGCCGAACGTTATGTCCAATACATGCTTAGCCCTAGTTATAAAGGTGGGGAAGCAACTCTCGTAACATTGAGATCATCTGCAAGTATGAATTCTAGCATTTGCTCACCTCTCCGACTTGTGCCCGCTCGTACTGCCTGGAGTTGTCACGTCTGACAATATTCCTTATCCCTAGTTCCTAGAGTTATTCAATCAAAGCAACTTCTAATGACTGTGCCTTGGTGAATATTCTCAAAATGATACTGATGCTTCCCATGCGTGATTAATGTTCACCTGGACGACGTTGGTGTCCAGTACTGTCTGATAAGTTGAAGTTCTAACCTCCAGCATCAGTTTTTCGCTAGGTGGTTCTGCATTCAAAGAAAATAATAGTTTAGATTAACTAAAAAGAGCATATGAAATTGCGCCTATCTAGTTAAGTATTTATATCAACTAGCAAATAACGGTTATGCATATTCAGTCATCATACTATTTCTATCGTCATTTCAAACAAGAATACTAGTTCGTTATATAAGTAACCATTTTTAGGTGCCAAAACAAATGTATTCAATTATAGAAACAAATAGTAGTTTGTAGTTATTATCATATTGTTGTATAACAAAATTAAAAGTACATCAACAATTTTTTTAGTTTTCCAACAATTTTTTTGTTTAATGATCATAATATTTAGAACAACAACAAAATGAGTAGTTTATTGACCATTTTTTGTTAGTTCAACAATTTAATCAAGTATAATATAACTATTTGTTTGTTACCTGACCGTATTTTGTTTGGCATGCCTGTCACTTTTTTACCATTTTGTATGTAAAGAGTGTGTAGATTACATCAGTTATGAATGGAACGCAGTAAATATAAAAAAATCATCCTGATAACACAGGTTTATATTGAAAGTACATTTATTTGTTTTTGAGATATTCACACTCAATTGATTATCAAAAACTTATCTGAGTCACATTCAGAGAGACTCTACAACTTTGGTATTCGAATGTTCTACAGGGGGTGCCAAAATATGTGTGCAATGAAATTAAAACACAGGCTGATTGAAAATGTTTATTTATTATTATATAATCTAACAGAAATATAACATAAATAAATGTATGATACTTATACAGGAACAGGAAGTAATATCAACTTACATTTCAGTGGATCAAATAAATGACCAAATCCCCAACTATTCAGCAACTTTTTTAAAGCCAGGTCTTCATCGCTTAACAGTGTTTCCACAACTCCAGAAACATAATTAGGATCAATAATCGCATTCACTAACTCTGTGTATTCACAATTATTGAAATCCATCTTTACTCACCAGAATAAACTGAATTGAATAAAAAACACGAAATGAAATGGGTGAAACTACCCAGAGCGACTTGCACCAACATGAACCAACCCATACACATTCGCAGAATGTTAGCATCAATTCATCAAAGTGG
This sequence comes from Chrysolina americana, assembly GCA_958502065.1. Taxonomy (NCBI): domain Eukaryota; kingdom Metazoa; phylum Arthropoda; class Insecta; order Coleoptera; family Chrysomelidae; genus Chrysolina; species Chrysolina americana. The sequence goes on from OY293410.1 coordinate 85,319,749, forward strand.
ATAGAGTGAAACATGTTCAATTTTTATTCATACTGAAAGGCAGGTTGATCATACAATTATGTTTGTTTGTTTGACAATTGTGATAGTACAGCAGATTATAATTCTGTCATGATTTATATATGAACAAAAGTGTAGGGCAGTTATACAATTATATTTGTTTACCTGCCAATTACAATAGCACATCAAACTATAATACTATTAGAATTCATCTATAAACATAATTGTAGGTTAATTATAGGATTATATTTGTTCGTCTACCAATTATAACAGTACAGCAAACTATCATAATGTTACAATTACAAATTGATGATAGTTGAAAACTTAGGAAATACAATTTTTAGTTTGATTTGACAAAATTTCATAAATCAATAGTTGGAAGACAAAATAATTGATCATATTGCACCTATGATTCAAAATGATGTTAATTTTGTTCTACAACAATGTTTCATTAGTTATTATGACGACCACCTTTTCATTGAAAGTACCATTAACATTGTTTCATTCAACAAAATTAACGATATTGTTGGTGGAACATTCTTTTTCATTGAATTGACCTTTCCTATTTCTTTGAGTGTGGCGTTATCTCTGTACCTCGAAACTGGCTCGGTGACTTAAAGTTTCCAGAGTGCAGTCGATTTGTGGCCTGGGTCGCAAAGATTTCCCGTTTATTTTCTATCCATGGTAGTTTCAACGAGATGTTAGGAAGAAGCAGTAGATTTCTTGGAGAGGTCGCCAAGTGTACCCGTTCGATATGGTGCTCTCCCACCTCCATGCATCCATAGGCAGGGGTCGCATCACACCTTCCAACTCAGCGGCACCACAGAATAATACTAAAGAATTTATAATTATTCTGTGGCGGCATCTTAATAGTTATTCATAGGTAGCATGCGGCGTGACTATGGGTTGCACAGCCTGCACCTCCGGCTATTCGGCTATTACTTGCCGACGATCACAATAGCCACCGAAGTTCTGGGTCTGCACACACAATAATTTTCTTGGATTGATAAAGAGTTTCTAATGAGTACCATTTTAATAGTATCGACATATTTAATATTTCATATTCAAAATATTTTATTGTATAAAAAATCAGTCCATAATTTGCATTCAAGTAGCCATTATTATATATTTGATCTATTAATTTCAAAAAATCATGCAATCGCCATGTTTCGAAAAATAAACTATTTGATATAATAGTTTAGTCATAATATTTCTCACGTTTTTCATTATTAGTTGATAGTCTTCGGTAGTGTCGTCCACTCTTCATGAAAAGAACATTTCTGTTAGCAAACCTCAAATAATCGGGATTCTTCTCATCAACTTTCAACTTATTGGTATTTAGGACTCATTATAAATGTATTTAGCACAACTAACATTTTTATTATATGAATACTGTACAGGAGACAGAAGTTTGATTTAAATTATATTTCTTTTCAGTAAACTGGTCCGAATCGTTGAAGCGACCGATTTCCACGGCGTGTCGGGCCGCATCAAGTTTCGTGGTGGTCCATCTCGCTTTTCTGTCATAACAATCGTTCAATGGTACGACAACAAGACCCACACAATCGGTCACTTCTATCCCAATCTGACGGAGCACGAACCCAAAATTCTTGGTGGTGAGTTGAAGCTGAACGAAACGACTTTCCAATGGTTTACCTCGGACGGCAACGTACCGAAGGATGGTACTCTTTCACCACCTTCATGCGTTGGCCATGGGCTGGCCCAAGTATTCAATGTCGATTGCCAAACAGCTTGGGTTATTCTACAGATCATCATAGTGAATATGTTAATGATTTCTTTAGTCGGAACTTATTTTTACTTGAAGAGGAAGTACGATATGAAGGTGGAAAAAACTAAGGATTATATGAGGTATGTTTAAACTCGACATAAAAAAAATTATATAAAATTATCGCAACCATCACTTTCTTGTTACAGATCGCTTGGTGTTTCCCTCGACCATTTTAGTGCTAGCGACCTGGATGAATGGGAAATCCCCCGAGGAAGTGTAACTATCAAAGAAAAACTTGGTGAAGGAACTTTTGGTACAGTGTATGGAGGCGAAGCTGATATTCCACGAATTGGCTGGACTTCTGTAGCTGTGAAAACCTTGAAAACGGGATCAACAACTGAGGAGAGGATCGATTTCCTCTCTGAAGCTGAGGCAATGAAACAATTCGACCACAGAAATCTTGTAAGACTCCTTGGTGTCTGCACCAAAGAAGAACCCTTGTACACAATCATGGAATTCATGCTTTACAAAGACTTGCGAACTTATCTCCAAACACGTAAACATTTGTTGAGGAATAGGAACACTAAGGAGTATGAAGATATTTCACCAGAACGTCTAACCAATATGGCCTTAGACGTTGCGAGAGGTTTGAGCTACCTAGCTGAGATAAAGTTTGTTCACCGCGATCTTGCTTCTAGAAATTGTCTCGTGAGTGCTCAGCGTACCGTTAAAATAGGTGATTTTGGCATGGCCCGAGCAATGTTTAATAACGACTATTACAAGTTAAAACGCAGGGAAATGTTGCCGGTGAGGTGGATGTCTCCGGAGAGCTTGGATTTGGGGGTGTTCACTACGGCTTCTGACATTTGGAGTTATGGTGTACTACTATATGAGATCGTATCGTTTGGAACTTATCCATTTGAAGATATGGGCAATACCCAAGTGTTGGAGATGGTGAAGAAGGGGCAGACACTAGAAATACCGAAGACTCTCAAACCGCAACTGTGAGCATATTTTGCATTTTAAGAAATTAAATTCATTTATTAAATTCAATTTTGGAATTGGCAATTAAACGAATCGGAAATGTCAATTCAAGAATTGAAAACTCATTTCGTTTTGAAAATTGTTTTAATGATATCAAAGCCACCACTTTGTGCATATAAGAGAATAATAAGCTTCGTGAAATTATGGGTAATAAAATTTGTTAGGGTTGTGTGCTGAATGTTTAGAGACATGTGGTGTTAAGAGTTAACATATAATTTCAAGTATTTTTTCAATTCATTTATGGTTTATTACAAGCTTTCTTTTAAGTGATGTGTTCATATGTATGACTGTATGTCTTTTCACTACAAAATTTCTCCAAGCATTCACTAGCTTCAAATAGAGTTAAAATTTCAAATGCAATAAGAACTGATATCAATAAAATAATTTCTAAAAAAAATCACTTCAGCCCCCTGAAGGCTAGATGGAGAAAATAATCGTACCGTTTAATAATTTGATTTCTATCAATTTTCCTTCTGTTCTCCTGAATGTAGAGAATGAACAGTATTTTGGAAAAAATTTCGACAATTCCGGACATGTTGGTGTAGGGCTCGGAAAATTTGGTGAAAAACATCAATTTGTCGAAACATTTTCGACGGTTTCGGACGTGGAATATTGTGGCGAAAAAAAATGATTGGAGCGGGTGGGGGTAGGCTTCTTCCTTCTAAAAACAACTCCTAAAACTCTCGAAAATAAAGTTGTAAAAATACATACAAATGGACTGCATCAGTGATGATGTCACAAATATGCAACCAACATAACACCGAGTCCTAAATCATTTGACGCGAAATGATATGCGTCATTCACGACCTTAAGTACGGATGACATAATAGAAGTATCATAACAGCTCTTTTTGTTTGACGCTCTCACACGAAATAAGTAAATATTTAAGGAATTGCCTTCAGCGGGCCTTGGATATGAAGAAAGGAAGAAACGATATTTCCATAAAACAATTTTCTGAAAGGATTATACATAATTTATAAAAGAAATAAATTTGAATATTTATCTACATCTAACTTCATGCTGCATCCCCACTAGATGGCGCTCATAATTTTGGCATGAAACAGTAAAGTGGTGATCAGTCAAGTGTTTCATTTCATTGCCATTCGAATTTGGTAACATTGATGAAGATGTCGAAAGAAGAAATAAGTTTATCAGACATTTTCATCTACGCAGACATTGATACTGTTACGAGATTGATAAAAGCCCCCTAGCTGCGCCGCTGAGTCCATTCCGCGGGCGCCTCATCGATAATCAGTTCCAAGAAGTGTTTATTTGGATGGATCGTTTTCTGTACTGCATGCCTAGTCTAGATAACGGAGCTGCCGCGTCATCGCTCAATTCCTGGAAATGTGTAGAAGTTCTCCGTTTTGATTATTCTCGAAATCATCGCGAATAATCCAGTCTACACGATGAGTACCTATATAAACGCGAGTCATTTAACTGGGAGAAGAAGTTTTAGAGAAGAGTTTTTATGAAGAGAATTATTTAAGAAGATTAGAAAGTGATAATAAGCAGAAGTGTTTGGAATATATAGCTAGTTGTATTGTTGTATAGATCTAAGTGTTTTATTAGTCAGTGAAGTGTTGTATGTTTGTTTATAGTAACAATACTTTTTCATGAAAATCTCAAATACATATTACATATGACATAATGTGTGTTCTGTGGACACGACTACACGAGCAAACAACAAGTTAGACGCATGATTCTATTTTGCTATTGGTCGACGCATAATGGATTTTCTGGAATTTATTCAGAAGGTATTTAGAAGACTTTCTTTACGTTAACCATTCTATAAGACGTATCAATTCTTTTTCTATCGAATTCAAATACATACATTTCCCAAATATTGCTGATAATAGCGAAATAATTAAATTAATAAAATCATAATTTGGACCGCACATTCTAAACCTTATGTAATGGTTACTGAAAGTTCATGTTAGCGCAGTTTCGTTCACATATATTTCGTTAGGACTCAGTGCACTGTTGCATACATTTTGACACTAATGCGGTCTATTGTTAAAAACATCGGACTGTCGAATAATTTTAGGTACCTTTTTTTTCAATAGCAAGTGGCATCAAACATACCCATGCCACTAACGACCAAACTCTGGGCACCTGGCGCATCTATTAAGACACAATACACAAATTCTAGTGATAAAAAGTACATTTAGAAAAAATTTATTCATAAGAGTTTGACCAAGAATAAACAATTATATTCAGTGTATGAAAAAGATCTTTAAAAATTTAAATATTTTCTCAAAAGCCTGAGGAGTGAAACATCACATTTGAAATAGTGCCTCAAGCTTTTAAGAACATATTATAATTTTCAAAAGATCTTTGCTTTCCATACACTAAATATAATTGTTTACCTCTTAGTTCAATGGCTTATAATTGAAAGATTGTTTTTGAAAGCTTTTGTACGTTCATTTCGTTAAAGACTACAAACGGACGTAAAAGTCAATACATTTTTGATCGATTTTCTGGATAGTGCCAAAGCCTGACAGAAAAATCTCAAAAAACTGATAAACATCTCAAAAAACTGATAAACGTGACAAAAAGATGTAAAAAGCTTTCTGAATAAAAAATATGTTGAAACACAAGAATTCCTCTTATTCTACCATTACAAATGTTAATAAATGAATTAAAAAATTCGAAAGATGATTCTTAATGATAAAATGGCTAAGGCTTTCGCGGCCGAAGTTTTCAATATCGCTATTTTTATTAGAGTTAACAGGCCGTCGTTTTTCGGAATTGTTTCCTAACGTTTCGTTAGCACGGGTGGCGAACTTCTTCAGAGGTTTCATCTTGAAAATTCACCGATGACTCCTCGAGGGTTTTTACTCCGAAAATTTTATTTATTCTGTCTAAGGTAGTCTGGCTCATCAGTTAATATTTCTTGATTCGTACCTATACTTGTGACTGCACGGAGAAGAACCGACCACGGTCTCAAAGCCCGGAAACCATACTTCCCAGTAAACACAAACATCTCTGCGATATCGCTTTCTTGTTCATGACTCTGTTAGAAAGTGAGGTACATTTATACATCATTGTTACCAAGTGAGGATGCTAACTGTGACTACTGTGACCAATGCAACTGGAGATCTCAGTTATCTTCTCATTGATGTCGATCTGAGGCACAAAAATGTCCTTCCTTATTCGAAGATTGAATAGTATATCACATTCACATCATTGTGAGTGACATTTGGCATCACAATGTGATACGTTTGTCGGTCAAGAGGGCCCCAAATAGAAGTTAATGAAATTGAAATGTGAGTAACAATGCACTTCACGCATGTGACTTGAAACTTGAATGTGAAGCACTCTGCTGTCTCTGAGAGCATTTTGTGTTAACTGGGTTCTTCTTTCAATAGCATGTTTGTACCTGCTGTCATTAAATTGTTCTTGATTATTCTTTCCCTTGCATTTTTGAGAATGGGGCTCCAGATCCGGTTTGGGTTCAAAGTCACTTCTTTCCTGTCACTCCACACAGGGCTACTCCTAAAAAATCGGTCTCAACATGCGGGTGCGAGACTAAGGGCCAATTTATGCAACTGCTCATTATCATAGTCACCAGTATCACAGTCATAATTTCAATTGTTGTTTGAGACTAAAACTGAGTTAATTGCATGAATGCTTTGTGACATAATATGCATAATATCGTGAAAATAAACCGTATAACAAATAATTACAAAACATTTTGGTAATCACTAGTTTTTTTCGATGTCATTTGAACTCTCACGATAAGACCGATTTTGACTACATTCATCCGACTCGATGACTCCGTATATTGTTCATAATTCAAATCGAAAATTAGTTTGTGGCATAATAAACGGGAAAATTATAATTGAATTGAATTTGAAAAATGTGGATCAACCGGGATACGAACATTTTAATGATGAATACAGATAAATTTATTAATCCTTTTTTTATTTACTGAACCACTTTATGATTCATAAAAGTTTTTAATGCAATGTCGCCAATTCTTCTATTGCCTGTTGTTCAGTGGAAATTGGAATACATTGATGGATGGAGAAATTACGTGTAGTTTGTAAATATTCAGTTAATTCAAATATTTTGACATTTGCAAATATCGAAGTTCACAATGTTTAATAAGAAATTTGAGCGTAGATGTACATTTTTCCAACACTACTTTCACCAATAGTTTTTTAAAAAAGCTATGGATTTCCAGAAGCACAGCCGTCTTAATTCTCCGAGCCGTGGTGATAATATCGGCAAACACCGCGCGGTAATCAATTTGACGACCAACCCATTTATTCGTTTATGACAATTTCTCGGCTTATTTGGATAACTAGGAAAAAACATAAGAAAGTGAATTTGTAGAGAAAAGAAAGCCGATTAATGTGATAGTTTCATTTTCTTCATCACAAACGGGGATTGCAATTTATTCAAATTTTCAAACTGTCAAAGTTCGGTGTTTTCATGCCCTGAAATTCACATTTCAAATGAGTTTTTTTATTTGATAAGTATCCAAAGCACAAAGATAATTTCTGATTTTTTTCCATCAGTAGCCCTATGTTTCCACGATAAAATATATATTATTCTAAAACAAAATACAATAAAATTCTTAGAAAAAACAACAGAAAATATATAAACATATTCATAAATGAATAAACAATAAAAAAAAATAATAAAATTGTACTTCTTGAACGAAACGGAAACTAATGATAATAATAACTTAAACAATCTCCCTTACATTTCTGTCAAAAGGCAATGAATGTGTGAATGAATATGAATGTGGGTCGCTATTCTTGACAGATAGTGTAAGCGCTTTTTCCAAATATAACGTAATTTTACCCATCAAATTATCAATCATATTTGGATCCGTCTGATCAGAGTTGCTTCCGAACCTTGCCAAAATATTTTCAATCAAAAGTAAGAATCCATTTCAACTCGTTGAATCTCAATTTAGTATTCCCAAGGTAAACTTGGACCTGCATCTCATTCAATATTATAATTTGCGAAGTTATTCTCAGTTCATTCTCATTAACAGATAATAAAACATCTGACTGACAAGCTAATAGATATAAATAAAGTTTACCAAGTTTATCAATTTTAAGTTTTTTGGCATATTCCCTAACTAATTTATCGTAAGTGTGGATGATATCTGATTTTTCAAACTCTTCTGCAAATTTATTATGACCATCTGAACATTTCTGACTTCTGTCAATAATGTTCCAGATTTCGAAAAGTATTTTAGTAAATTCGGATACATTGGATGTTTAAACAATTTTTTTTACCGATCCATCTAGTCTAGAGGAAATGAAATGAAAATCAATGGAACATACAACAGACCTTTGAGAGAAGGGCTCCAATTCCACATTTGAGTTTAACACTATTTTTTATGGGCTTTGAACACAGTTCGACTGTCAAATCGAACACTACATTTTTACCAATATTGCATAAACCATTTCACATGCATCGTATGTTCAGTCATTAATTAGAAAACAAATAATTCACCCTAGACTGATTTACTTGAAAATTGTTTTAATATGTGTTCATCTTACTGAATTACTTATAATTTAACTTCTTACTAATGTCAACTAGTCATCACTATACAAGCGGTAAATTTTTTACTGCTTCAGTGATTAACCTGTTTATTTGTTTAAACTTTTGTCACCGTTCTGATTTTATGTACAAATGTGAAATAAACATTTTTTTCTTTTTTTTCCCGGAGCACCGATACTACCGGAGTGCGCGCTCCGTGGGGTGAGTGATTACTGGGTCCGAGTATCGTGTGCCCTGAGTAAACGGAGTGAACCAAGAATAACGGCCTTCTGCATTCTTCCGGTTAGGTTTTCTGCCGAATCACGGCATGCCGGTATGATATTTAGATTCGAGAGCAGCGTGTCCATCATTCCACCAAGTACCCCTATTATCATAACCACCATCTTGACAGAATGGTTTGGATAAAGCCTGCAGAGTTCAAAGAGTAGGTCTCGATATTTAGTCCGTTTTTCCTTCTCTTTTCGGACGATATTCGTTTCGCCAGGAGCTGAAAACTCAATGACGAAAATCGTCCTACTTTGATGGTCGAGGAGGACTCCATCAGGCTTATTGGCTTGTATTTGCCTGAGGGTGAGGAATGAGTAGTTCCAATAGATTCGTCAATTCTCATTCTCCACAACGGACTCAATATCCCCTGGAGCATAAGGCAACACCGGTGTCTCGTCTACACCGTACGAGTGTCGTAGATGGCAGTACAACACTCTTAAGGCCGCGTTATGCCTGTAGATATAGGCTGAGACCACATAAGCTGGACAAGCTGACAACAAATGCATTATGGTCTCAGCTGCCCCACGACACTCTCTGCATCTAGTGTCAGGGACCTCTATACCCATCACGCGACTGCGATAAACGAGGGTGTTGAAGACACCATCCTGGCAGGCCATTATGAATCCCTCGGTTTCCGACTTCAGCGCACGTGACCTGAGAAAAGCGAAGGTCAGGTTTCTGGAGAAGCCAAGGTCTTCAATGTTCTTGAAGAAGACCCCATGCATTGGCTTATCCCTATGTAGCTGTAGGAGCCTGTCACATTCCGCAGCATTCACGAGGGCTTTTTGCTGAACGGGTTCCAACTCGGTGACAGAGTTTGGATTCGTCCGTTCAGTGTCGAATACGAGACCGAGTTCATCGGCTGCACGGGTTGCTGCCTTAAAAAAAATGCTCCAATCACTGCTTTTTCGTGATCGCATATCAAACAGAGAAGGGGATCTGAACTCCTGATGACTTTACAGGTTCCATCCAGTACCATTCTGTTGTGTAAACACTCCAAACTCAAAAGTCCACGGCCTCCCCGTTGTCTGGGAAAGTATAACCGTGGAACAGACGATTTAGGATGCAAGCTCTCCTATAAAGATGCACCATTTTGCGAGTTTTTACGTCGACTTGTCGCAGCTCTTCCTGAGTCCATTTTATTAATCCAAAGGAGTAAAGTGGAATCTGAACGGCAAGCTTATTAGTTGCAGCAACTTTGTTCTTCCCTGAAAGTTCTGAAGACCAGATCTGTCGGAGTTTGTGCTGATACTTGCCGCGTAGAGAGTTTTTAACGGTAGCTACCTCTAGGGTATGGCGTTGTTCCACCCGTAGGTAGGTATACGTCTCTCCGGCATCCAGATGATGTAGGATGTTTTCGTCTACGAGCTGAACGTCCTCTCCGTATTCCTCGCATCGCCCTCTTTTGAGATGAACCGTGGCACATTTGTCGATCCCAAACTCCATTACCATAGCATGCGTGTACTCTTGCACCACCCTTAAAGACTGATGAAGGTCGTTTTCTCCGGAGGCATAAAGTTTAAGGTCATCCATGTAAATCAAATGGGTGACTTTAGGCCTCCGGTTGCTGGGGTTGCCGCAGTTGTATCCGCGGGTTTTCCGTAGTGCAACGGACAATGGCAGTAGTGAGATGCAGAAGAGAAGAGGGCTGAGGGAGTCTCCCTGAAACACGCCCCTTCTAAAGATAACCTGCTCTGTTTGGACTCTGACTTGACCAGATGTTATGGTAAATCGATTCCTCCAGAGCGGCATCAGCTGTTCAATGCATCTCACTATTTGATCGGGTACCGCAGGGCATCTGAGCAAATGCATGCTGAGTTCATGCGATGTTGTATCAAATGCCTTGCGATAGTCGATCCAGGCCATTGAAAGGTTACGCTTGTACTGCACAGAGTCCTGCGTGATGCATCTGTCGATCAGCAGGTTCTCCTTGCAGCCAGCGACCCCCTTCTTTGACCCTCTTTGCTCATATATCCGTTCATACACCGGCTCAACTGCGGAGAGTATTTGCATGTATAAAATGCGGGTAATCATCTTATAACATGCGTTCAAGCATGTTATCGGTCTGTAGTTCTTCGGATCAGACAAATCTCTGTTTTTGGGGAATAGCACGGTTCGCCCCTCGACAAACCAATCCGGAATCTGTTGCTCCTCATCTAGCCATGAGTTGAAAACTCTTGCTAGATGGTGGTGGGTACTTAGAAATTTTTTCCACCAATAGTTATTGAGGCCATCAGGACCTGGAGCAGCAAAATTCTTTGAGTCATTGAGGGCCCGTCGAACTTCTTCCGGGGCTATCGGATTGCGCAGTTCATTGAGCTCAGGCTGACGAAGCCTCCTGCAGAAAGCTTCGAACTGCGCTAGGGCTGGAGTATCTACGTTGAGTGGTTGCGGAAATTTGCAAATGCCCTTCCAGAAGGTTTCTACCCGATCAGCCGCCGTCGGGTTATCCACAACACGTGGAGGCTCTTGGAATAGGCGAGAAGGTTTATCGCGGAACTTCATGTTTTCCGCGATGCTGCTCGCCCGCCTCACTAGTGACTTTTTTGCAGCCACCAGCATTCGTATCCTATCAAGACAGTGCTGTTTGATGGTAAACAGCACGCCTTGATTTAGTTTGTGGTGGGCTCGTCTCAAATTTGCGGCAATTCGCCGCACTGCGGGCGTGAAGGGCCTATTGGCCGCCACGTAGTCCGCAACACACTGGATACGTTGATCTGCCAGATGTCAGCCTCTTCTGAGAGGACATCGTGAATATCCGCATCCACCCGTGCCAGTTGTTGTGGCTTCAGGGGCTTCGTGTCATGAAGCGCCCTGCTTGTTCTGATGCCTTCCGTTGGTGGTATGATGCGGGGCTCCTCTACAGCCAGGTCGACACTTGGCATATCTGCCACTGCGTTAACCGGTTGAGGAGGAGCTCTGACATAGCCTCGTGCCCGAAGATGAGATACATAATCCCTCAGGTTTTGGGCGGAAAAAGCAGCATGCTCTGTATCTCACCCCACAGAGCATGCATTCTTGCCACGTATCCTCTTCGGGCGGGCTCACTGCTCTCATAACAATGCAGAAGACCGTCCCTTAATTCATCCGTCCACTCAAAGCGTCCGTGTTCATTGCGGTCGTCGTCATGTAGCAATCCATCGTTTTGGGCTCCACCACCTTGCCTATGACCCCTCATCCGAAGGGGTCGGTTGTGGGGGCCTCTTCCTCGTGAATTTGGAACAGAGTTATAGGGTATACCGGGGGGTTAGCCTAGTATACCCACGGCCGACATCAGAAGGAATGAGCATTCCCTCCAGGGTGGGCCTCGGCTGCCGGTCCGGTTTTGCACAAGTTTCTCAGGAAAGTGGTGATGGTGGTTGGCCCTCCCTGCCTATAGTCCGTTTTTTTTTTTATCCCATCAGGAATATACCAGTCAGGCCCTGTCCCCGGAACTCCGATACTACCGGAGGGCGCGCTGGTGTATCATTAACCCCAGCAAACATCCTCACGTCCGTGGGGTGAGTGATTACTGGGTCCGAGAATCATGTGCCCTGAGTAAACTGAGTGAACCAAGAATAACGGCCTTCTGCATTCTTCCGGTTAGGTTTTCTGCCGCATCACGGCATGCCGGTATGATTTTTAGATTCGAGAGCAGCGTGTCCATCATTAGTATTATTATTATTTTTTTTCCATAAGGAATGTGCCAGTCAGGCCCTGTCTCCGAAGCTCCGATACTACTGGAGGGCGCGCTGGTGTGTGATTAACCCCAGTAAATACTCCCCACGTCCGTGGGGTGAGTGATTACTGGGTCCGAGAGTCATGTTCCCTGAGAAGACGGAGTAAACCAAGAATAACGGCCTTCTGCATTCTTCCGGTTAGGTTTTCTGCCGCATCACGGCATGCCGGTATGATTTTCAGATTTGAGAGCAGCGTGTCCATCATTCCACCGAGGACCCCTATTATCAGAACCACCATCTTGACAGAATGGTTTGGATAAATTATTATTATTAATTATTATTATTATTTTGACCATTCCACAATACACTGACTAATAATGTCGTCGCATAGTAGGGCGCTTTCATCGTGTTATCAAATAACCAAGGCTCGGAGAATTAAGACGTCTGTGCCAGAAGTCAGTGGTTATGATGAATTAATGCATTGGCTTGAAGACGATTCGTTATACACGAAAAGTGCCAAAGAGTGTTTTGTTCATTATCATACTTTCGTATATATTTCATTGTTTATCAAACTGATTTCTCAATATTTGTTTGTAAATTTTGTGAAATTTGTTCTTACAATAGTATTACAAATATTATTCTTGCAGGTATGGTCTTATAAAATGCTGTTGGAAACATGATGCCAAAGAACGTCCTACTGCTTCTCAAATCGTGAATTATCTCTCATATAATCCGAAACTGCTAACTCCTTGTGTAGATACATCATTACTTCCAGTAGGGGACAGTTTTACGCAAACAGAGGAATTGTCAGATCACATAGTTCCATATACGATTATGAAATAGCCATGAAATTTATAATACAATTCTCTTCCTTCATTCATCAAGAAATGAAGAGAAGATACTTCACTCAGTGACGTAGCCAGTTACCTATATTTCAGTTTGGTGGTGAATTTTTCAGAGGTATATTTTTTCTGTCTTGGAAGTGACTCTGAAGACTCTTAGATGATGATTTATTATTGTTGAAGAAATTCTTAGGTTTTTAGGTACTTGCTTATTTCATATCTTAATGGTGAATAGTTACATTATTTGTGGATAATTGTATTTAGTGGTTTGGTAGATATAATTGGGAATTACCTGACTAAAAAGCTGTATTTGTTGATACTGAAAGGGAGGTACTGATAAATGTTACCAAGTCATTATTTCACATACATCATGATACAGGCTAGTGATAACATAATTCAAAAACGACAATTTTTCACAATGTATTTGCCAAATAGCTACTTTACCAAAATCTTTAGAAATGATTGTTAAGTTCCTTTATTACTTTTAGAAGCCAAAGTATGGTAGACTTTTATTATATAGTATTGTTAGTATTGGTAGCGAGAACTCTGTATTATTTTTTTAATATATTTGTCTATCAAGAACTCATGTTTCAAATATTCTTCAACTATCCCTAAGTCCCACAATATACATGTTTACCCGCAGTAAATTTCAGGCATTCTCAAAATAAGATAATTCCAATGATGTAAGATTCGATATTTCAACCGTTTGATGCCGGACTAAATGTAATTAACTAATTTTTTTTCGCCTCCTTTCCTGAAATAGTAAACATAGCATATACATTATTTCAGTTGTTTTCTTGAAAGTTTTTGCCAGAATAAGCATTAGAGGTTGTATTTGAGGTACTGTCAAAAATAAGGAATCAATTTTATCTGGTGAAATCAATTATTTTCATCAAATCTGAAACTGTTCCTACGTATAAAAATATTGACATCAACTAGAAAATGTTCTTTATTGAATGGGGTTACCTACACAGTTTGAAATAATTCACGATACATATCCCTACAGAGGTACTTATTGAAATTCAATAAAACGTTTTTAGTAGCATCGCGGCAGAAAATACAGAGCATTTTGAGAATGGTCTGAAGTGAACACTTTTTTTCATGGCAACATCTGTTCTGTTTGTCATCAAAAATAAGTTAGTGTGCCTCCTGTTTGAAAGTCTCACACGTCAGCTGTTATAGAATAGCCATGGTAATCTCACAAGACCGTCTTATTTCTGAATAAATGACATGCATTAGCAAAAATATTATTTATTTTTGGGATCTTCTGTCTACATCATACATCAGTCTATCAGCATAGTCCACACCCCCATGTAGGTACTCATTGTAATCTTTCACTGCACCTTTTTGGTCACGTTTGACAAAAGTCTCTTCACTTCTAAGACAATTACTGGCTATGTTATCTTGCCTTTTCTGAACTCCTTTATATTTGAACAATCCTGGAGCCGAACTTAACCACGTTTGTTTAGATAATCATGCTCATTGTTTACGATGCATGCATGACTCGTCATAGAAAAAACGAGAAGCAAGAAAGAAACATCTAGATGAGTCACAGACTGTTCCGAACTATTCGAAATAGTGACATCTTACGCGTCTTGGCGTTTCGAGAATGGTCGATAGAAACCTACTACCGGTATAAATATAAGTAACTCATCATGAGAAGGCAGATGTTGCAGATATAGCTAGTTAGAGAGTTCACATTAAATACAGAAGCTATCCTGGTTGCATGTAAATAATCATCATGTGAGTATAAATTGTTTAAATGAATTAGCGGATAATAGTCAAGTGCATTTTCATAACAATATATTGAGGAAAAGCATCACTTATATTCTCCACGTTTTGGGCTTTCATTATCAATCATATTGAATGTTCTCTTCTGTCGAATCTTGTGGTTTACATGCTAATGTGTTTTCAGTCTTCAATTTATCAAACAGAGATAATGAAGCGAGGTGATGTTAGCATTTATTATACGATCTTCTTAACTTTTCTTCTGTCAAACTCAATACAACTCTCACCAAGTCCTTTTTGATCAGGTAAACGCCAAATCTTATATCTACGTTTTATTGGTTTCACGGGATTGTAGTTTTCCGATACAGGTCGGAGCTGTGCATTATAAATCATCTTCATTTTGAAGATATTGAATTAGATCTTGACGCGAAACAAAAAAACAAATTTTTGACTTCTGTATTCCTGATATAATTATGCTGGCTGATGTAAGATTATCCTTTCTAGAGAAAAGACATGCATGCTTCAGTTTTGTCCGATATGAATCCTTCACGTTCCTAGACATGAGGTAGCTCCCAACAAATTATTAATGTGACGAAGAAACGGTGTTGATACTATGTGCTGTCGGCTATCATGGTTGACACACAATACTCACTTCTCTATTGTAACGATCATGGAGTCGGACCCGTGAAATCAAACAAGAAGAGTTATAATCCATGCAAATTAAATTTTATTTTTTACTTCATTATTCAATTTTCAATATATGTGGTAGGCTAACTTTTATCCAATTTTAACCAGTTTTTTCTTTCTGAACAAAATGTACTGCTGGCCCGAATCATCTCCAGAACCAAGGTGAACGATGACTGCGTAAAACTCAAAATGGCGATCAAATAGAGATCTGGCTTGATTTGTTGTCGGAGCAGCTTCGTTCTCTTCAGTCAGAAACTGGGTTAATTTTTTTAAATTGTTTTTTCCGTTAACCAGCTTTCGTCCCCCTATGAACGACAGCCCTCAGTCGAAACTTGTGCGAGCCAAGGATTAACGAGGTCTTACCTTTTTACGTGCGATTATTTCTCATGCCATCAGAAAAATATACTGCAGTTTCGTTATCTGTTTTGTACTTGGACTATTCCAATTGCATGTATTCTGGCAAGCTTAACGTAGATGGCGAAATTGTTAGTGGAGGTCAGATTGGAGTAGTTGATAAGTGCATAACGGACATGAAAAGTTTATTCCTATCATAATCGAGTAATCTGAAAGAATAAGATTTATAGCCAGTAAATAAATTTCTCCAAACATAGACAAGTTAACCTACAAACTGACGTTTATGCACCGATTCCATCCATTCATTTTCGTATCAACTGTTCTTTACGGCTGGAAGTTTTTGCTTTTCCTTTTTTCAATTCATAAATGAGGCTTTTTACACTTATAGGGCCGTATTTCTCCATAACAGCAACTAATTAAAGTGTTATTGTATATTACTACTTGTTATTACTGTCACTCATGACCTCCACTCACACTAGCGCTCTCTGGCGGGAGCGATATCGTCCATGCCTGTCATTCTTGTCAAATGATTATGATTTATAAGGCACAGATCCGACCTTTCCTAGAATACTGTTCCCATACATAAGGGTGCAGCTTCTAAACACACACTGAAACTCTTATATTATGTTCGTCTCGTCGGTGACGCTTCGCTTACAAGCTGGCTTACTCCTCTGTAACACCGCAGAAAAACTGGTGATCTGTCTTTGTATTATAGATATTTTCCAGGTCGATGCACTACTAAATTATAAATAGTTTCATCTGCTCCCATCGAAACTGACCCGTCGAGTTCAGTGTTGACATCCCTTGTCACTTTGGAGACATGCCGTACATCTTGTTCCCAGTGCTAGTTCTTCCAACAAACGGCAGAGTTTTGGAACTCGCTGCCTCAGGTGGTGTTTTTTTTTTCGCAGTATTTCATACGTGGATTGTTTTTGTTGCTTTCAATTATTTTTCAATTAATGGTACCTACATATACTTTAATGAATAATAAACTCGTGTGTTTTTATAGAATGAAGGAAGGTATCAAAAAATAGACAAATAACAATTTTCTGAATAAAAAATATCGGGAACGGTTCGAAACAGCAATAGATGAGATGTACATACAGAAATTACCTGTCCTAATCCTACATCATATGGTGGAAAATACTCGAGGTGATCCATTTTAAATACACAAGATAATTTCAATTCAACAAGTTCAGAATTAAAAAACAATTTTTAGCCACCCTGATAATTAAAATACATGAGAAAAGGGCCAGAAATATCCCACATGCCTACTGAATAGTATCACAGTTATTTCCTCTTAAATATTGGGCCGTATTACTACTCAACTGAAAATCTAAATCTGAAAGTCCGCGAAATGATTTTCTATAAGAAATGTACTTAGAACAGACTACGGTAAATTTGAAAATATGCATTAACTAGGAAATTTTCTGCTAACTTATTCATAACTTCGGTAAATGAAATGTTGTTTATTGTAAAAGTCCAAAGATCTCACACGTACAACTGTTACATGCTCTGAAATCCGATGGTTAAAATGATGAAAGTTGTACAACATTTACAGTTGATAGTTGATGGTATTATTACTCATAATAACATTAATAACAATAACTAACCTAAAATAAATGATGGGATTGAGACTGAGACTATTGATTGAGATCATAGAAAAGAGTTCTATTGCTTTTATACATTATGTTTTATGACGATTGTTTGGATGTTGAAATACAATGAATGTCTTTAAGTTGATGTAGTACCTGGAGTCGAGCTAAAACATTCGATAGGATAACAGCGTTGCAGATTCGAAAAGATGGCTCCCAGAAGCACACAATATCCTACGGATATCCGTTTCGAGTCCATTTCAGGTCGGGATATCCCCGGACATAGAATGGATATCCATACTATATCCATCAAGAGATAGTAAATGGATATTCAACACTGGTTATTCTATGGAAGTCCATAGAAAATCCATTAGCGACAGTGGATATATATTCGTCTCACACAATAACGGATCTCCTATGGACATCCACAAGACGTCCATATGATAATTGGACGTCAAGTCATCCGTTAAAGTAGATGAGGTTGAAATTCAACAAAAAATAAAGAATGCGTGTACAACTACATTTTCTTACTACAATAAATTTTGGTATTAGGTTCCTTTCCATAATTAATTATTTGGAAAAATTCGGATATACCTAACACAGGCCAAACTGAGTCCCCAGATAACACACACTATTCTATGGATATCCGTTTCATGTCCAATTCTGGTTGGAATATTCTCGGATTTGAAATATCCATCGAGGATGTGTAATGGATATCTTTCGGAAGATATTTTATGGATAGCCATAAGATATCCAAAGCAATCATGAATAATTCATATAAATATAACAAAATCAGTGTTCAAACTATACTTTTTTACCTTCCATTTTCGTATGAAAATTTATTCTTTCAACAAATACTATACAGCTCGTATCATTGTTTTTTCTTGGACTTGAGATGGATATCCATAAGATATTTATCGATGGTCGATGGATTCAAAACGGATCTCTTCCAGAAAATATTCTACAGATGATCATAAAATATCCGAGGCAAGTTAACGAATATAATTATCAAGCTGAATTTTCAATATCGATGTTTTTTTTCTCTCTTTGTCGAACATAAATTAGGTCTGTTTGAAAAAAGGTAATTGGTTTCTTCAGAAAATATTCTAAGGATTGCGGTGAGGTCTAAGAGAATTTTTTTTTCCTGTCCGTAATCTGTCTGGACTTTATATGAACTTTCATAAGATGTTCATTCATTTCCCTTATTCCCCAATGATATTTTATTGTTATCCATATCTTTTGGATATTTGTATACAATATCTCATGGACATCCTTGTGGATATCTTGTAGATGTCCCTGAACAACATCTAATGGATATCTGTGAACAATATCCGATGGATATTCCAGAATGATATCTTATAAAAGTTCATCTTCGTCCACTCGGAACATCCACCGAACGTCCATAAAATATCTACCGGATATAACTGGATGTCCTCTGGATATCCATCGAAAGTCCGTGTGTTGAATGGGTTATACTGTAGAAATTTGCCCGTTGGTGGACTGAAAGAAAGACTTGGTGAAAAGGTAAGTTTGTGACTTTCGAATACATTTTTTATACTTGTGTATTGGAATCACTCACGAGAGTGTTAGATTGTTGAACCAATCAAGTACTTAGAATGTATTTAAGATGAGCATATTGAAAACTCTAAAATCCAATCATTCGATCGGGGTAGACTTGAAAATTACATTGGACATTTTTCAGTAATACATTATTCAAATATTCTGTTTTTGTTACAGAGTTCAAGACTGCATAGTCAGTGGAAATGAAAAGAAAAATCATGTTGGAACTGATGGTGATGGTATCTGAAACAAACAAAAACTGATTCTGTCAGCGTTTTCCTACCTTTTAATCCACTCTTGTATAGTAGATCAACAATATGCTTCCTCGGCACAGCATGCATGATTCATCAGATTCTAAAGATCTCCTGGATCTTAATATATATGGATACTGGATAAAATGTCATTATTCCAATCGGTTGAAAAATATATGTTTTATAAAAGAGCTTCCATTTTAAATCGGTCACACTGTAAAGAACTTCATACACAGCACTTGATGGAGGTTTGAAAACTTACAAATAGAAGAATGTAAATTAGAAAAATTCAGCAGACAAAGAATACATGTTTATTTTCATTATAAAACTATTCCTTTTTGAATACATGTCCAAATTAATGTTTCACTTCTTGAAATCTTTAGAAAATCATGCATGAGGTCCCGTAAGTTCACTTAAAAAGAAATGACAGACACTGTTTGAGAAAATTTTTCAGAATAGTTTTCTGCATAATCTAATTTGTTTCATAGCACCAAGTCACCTCTCTAATGAATTCTAGCAGATGCTTGTTAATTGAACTTCCTCTGCAGTCAACTCTGTATGGTCTGTCTTTGAGAAAAGGAGGCATATATGAACATCATTACCCTTTTGATTACATACATCCTGTATCCTTTATCAACCATATAATGGCATCGGCATATCCAAGTTTATCAAACAATCTATCACTGATGGATCCTTCAAAGGCTTTAGACAAAGCAGATACCTCTTGTAGGTGTAATTCCCCAGAAAAATTTATAAGTTGAATGTTCATCATAACTAGAGTACAGATTTCCTTGCTCACGATAATCGTGAGGTTTTTTCGCATATACTTCAAATCCATCCAATATTACCCAATTCTTGAATATTTCTCAACCGTAGTTTGTGTATTTTTCAAATTCTCTCTTTGGAATGAAAACTATCCAAATTTTTGCAGTAGTGAAACAAACACTTATGGGATCCATGTTATTATAATTCTAGAGGCCATATCTTGACTCACATTGAAGCGGTATGCTAAGTTTTGCTCTAGAAATCCACATCTGAGGCTTATTTGGCAAATCAACGGTTGGTCTTTTGGTATAATGACAGTACCCTTTTACTATCTTTTCCAGACTATACTTTCAAACATTTTTTTAATCTGAATATTCCCACAGAACATCAAACTGCTGCAAAGAAAGTCCAGTATGAAATTATAATTCTTTTTTATTTGTGGCAATACTTGAAAATCTGACCCTAGCAACTATTGAATTATCTTTGAGACTTTTGCTATTAAGAACAGCTTGCATTTTTCAAATGAAAGGATTTTCCACTTCATTATCAGTTTGAATACATTTTTCTATATCATTATGGGAAATATTCCAATGCACTACACAGGTTCACATGGTTCATCTTGAATTTCAAAATTGGTAACCTCATCTTGCTTGGACTTTCTTTGCCTCAACACTCTCTCCTACAAAATCTGTTGCCTCGACCTCATCTACCTGGACATTTTCAGCAAATGACTTTTTTTTGTTCCTGATGACATTTTCACTTCTCAAGTATTTCGAACATGATGGTTCAGAAGTTTCATTGGTGTTGATGGCTGTCTTTTTCTCTTCGGAGACGATTTTTCAGAGGATTGTTCAGACTTCTGAAATTTAATTAAAGGTAGATAAAAGAATAATAAATCAAAATAAATCAGTGACTTTCTATTGAAACAAAATCCGGATTTTCTACAGTTGGTCCATTTTCTCATATGAAATGACGGGAACAAATATTTGTACTGCATATTATTTATATTCTTCACTCAGAAATTTTGCCTCCTACAGGATGAAAACCATCGCTTGTATTTTGGCAAATCAGTCCACGGCTTTGGAAATCGAATAAATAATATACCATCCATCCATATGGGATATCAGGTGTCTGGCGAACACAATCCATGTGAACGATCTTAAAAAATTATAACTTGACTTAACGATGCTTTACTGAATGAGATGAGATTGTCCACTCTCATTATAGTTGCTCATTAATCTCGTATCCCTCGTATCCAATAAAATCTATCAAAGTATCCATAATATCAAATTCACAAACAAAGAACAAAACAAATACTTCTGCTGCTATCAAATCTGTAGAACATTCAACTTTTGTCAGTGTTGTTAAGTTAATACTCCGTCCATCTACGGATGTCATTCCAGTTACCAGCAATAATTTTGTTATTAATCTGCACATGAACTATTGATATTTCTAATGTTATTTAATGATTCCATCGATTTCATGATTATTTGGCATGTCAAAATTCGTGAAAATCTGTTAAATATCGGCCAAAATGTATAAATGTATAATAAAAATGAGAAGATTCTGAAAATATTTCTAGTTTTGAATAGTCTATATGGGTAGGATCATGGGTTGTTCGGGTTGTTTTTCATTGTATTTATATGCCTATATATATATTGTTCATGGTGTGGAATTCAATAATTCCTGGATATCTCCATACCTATTATTCATAATATAATTTCAAATTCAGTGCTTGCATGTTTACATTAAGCCCAAATGTGACGAGAGTGATTTTTTCGGCATGCATCTGCAAATTATTTTCAAGAGGTTATCAGACATTTTAATCTGCATAGACCTGTTAATGTGTCTTGCCTCTTTCCAATCGGTAAACGAATACTAAAATCGAGTGGTAATACACCGAGTGTAGAAAAGTGCTTCACTTCGATGCAAACGAAAGAATCGTTTGATTGTAAAAAAAAACGTGATAATGCGGTCAACATTGCGACAAAGAGCAAATACGCGTAAGTAGTAATGGAACTTGTTGACTTCAGCTGCCATTTCACGTATCTAGAATTATAAACACCAAAGAATATCACTGTATTTAGTTGTGTCCAAAACTCAATAAATAAATGACAATAATGCGAAAACAGTTTAAAAGAGACGTTACCGCCATTGTCAAAGCTACCGCCTACCGCTTATGACAAGAGAGACCCGATCTACTTTTTATATCTCAACGTTCAACCAAATAATTATAGATGTCACCCTTCGTGCAGAAAGCGAATTTCAGTGTTGCAAGAGAAACGAAACCGTGATTTTCCTCGGCAAGGGGTGTGAGTGGAAGGTGGGGGGATTGTTAGAGTCGGCGCGTCAGCGCAGCGGTTTTGAAAACAGAAGACAAGCACGGTGGCGCGGTTTATTATGCATTTGCATTCTGACTTCAGTGCACGTGCAGTCTTGAGTGTTTTCGTTTTTTTAATAGTGCAGATACTGTATGCAGGCTGGAAGTACCTTGCGATAGAGAAAGCAGATAAGTGAGGTGAGCGTGAAAATTTAATCATGATTATTACAGAATAATAACAATAAAGAACTCATCATAGGAAAGTACGTGGTTGTGTGTAGTTATCCACAAATTTCCAGCTACGGTTTATGACATATGAACAAAATTTATGTGCGATGCCAAACTTCCATATACCTATTTTCACACATTTTCGCACTCTAACTAGATATCATCGTTTTTATTTTTGTGTAGATGAAATCTTCACCGGCTAAGTTTTCATGTACACGAATTATTCGTTTTTCGTACGAAATCTGTCACAAGCTGTTCAAATATATTTCGTGGCGGCAAATTTCAACTGATGGTACGAATAAATTCAGGAAGTTGAAATAATAAAGTTGACTTGTCCGAAATTTTGAAGGAAAACGATGATCAGTGCGGTTATGTATTTTTGTTTCCGCAGGCATATTGAAAATTTTAATGCAAAATATGAACAGTAATCTCATGATTAATAATATAAGGATAAGAACATCCGTAATATTTTATATTTTACTGATTTTGTTAACGTAGTGGAATTTTGAAGTGAAGAAAAAGGGATCCCAAATATTTTTAGGTCAGACCTATTTTTAAACTACAAAAGTTACATTGCAATTACCACAGCTTAATTACCGTGCTGAGGAATTTTCTTGAGAAAATGGACGGTAAAATTAGGGGGTTGACGTTGAATATTTCATTTATTCCGTGAAGGCATTTCGCACAAATGAAAACCGTTCAAAATATCATTCGTACGAAAAAGTGACATTTCTTTCAAATTTCCTACGAAAAACCGAAAATTCGGATTCATGAAAACTTTACTCTCCATGGAATACCTACCTACCTACAGGAAGCATACAGGTCCTCAATATAATGGAAGGTAGGTACTTTCCTACCCATTGGAGATAGAAAAAACAATGTTCATTCAACACATTTTTATGAATATTTTTATTATTCTTGAATGTTATAGGTAGATAGATACCTATGATTATTTTTCCCGAACGCTGGAAACAGTGGCGTGCTAATTCATTTTTAATTTACTAATACGAAATATAAATAATTGTTCCATTGGGAATTTATTCTCAATTACGTCGACAAGACAGCGGGTGTACTCTGCAACTATTTCATTAAAATTCGAATTATTTGTGAAATCGTCGACGGAGCAAAAACAAATTTCGTCAAAATGTTGCAAATCACTTCTTCTTTACTCTCCTATAAAAAATCTCTACTTCCCGAAGGAGCCAGGGGGTGCATTTAGCATCCCTTGCATTGATAATTGAAATTATGGCTGAAATTGCCGTCGGAGCTCAAACAAATTTTGTAAAAATCTTACAAAACACTTCATTCTTTACGCTCCGATAAAAAAATTCGACTTCCCGAGGGAGCCAGGGGGTCATTTACCAACCTTTATATTAAAAATTTGAATTCTGCGAGAAATCGTCGTCGTGGCATGAACAAATTTTGTCAAAATGTTGCAAATCACTTCTTCTTTTCTCTCCGATGAAAAATTTCGACTTACCGAGGTTGCCAGAGGATCGTTTACCAACCCTTATATTAAAAATTCGAATTCTGCGAGAAATCGTCGCCGGAGCATAAACAAATTCTGTCAAAATGTTGCAAATCACTTCTTCATTTCTCTCCGATGAAAAATTTCGACTTACCGAGGTTGCCAGAGGATCGTTTACCAACCCTTTTTTTTTTTATGAAACAAAATTTCACAAATTTTTAGATGATTGGAAAGAGAATTGAATTATCTTTTCAACGATGTGACACATGACCCCCCCAATGCCATTTAAAATTTTGTTAGTTGATATGCCTCCCCGCGCCATCTTTCGAGCAATCACAGTGTTTCCGTCCGTCGTGTTAACCGTCCTCTAATAAAGGCAGGCAGTATTTTAATAAAGTTTTCCTTATTCCAGATTCACATTGCGCGTACGTGTATGTCAAAATAAGGACAACTTTATTACTGCCTGACGTTATTATAAACTGCAATATCTCTCTATTGGTAGAACAAAAGTCTTAAGTTTTATAGGTCATAGGTGATAAATTATAAGAAATATTTTAGACATGACAACGTTGTCAATTGTCAAGGCTATTCGATAATGCGCGCTGTGATTTCAAATAAAAAAGTGGGGATACTGCAACTACTGGTTCTTCAGTATAATTCATATTCTGTAGCACTAGCCACACTACGCCCACGATTCCTTTGAAGTGTGTCAAAAAACCGAGAACAACGCAATTGCGCGCCACTGTCCATTGGCCATTTTCCGCCGTCATGCGCCGTTGCCGCTGTACACAATAGCGATGGCCGTTCGTGGCCGTTCAATAGCTCTTTGTTTACTGTGGCATTGAGATAACGAATACCCGTAATACAATCACGGACATAGTCCGAAGAATAAAACTCATTGACAAAGTGAACACATGAAATGAATATCAATCTAAGTCATTTATGAACACAGCATAAACACATTAAGAAATATATGAATGAAAGGCTAATTTCAAAACCATCGCAATATATGGAAATGAAATATAAAGGTTTCCAAATATATATAGAAATTATTTATAAAAATTATCTTAATAAAATTCTTACAAACTATCTGCAGCTTTTCTGGAATGAGAGGCCTCATTAATATTCTTTAATACTATACGGAGGTGTCGCCCATTTTTAGGACACAGAAAGTGGCGTTGGGTCTGAGAGACCCTATAATTACATAGTTAGAAATTTTATGTTCAAAACTAACGATGGGAGATGATCAGATCAACATTTTTTGTATAAAAATAAAAATAGGAAAAAATGTAGTTATTCTATCAAAGAACATGAATATTCGAAAAAAAGTAAGGAAATACATAAATACTTAACACCTCTCAAATTATATAACAATATTTTTAAAATTTTAACGAGTTGAATTTTTTTGGTATAACTGTTAATTCAATGAACCAACATCCTCATTCTATGGGTTTTCAAAGGAATTGTAACGTGCAGTAAAAAAGCGAGCTGTCAAGAGGGAGAAAATACAAATTCTCCTCACTTTTCACAGGTGATTCTTGTTGTCGAGTCTTTCCCACAAACAAAAAACAGCTTTTCCGCATTCCTATGCAGATTTATTGTCTACTTCTCTTTTCCAACATATCAACTTCTGAAGCTAGTCCAGCTTCATTATAATCAGACTCGTCTGCAGTCTCGACTGCTTCCCACATTCGAAATAATCTTCCTTGTTCTTTTTCATAATCCATTTCTGAAAATGAATGTGAAAAATAGTTACTGAAAATCTCTATAACTCATCGTGAATGGATGAATATGAACAATACCTATTGTAACTTTCATAAGAAGTAACGGCAGCGTTAGAGCCGTGTTTCTCAAAGAATAGAGTTCTGCAATACTTCCTTCATTAAAGTAAAATGCTCTTTTTTGATGAAAATTAAAAACAAATCCCAATTTTAGATGAGTTCTTGCACGCACACGCTAAAATGAGATCCCAGATCGTAAGTACGAGTCTATCAATAGGAATAAGCAGCTTTTGTTGCAGGACATTTCATTGGAGGTTACTCTTATTGCGTAACACCCTGAAGAAAGCTTTTTATTGAGTGCAACTATATGATCATCAAATTTGAGCTCATTATCTTTTGAGATGTTGAAAGGTAAAAAATTGGAATCACAACAATCATTGAGAGTAAATTTTTACGTCTGTACTGATAGTTTTATGAATGTCTTCTGTACTTTTTTCGCTCCACTGTATAACAATTTCATCAAAACTTCATTTGATTGAATAGTTATTTCCCTCCATTTCAATTCTTTTTGAGTCACTTCCGTTCAGAAATACACAAAGGTATTATTAATAATGCACTAATTGCCAAATTTTCATAATGCCATGTACCATCATGACATCTAATAGCCACCTTAGATGAAAATGAGAAAAATAATTCGTTATTTTTTGAAATTGATCTCGGAATTCTGGCTATTTAGGTTATGGGAACACGATATATCAATTCGAAGTGACTTTAGTCATCTTTCAGGATATTTCATGATATACAGGATGTTCCATTTAAAAATGCACTTTCAACCCTTTTTGTATCTAGCAGAGTAAGATCATGAATTTTGAAAGACCCTGTATAACGCAGAACAAACTTCTCTAAACAGAGATCTTGATGAACTAAACACAAAATTACTGAACGTGGGCTGTCATAGGCTAGGCTAGGCAATTATAGTGAAGTAGTTGAGTCAATGTGTTCGGTTCCATTTCAATAATTTTGTGCACAAATATATTCGGTTCCATTTCAATAATTTTGTGCACAAATATATTCAAGGCCATAGCTCTTGAGAAAAAAGAAAATCCACTTTCTAGTACTAGTGTTGTGCCTCAACACGTTCATCGGCACTACGGCAATTGCCGCACTTTCCCGAATTTGTAGTGCATTACCACAGAATAATCTTTAGTATTTTATCCTCCGGAATTTTTCAAGTCTCAATAACTTATTCTACACGGGAGAATTTTTTCCGCTCCCATTAGCGGCAATTTAATTACCGCCCGTTTTGGCGGGAATTTACATTCGAGTGGAATTTTGCATATCACGTGTTATATCACCTTGGATATTTACTCTGAATAACTGACTGCACTTTTTCGATGTAACTTTACGTTGTAACATAATTTTACAATGGAACTTTACATTGTGACATAATTTTACGATGGAACTTCACATTGCTATATTACTCCACATCAAAAATTTGCAATGAAATTTTACATTGTAATATTTACAGTGTAATTTTCTAACGTGAATAATTTGCACTGGTATTTCACATTGCAATATTACGGTTTGATTTTCTAATTTTAAAAGTACACTCCGATGTGAATTTGCTATGGAATTTCATAATGTAGGATTACATCATGAAATCATACAGTGAGATCCTAAAGTAACTGATAAATTAATTTTCTACCTGTCTAGCCATTTTCAAGAAAAACCCTGAAACAGATCGATTTATGTTTTCGAAAAGACATTCTGTGGATAAAAAAAGATTGCCCCGCTTCCACCTTCCTCAAAGTGACAGCCACCCTACCAATTTTTTTAAATGAAATGGGGGGTTAAGTTATACCTCATTTCTAAGGGTAATTTCGTTGTTGCGTCATGAAAAAAAAAATTCAAAATGTTACAAAGTATATCACGAAAACTAATAAATTCGCTGTATATTCAATGCAACTTAATTTTGATTGGTTAATTTATTGTTGTTTGTCATACTTGACAGTAAATTTTATGGTTTATAAGTATAAATAGATTATGTCTTTGACTTCGTTATCTCACAATATTTTGGTCAATTATATACAGATGGTCTCTTTAATAATTGTAAATAAAAATACAATTTCAAACATAAACTGAATATTTAATTCTAATATAGAAAAAACTCCAAACATGTACCAAAATAACATATTGAATATTAAAAATTAACATTAATTATTAATTTATGAAGAAAGATGTATTTATCTGGTCGTCCTAGTCAGTGCGATTGTCCTAAATGAGAATGGTATTATACAACAAGCCAAAGGCTCTCCATCGTCTTGTTGAATCTAGAAATATGTTAGAGACCAATAAAATTGAAATTATCATAGAATATGCAGTTAGTTATGCAAATATTATTCGACAGATAGATATTTTCTTTTCGGAAAAATGTCAATTGACAATGATGAAACAAATGAGACTAGTTCATTCGATTGATAACATTGAGAATTCTCTAGGATAAGTAATATTTTCAAAATTCCCCAAAATATCTACGTTACTTGATATCCTTATTTCAAACTCATGATTCACAAATTACCAATGCGGCAGAGGTATTGTCTACATACAAATTATGAATAGAGAAGAAATGAAGTAAAAACTTACTGTTACAAAATCTGACAAATTCTTCAGGAACCGAATCACTGCATTCTTTCTGCAATTGTTTGTCTTCGTTCCCTTAGGGTTAGTTTTCATCAAATACCTTTGAACTAGTTCAAGGGTGGACATTGCCTTTTCTGGATACTTTAGGTTGAAAATGAAGAAGGATGCATAGAATTGTTGGAATGCATTCAAAAATACAGGAGTTCCTTCATTAATTACAATTTTTTCTATGACGACGTAATACCTTTCACGATCTACAAAACAAATAATACTATATTATGAATTTTAAGATACAAGTGCACAAGTAAGCCTTGAAATCACGCGCAACGAGTTTAAAGACAATACGCGAGGCGTAGTGCCTTTAAACGTTGCCAGTGTTTTGAAGGCACTTGTACACATGTTACGCTATTTTTTATTATGCCTACATCGTGACTCCATAAACTTTGCTGGAAATTAATGTTATATCACGATAATATCCGTTATATTTTACTTCATCTAATCAAGTTTGTAATGGACATCTGATGCTGTCACGAATTTTTGACATGGGAACTTAGCGTTGTTATCTAGCAACAAAAAAATGTCTTGACAAATCTTTTTGATTTAATTTCATAAGGCAATTTATAATTCCACATTTTGTGATTTCAGAAATTCTTTCATTCCCTTTAATTTCTTGGTTTCTGTAAACGGGCATGTAAAATGTTTTATATGACTTGAACTGTTTATAACAGCCATGTTCGTGGCACTTGAAAGAACAGTTAGGCAAGTACTTGTGAAGTTTTTGGTGTGCGTTGTAATTTTATGAAAATTTGAATTTTTTGGAGCAAGTGTCACAAATGAATCCAACAACAGCCAACATTTTCTAAAAAAAGTAATTATATGTAGATAAAAAACGACCGAGGAATTTATTGGTTTTCCTCATATAGTACAGGAGGCAGCGACAGAAAATTTGCACATATGTCTACAAAGCTATAGTTTCTTGTCAGTTTGTTGTTTCGATATAAAAAGTAAACAAAATGAGAGTCTACCACCCCAATGCTGTTGCGTTCATAAACAGTGAGTTTCAAAAGTTTGCACTATACGGGAAACTTTTTTATTATCGATTTGCCAGAAAATGTTATTCTTCATAAATTTTGGTGAATTGAGAAATACTTGTATTTGAGTTATTACAATTCTAAATTTTCAAACGGTGTACAGGGGAGAACAAAAAATAAAATTTTGATCAAGTCTGAACTATTACCCTGGCTGTGATTTCAAATTTGAATACTATTTTCGATGTTCTTTCAATTTTCTACAGCTTCTTTGAATACAATTTTTTGAGAATGTCGAGAATAAAGATGATTTATACTTTACCTATTTTTGTTCTCCGCTGTACACTATTTGGGAACTTAAAATTTTGATAACACATATGCAATTATTCTGCAATGCACCAATTTTTATGAAGGATAAAATTTTCTAACAAATCGATAATAAAAAAGTTACCGAATGGTGCAAACTTTTGAAACTCACTGTATATGAACGCAACATCATTGGAACGGTAGACTCTCATTTTGTTCACTCGTTACATCGAAACAACAAACTGACAAAAAACTAGCTTTGTAGAAATATGTGTAAATTTTCTGTCGCGCTTCCCGGACTAATAAATTAGGATTTATTAATCGAAAGTTACACGTTTCAATACATATCACCTTTCGAAATCAAATTTTTTGATGTGTAGGTACCAAACTCAACACATACTATCGGTGTTTCCCACAAAACGCATCATGATTTCAAGGTTGTTTCTTAATTTCATCAAACAAAAGAAGAAACCTGAATGCAATTTCGTTAATATCATGTAATGATTCTAATAAAGTTCACTTACCTTTTATTAACGATGCAATGCACAATAGTAACTTTTTATTTATCCCTTGCTATAATTCGCTTAACTGAGCTTCAACGGCACAAACAAGAAATACAAAAATGAACTGGAACTTGTAGGGGTTGACTTTACGCTGTGGATGCGTAATTATGCAACCAACGCGCAAATTTACGCCAAGACGGATGTACATTTCAGTTGGAGGTGGATGTTCCCCTAGTTGAGGGATATTCGCACAACTATTTTCAGTAGGTATATCAAAGGAAATCTTACGCGCTACATGAAATATCATTTCAATTGCGTATAGATACATTTTGCAGTTTAAAATTTAAACGATAGAAGTAAAATTCTCATGAATCTGAAATAAAATTCCACTCTAAGCATTGAAAATACAATGCATATTTAAAACAATTTTCTCAGTGTACAACCACGTATCTTGCCGTTGAATATATCGCAGTATGTTTTTATGTGTCGCAACACGCCACAATTTCAAATTTTTAGAGGTAATAGGGAGATATTGCAGTTCATAGTAACGTCAGTCAGTGATAAATTTGTCCTTATTTCGAAATTTACGCATGCGCAATGTGAATCTGGAATAAAACTATCAAAATAATGCCTGCCTTTATTAGAGGAAGGTTAAGGCAAGGCTTTAAAGTTACTTTATTTTCCCTTCGGGTGAGATCGTCATGCCTGGTAAATAATTATATGACTTTTTCAACACAAATAGATATCGAAGACCCATTTGGCCATTCTATCATCACAATAATTGTATCTTAGTACAAAATAAATTATAAATTATGTAGAATGAAAAATCTAGATCTGATTCACAGGTTCTGAATAACGAACGCCTGCGTAAATAAGGGACGAACAGACAAAACTGCAATATCTCTGTTCTAGATCACAGATTAGTGCCAGTCACTATTAAAATTAAGTTGCATTTAATACTGGCTTGCGTTATTGCAATATATCTCTAATTGTGTCTTTTGTTGAATTGATAAAAACGAATAGGTCACACACAAGTACATCGGATATAGATGTATTTATTTGTGTTCGTGCAACTGAATGATCAGTGCTTAATTCGATGCGGTAATGACCGACCGGCATTTTTGTATGGTATTTTGTGTCATTTCAAAGGCGGCTCTTCACTTAGCGTAGCGTATTCGTGTATTGCTTTATTTGCCCAAAAACGCTATTTGGTTATTTTTGCATTATTTGTACATTTGCAAATAGGCAAAAACGCTTTTCCTTCCACTTGTTGTTTTTTAATTCCACACCAAGGACTTAAATAAGCGGAGTATTTGCGTTCAGGCTTAGGTAGTAAACGTTCGTTTCTTATGCATTTACGAAAACTGTTTTGTGTTACTATATTTGCTCCGACAAAAATAAATGTGAGATCGAACGCCGTACGTGAGACCAAGTGAAACAGATTTCAGCAAACCCCTCTACCCCTCCGCATGCCAGAAAAAATTAAATCTTAACAGGATACATCAAAGGCGCCGATTGGGAGTGAATTACATTTCGTTTACTTATACAGTAGGTATCAGAAAAAATATATCTGGGGTGTCTCAAATCTAGAAGGGTAAAGGCGCGGAAAAACATCGAGTAACTTTTGTGTTTCCGTTACTTTTTTTCAAAAATGTTCCTGAAAGTTACTAAATTTTCAGATTATTTCTCGTTGTTTCGAAAACAGAAGTCGATTGTTTTCATTTATCGCAGGTTTCCATTCTAAGCGGTATCTTCAAAGGAATTATAGGCAACTCGACGAAACAGAAACAAGTCGCTGCATGTCGCTGAAGCAGTGGAAAACTAGTGTCTACCTAGGCAGAATCACTGATATTCCCTGTCGTATTGCCCTGCGCGCGCAACAGCTGATGATGATCTCGAATTTTTATTGAATTTAAAATTAATGTGTTAATATGACACAGGCTTTACTATTGGAAATAAATCGTGTGAAGCCGTAGACACAATGGAAGTTTGATGTTATAGGTTTTAAGTTTTGCGATTTTTGATATCAAATTTTGAAAATACCAGGACGCATAAAAGAATTGAATTGAGGTTCAATTCTCCGAACAATTATTGTTTGTGGGGCGTGATCAGAATAATAATGGCAATGATAGTTTCGTGTAAAAAGGAAATTATAAAAAATAAAATCCATTGTGTTCCAGCCTTAAATAGAAGAAATAACGGCAAATTCTCCTGAAAAAACTTAACATTTATGGGCAGAAAATTCACAATTATGGTTTGTTGAATATGCGTATATAAATTATTTGCTAATCTAACCTGAGGCTAATCTGAGGGGGGGGGGGGCAGCCCCCCCCCCCTCCCTAGAACCAGTCTGGATACGCAATGAAACCTTGATTGATTTTCAACAAGAAAACACACGTTAAACAAACCAAAATAGTTTATATTATTCGTGTTCGTATTTATCGTATTGAATGATTCCTCAAAACACTCAAACATCCCAAATCAACACGTTTTTGATTTTCATAGGAGTCATTCATCATCGAATACAACCATGGCACAAATATTCTTTATTATATGCATATGTTCGAATATGTGAAAAGAACACAGGCGGCCAAATCAAAGGGTGGCAAAACAGATACCGAGAGAGGAAAAATACTGGGCTCCAGTAAAATGCATGTTACTGTTAGGGGTGTTGGTGAGCGGTAAGAATCAAAAACAATTGAATAATAGGTACTTTATTCAATTGTTGTTTTTTATCGGAAACCGCTCAAACAAAGAATCATTCTATTCCACTTGGTTTTGAAGAAAAAGGGTAATTTTACATTAGGTCTTCAAACATATCAGTAAGATTCAGTTCATATTCTTATGGATTTTATTACTTTGGTTACAGGCGCTATACAAGGGGGGTTGTAGGGGTAATTACACCCACGATCGAAAATTCAGTGTTTTAATCAAAATTAACATTAAGATCTACAAAATTATATAGGTAAAAATTAAATGTATTCAATTTCAGAATGCATCTGATAATTTCGTAAAATTAATTTTTCTTTTTTCATATTAAATAAAACAGAGTGTGGAGTGATACACAAATCATTTAAAGCCAGTACATATTATATATAATATTTCCGAAACCTTGCGATCCATCATTGTAATTTTTCTGCACATCATTTGAGGGAAATGGTTGCAAATTTGAAGGAGAATCAGTAACTTCAGAATGAGAAAAGTTTTGTATAACACTTTCTTTCTTCAAAATGTCCAGTAAACTTCCATCTTGTCAAAAGCTGGGTCAACACAGGTAGGTACATAAATACTATCATCATCATCATCATTTAGTATTATAGTATTATATAATATTTCTTCAATACTATCTACACCAGTATCTATTATACACGATCGTAGGATCGAAAATTTGGAATTTATAGCTCTTTTCTTTTCTCGTGATGAAGTTTCATGTTAATTTAAATGTTTCTGCAAGTGCTTGCAAGTCATTGTCATACTTAATTGGAATACAATACAATTATTATTTATTTCATTTTTTATTTACTCGAAAGGGTTGTACTGATGGCTAACCTCTCAATCAGCTCAATTTTTTCACCTTTTTGCAAACGCCAATGACACTTTAGTCACCTTTTTAACTTTTCACAATGATGTGCTGCTATTGAATTGTGAACGAGTAAAACACCATCAATAATTTTTTCAGTAATAGATTTTCTTGCGAAGATAATACTGCTTTTCCAGCCATTATTGCACAAAACAGTACGAAACTTTTGAATTCCCGCTCATTCAACATGGCGGCTGTGCATGCGCTTGTATTATGATGAAAAAAGGCCTATTCAAAGACATTTGACCTTGAAGAAAAAAAAAATCCTGCTTTTCTATTTTCTATCACTCCCGCGCCACGAATTATCCCCCTCCTTGGAACAAAGCTGTATACGCGCCTGTTTGGTTGCAAATTTCCATTAGCTAGCTCATGCCCCCCCTTGGAAAACTCTCCAGATCCGTACGTATTCTAAATTGTAGATAGTGACTCATCGGTTGTACGGTTCATAATTCATATGAAGTAGGTCAAAAAATAGAACAGAAATAGCTAGGTACTTTGGCTTAAAATCAAGTTTCACTTTGCCACTTTCGTTCATCCTCTCCGCACTTTCAAATCCCGCAAAAACCAGAAAATGTACGATTAGTCACTATCTACAATTTCGGAACTAGACTATAGACGGAATAATTAATTCCTAATAAAAATAAAGTATTCTGTCTACATTAGGTTAGTCAGGTCATGTAAGATTAGCTAATTATTTATATACGCATATTCAACCAACAATAATTGTGAATTTTCTGCACGTAGTTTTTCCAGAAGAATTTGCCTTTCTTTCGTCTATTTACCCTCCTTCAAACTTCAAACTTGATACTTGAAACATCCATCCATTGTACTACGGCTTTGGTGGAAACAAAATGTATGATGCCACAAGTTTCCGAAACACGCTAGGTACATAGTGAAACACAAAGCAACAAATAAGTTGCTTAGTAGTAGGTTTGTTTTGGTTTTGAAAATTATCAGTCCTGGGACGTCAGGATCATGCGCAGTTAACAAGAAGTGTGCTCTTTAGATTCACATTCGCTAACTTTTTCTCAACTGCGCATAATCCTGACGTCCCTGTACTAATAATTTTGAGAACCAGAACAAAGCTAGTATTTTTCTGGTGGAAACCTGGAAACGCGCCTATACATAAACGCATCGGAAAATACTTATGACGGATATAGGCAAATTCTGGCAAATCTAGAAGAGTAACAAGAAACGCCATCATATTATAATACCACATAATTAAGAGAGACGCAATGCTGTTGTTACCCCACTCCCCTCCTGTCATCCCACTCGACTCTGTGTAGTGACGTCACCACATTTCGATATCCCTTCTTGGAGCTATTCGAGGTGAAATTGTAATGCTTTCTAGAAATTTATCATGCTATTCTTTACGCTCTGATTGAATTATTTCCGATACTGCCACCAATCACAGTGCGTTTCGTGTATCATTACCAAATATGGTCATCTTTCTATTCTCGACTTCCCATTGGTGCCTCGCGCATGGAGTAACGGTCACTAACGGTTTTCCAGACACATCGACGACATCGTGAAAGATGATCATGATTTCCGACTTCCGAGATATAAGTTTATAGCTTGCTGTGGATTTGGTTATAATTATTTGATTATGAAATGAACTTGTCAAACATAGTTATAACGCTGTTCACATAAATTTTATAGATGTTCAATTGGTTTTATAGGTTTGAAAAAAAAAAGTGCAGATTTCTACAGTTCATTCGAGTAAGAAAACTGTTTCGTCGAACCGGATTTATAAGTTCAAGGAAATGAAAAACTATTGAAACAGTGAGCATTAGTGACGTATCTAAAAACATTGGCCGACTGTTCACCGAAAAACTTTCCACGTGTGCTGTGATATAAAATGTTTGAAAAGGCGGTCTGCGTTCACACTGTGGTACGACGGAGATGATTTCTAGGAGGCAGGCGTGACGTGACGCTCTGTGTGCGTAACTTGAAATGGCGGCTGGTGGCAACTTGAAATGGCGGCTGGTGTAGCGTGTTCGGGAGATTTTGGTGGCTATCATCACGACGAAAAGAGCAAGGGTAAACAAATGAAAACAACGAAACGCGAAGTGAGTCTCTATTTCTTCTTCGGTGGGCCATAGAATAGCAGAATTATTTTTGTAATATCAATAAATGAAAAAAACAGTAATATGTAAAACCAACAAAATGGAGAATCAATTATGTTTCAGAATAACATTTTATAGGTCTTAAAAATAGAATTGAATGGATAGAAATGATTTATGATCCAAATTGAAATTCATCTATGTTTTTGTAAGAAACAATAAAGCATCATACGCGAAAACAGTAGAACCAGATTTCTTAGGTCTGAATTCGGCAAGATTGGAAAGTGACCGAAATGAGAAAATAAAGTAATTGCAAATCTCAATAACCTAAGCTCTTCAAAATATAAATCGATCACGCTCAAAAAATATCGAAATGTAATTCCATCAAAACAACATATAATCGTATCTAAAAACGTAAATCCAACAAATTATCTGAAAATGAATCCGTAGTAACATAAAATCCTTGGAAACAAAATGTGTCAGACTGAAAACGGTCAGAATCGAAATCTAGCAGAAATTGTGGAGGGGATGAGCGAATTAATTCCGGTATTAGAATTTAGTAATATTTATTGATCGCACGCTGCTCCATCTCTGAGAGACTAGAGCCATCTGCTATCCCCTCTCCAAATTCTGATATTTTTCGGTTCTGTCCTTTTCGATTCTACTATTCTTCTGATTATTTTCAATATTGATCATTTTGAGTCACGTGACTTTGACAGAGCGGCCATTTTGTCGGTAGCGCATATAAACGCTGGTCTGCCATAAAGTTTTCATTGCTATCCGTAGGTTTGTGGTGTAAAATTCGAGTTTTTAGTGTGTGTATTGCGTATTTTATTAACTTCAACTACAATATGGCTAGGAGCGAATACTACTAATCTCTCAAAGGAGACGTGAAATCGCGTTATGACTCTGAACTTCAAATCATAGACAATGTTGATCCCTATTCTCTTGGTGCAAGTGAACTGACCAGCAGTTTAAGTTCTTTGCCAACTGCGAGAATTATGGACATGGTGAATTACCTAATTTTAACACATAGTTTCTATACTGGACAATAGTTGAAGGCCTACAAGTCCCTACAGGCTTTCAAGTATTACGAGGCTGGATTTGTTGTAGAAGTTATGGCCAAGAGAATAAATGACAATTCTTTTGTTGTAGTTGGCAAGGTAAGTTTTTTTTGTAACACTCAAGATCAACTTTATTAATTCCCTCTTTCGTTGATTTAGGTGAAACATTCTCAAAGAACACGGGAAAAGCCCCTGCATGTATGGGTCATCATCTTACCAGACGGAGCGGTATCCTGTACTCATTGCACCTGCATGGCAGGCTTGAGCGAAGTTTGCAGCCATGTGGCAGCAGTTTTGTTCTATTTAGAAGCTCGTCCAAGTAACGAAGAGGAGTCTTGCACAGAAACCCTAGCTCAGTGGCCAGAACCGTCTACCAAATCCATCGACATGATAAGGATCCGAGAAATAGAATGGACTATGAATGCAAAACCAACAGTATTACCCCAAGGTGGAGTACCAGCCTTAGAAGGTGAGGAGTTGGTTGAATTGATCCGTGGATTCAAAAAGTGAATGTTACACCAGCAATTGCCACAGTACGTGAACCCCTTGTTTCTGAAATGTACCAGCCCCGAAAAGTTTACCCAGTGGTTTGGAGGCACTTTTTATTGACAATTTAAATACATACAAAGAACTTGTAGCACAACCCATTGATATAAACATAAGTGTAGAGCACATCAAAGAAATCGAATATGCAACCCGAGAGCAAGCTCAAAATAATATTTGGTTTAAATATAGAGCTGGCAGAATAACTGCATCCAAATTCAAAACTGCATGCAGGGCTAAATTGGAGAAGCCTCCTTTATCCCTCATAAAAGGTGTGTGTTATCCTCAGAAGGTAGTTTTTAACTCAAAACAAACTTCGTATGGCATTAAATATGAAAAAAAAAGCTTTGGAAGAGTATTTAACTGAATTAAAGAAGTACCACAAAGGAATGTCACTGAAACCTGCGGGTTTCTTCATTTCACATGAACATCCACAGTTGGGAGCTTCTCCGGACGGAATTGTACAATGTGAATGTTGTGGTTTGGGATGTGTTGAGCTGAAGTGTCCCTATTTGCTAAAAGAACTGAGTATATCAGAGTTCGCAAAGAAGAAAAATACATGTTTAGTGTATCATAATGTCGATGAATTTTCTCTAGACAAAAATCATTCATATTATTACCAAATGCAGTTACAAATGTTTGCCACAAAGAATAGATACTGTGATTTTGTTATTTGGTCAAAAGATTGTCTTTATATTGATAGAGTGGGTTTTAATGAGAAATTTTTCAATGAATGTTTGAAGAAATCATTAGAATTTCATAAATATGTTATTAAACCTGAACTACTATCAAGATTTTTTACCACCAAATGTGGTGTGGAAAGAGTTGAGACGTGGTGCATCTGCAAAATACCAGATGATGGTCGACCTATGTTAAAGTGCGATAATGATGATTGTGGAATAGGTTGGTTCCATTTCGATTGTATTGGAATCATGGAGGAACCACAAAATGCCTGGTTTTGTGATGCTTGCCAGTAATAGGGAGTTTTTTGTATGAATATTATGTATATTTAATATTTTTTTATTTAAATAATTCCTGGCATTTATATACACTATGCTAATAAAATTATAGTTTTAAAAAAATGTGTTTTTTTACATTTAAAAGTTTTGATAAAAATGATGTTCAGTGATAAAATGGATAATTGCCCATTCTACATTAATATAAAAATCGCACACAACAAATTGTACTAACGAAACAACAAAGTCTATAATTAAAAATATTCAATTTGTATAAAGTTACCATATTAGATTGACACTATATCAAAAAACGAGCTAAGCCTGCTCACAAATAAAAATTATGGATTTTTTCAATACATGGGGACAACGGAAGGGCATAAATTGAGAAAGGCACTACATACGACTAAAATCTTATCTAAAGCACTTAAATCATCTCTATATACATGCTGATAACATGCTAATAGGAATGGGATCTTGACAAATTTTAAATTTCCTCTTAAGCAGGCCAATTATTCGCTCTACATGAATTCTTACATTTGCAATCTTACGGGTATGTTCTATATCGGCAGGATCATGTTGATTCTTCCCTTTTGTAAAGGCGGGAATTTCTAGATGTCCTCTTACAGTTTCAACCGAGTCTTTTATTAAAAATCCCCTATCAGCTGAAATTACATCACCAGGCACAATTAAATTCAAGAATCCACAGTTTTCTGTCAAAAACTTATCACTGGTTCGCCCCCCCCCCAACCTTCTGAGATATATGATACTGTTCCTTGAGGAGTGGTCCCAATTAAAAACTTAACAGTCTCATGATGTTTGTAATTAGACCAACAACGAGCTGCATTTAACATACCTGCTGGTGTTTCTGTATATGTTTCAAAGCAATCAATTATTACTGCTACACGATCACCAAAATTTTCTTTGAAGCAGGCAGGCATAGATTTTTTTAATGTCTCTATCCGGCCAAAATATTAGTTTGTGGTACCTAGCTTAGAGTACATCAAAACACTTGTAAAATAATTCCGATGCAGTTGATGAAGTGCCATAGCAAATCGGTAAGACAAATACTTGAATGGCAAGTTAAGACGCAACTTCATTAATGTCAAAATAAACTGTTTGAACGGAGACAGAACACTTTTAGTTGATAAGTAGGGAGCCACACTATTGAATACTCAAAACATCATCTCAGCTTTTGGGAACCCAGTAAAATACAATGTTCTTGAATCGTTCTTAAATGACTCCTCTGTTAAATCTGATGCTTTCAATTTTTGTTCCAAAGTATATATTTTTTGATTGGCAAAATCGAGATCTCCAAGGAGCTTGTTCAAGTGGTCCATAGTCAAATCCGTTTGAATGATAGCAATCCTTTGACTATTGTGTTCGTTGCACAATTCAGGAGTTTCTATGGCTTCTGTAGATGGACCTTCTGTGGGTTCTATGGCTTCTGTAGATGGACCTGCTGTGGGTTCTATGGCTTCTGTAGATGGACCTGCTGTGGGTTCTACGGCTTCTGTAGATGGACCTGCTGTGGGTTCTATGGCTTCTGTAGATGGACCTGCTGTGGGTTCTATAATCGATGCAGTATTCCCAGCTTCATCTACTTCACCCTAGAGAAAATGAAGATTTTCATTGAGGATTACTTACAACTTTTTTAAATAACAAAATACTGACCATTTTAAGACGTTTTCTTTGATGTTTAGCAAATCTGACATGCCTTTTTACACTTTGCACATCATGTGTTTTGATGCTAATGTATCCCATATTTACAGAAGGGACCGAATCAGGACTATCCATATCTTCCAGTTTGGCTGGTTCTCCTAAAAAGTTGAACAAAAAACATTTAGTTCAACAACATATTCTAATATAAATTCAAACATATTGCATCAAAATTTTTGTATTTTTTGTGGATTAATATTATTCGTACCTGATACAAAATGATCTGCACAAATTCGTGACGTCACCTCAAAATGATCAATGGAAATTTTAGGTTAGGTTAGGTCAGGTTAGGTATGGTTACGTTAGGTTGTAATATTGACCGCACGCTGCTCCATCTCTGAGAGACTAGAGCCATCCGCTATCCCCTCTCCAAATTCTGATATTTTTCTGTTTTGTCCTTTTCGATTCTACTATTTATTCTTTTGATTATTTTCAATATGGAAATTTTAGGTCTTGTACTCTATGGATTCGACGATTTTAATTCTTATAATATTCTGTTCCGATATTTTTCCACTTCTACAAAATATTGATTTTCTGATTTGCTGGTTTGGTCAAATATCTGTCTTCCCATTTTCTGTCATTCTCCTTTGACGGTATTACAGTTTTATATTCTTGTAATGTTCAGTTCTTCGAATTTCAGTTCTTCGAAAGATCGATACGATCATTTATGATTTTCGAATTTTTAGATTTTGATGAATATCCGTTACTGCAATATATTGATTTTCCAAATTTCTCGTTCGATTATTTTCGATTTCTTTAACATTAATTCTGAACCAATTCGCTTCTCTAGAATATCTTTACTGGATTTTATTGGTTCGATACTTTTAATTCATAGTCAATTTCAGTTTGAGATTTTACTTTTCTGATGGATTATTAGTAATCTCTTCTTCTCTCTATTCCCATTAGTTTGTTTCATATTTCTGTGAGTTGATTGTCCGAAAAATGTCTGAATAGCTAAATAAAAAAGTTCGAAAGAAAACGCGAAGTGATTGTGGAACATGGTTGAACTTTTCAAAAGCGCAAGACAAATCAGTCGAATAATTGTATTTAGAAGAGTTAGAAATCCGATTTGATAAATTTTCATATTGGTATTTATTTGTCCACGTCATCTAAGAATGTCGTGAATAATGATCGTGACATTAGTTTGACTAGGACGTTTTTGCGTGACTATAAAACAAGAACGTCGATTTATTTGTTTTCCCACAACTGCTATGAAAAGTAGCGTTTTTCTCGTAGCTTACTTAATTTCTAAACGATGTATTGCTCAATACTGTGAGACATATTTTTTCTTACGGCACTTTGCCCACATCAACAAAAATCGACAAAAACTAGTTGGCTAGGTAGTTGGTTGCTGTTCATTTTCAGATAGTTACAGAACTGTCAGATTATAGAAGTTTTTTAAACCCTTCAGATAGTTTTCATTCGTGCTTTCATCAAAATCGTAATTTCTATTGAATATTATAAGATATACTTACTCATAATAAATAATATGGATACTGACAATAGTGACTTATGAATTGGCATACGAAAAATGTATGGAATGGAATGGTGAAGAAATACAAAAATAAAATCTTATTGAGGTATAGGTATTACTTGTATTTTTTGAATTTTTGCAGTTGTAGGAAAAGTATAGTGTGGAACATGTGGGGAAAGTACTTTTGTATCTGAATATGACCATTATCGCTATAATCTCGTTAATATCCCATTAGTACTGAAAGTCTGGTGGCCACAGAGGCGAATTTTATTATTTACACACATTTAAACATATCCTTACCAAGGGTTCAACCTTGGGATATTTTTTATTATCAAATACATTTAAATACATAAACTGTCAACAGAAGCAAATAATGATGGAGAGCCAGCCCACTATTATTAAAATGACAAAATACCTACATACCTAATTCATGAGATATTTTAATCCGGGCCAAATAATCTTTTAAGGGACAAACACTTATTGCTTATCAACATTTCGAACAATCAATAATGAGGGTCATGTAACCAACGATTATCATGTTAAATTTTCCAACGGTTATGTAAATTTTACATTTTCACTATAGAGGTTACTGTGGTCCTGTAATCTCAGTTTCAGAATTTTTACTGTGCTATTCAATTTAATTTTGTATTTTCACAACTGTAGTTTCAGTACTTTCCGATAATTCTACAAATATTTTCAATCAATTTGTTGTAATTCTACACACGTTATTTTACAGACGTAATTTCCTGATTATTTTGTGTTTTCACAAAAGTAATGTAATTTATCCAATTCCTGTATTATGGCAGTTGACATCTTTTTGTATTTTCACAAATGTACTTCAACATATTTTCTGTATTTTGGCAAATGTGATTTCACAAATACTTTTCACTGTTGCATATGTTATTTTATGATTTTTTTTGTGTTTTCACCAACGTAGTTCAACAGATTTTCAGTATTTTCACAAATGTAATTTCATGAATGTTCTGTATTTTCATGAATGGTATTAAACCAATAATATGTACTTTGACAACTGTAATTTCAGAATAATTTATATTTTTACAGAACTCATTTCATGAAAGATCTTTAGTTTTGCAAATGTGATTTTATAAAAATTCTGTACTTTCACAGAATTCATGTCTTGGATATTCTGTATTTTCATAAGATTTTAAAAATAAATACTGTTAATGACAATACGATTTACGGGGATAGAAAAAGGCAATAATCGAATGAAACGAAAAAAATATTGAAACAAATAATGTTATGGTCAGTAATATCAAAATTGTTACACGAAAACATAAAAGGTTATTTAAAATATAATTTTAATGATTGAAAACGGCGTGTTGAGTCATTTGAGTCAAGAATCAGAAATTGAATCGTCAAAACTGAAAGTTTGTGCTCACTCAAA
The DNA here is from genome assembly GCA_958502065.1 of Chrysolina americana. NCBI lineage: Eukaryota > Metazoa > Arthropoda > Insecta > Coleoptera > Chrysomelidae > Chrysolina > Chrysolina americana. The sequence goes on from OY293410.1 coordinate 85,362,768, forward strand.
TTAATGCTATATTTCGTCGCATAAATTGCCTCATAGACTTATAATAAAATAAAAAAAACACTGTCGACAAACAACATAAAAACTTAAAGATAATTCAAGTGGCCTTTGTCAGATTTTAACAAACACGGTTTGACAGTTAACCTATTAAACATCTAAAAAAAAATATGAAAACAAAAATTCAACTCAAGAAAATACGAAACTTTTCTGAAAAGTTCCATAGCAATATACGTTTGATCCAAGAATATTATTGATTATTTTCAATTGAATTTTCCTACAAACAAATTTTAATACTTTTCAATGTGTTAAATAAGAATTTGTTGCTTGAATTATCTACTAATAACATAAAAAATAGTGATGAAAGAGTATGAGCACTCCAGAATTTTGTTTAGTGGAATTTATGGTTCACAAGATATTTACCTCTTTCTTTGATGGATTTTTTCTCCCCACTATAATATGACTATTCACCAAAGGACAGTATCAATTTGGCATTACGGGTCTTTAACTTTGAAAATAAGTAACAGTTGCAAGTCCCAAGTTTTCACTTCATGTTCAGTTCTTTTGGATTTCCCTCCACTAGCTAGTTGAATTTTTATATGGTACGGTTGTATCACTTCCAGTGCAGCTCCAATTTTATTGACGAGTGAACATCAATGACCTGTCTCCTTAAATTTGTTAGACTTCAATATTTCTTTTCTATTGTCGAATACTTTGAATATTGATCATCTAAAAAAGAAAGGATATGAGAAATAATGGAAACAAAAGGTATGGGAATATTTTTTTTCTTGTCATCAACCTGAAAATTATTCAAAATTAGTAACTTTGCTTTTTAATTCAAATGCAAATCGTGCCCAATTTTTTTGTGAGTTCAAAAACATAATTAGATTTACCTGGATATGAATCAACATTCTTTTTCCTCACAAGAGAAAATAGAAACAGCTTTTTACATCAACTTACTACTATACTGAATTAGGTACGGTACTGATTCATAAACAAATCTATCGAAACAGTCCTGAAAAATAAAGACATTTAACAATGATGTCACTTGAAAATATTGCGATCTTTACCTAATTTCAACTTTTGAAATGTTTAGTATTGTATGAAAGATCTATTCATATCTTCCAAAGACTCTCCCCATTCAATACTTTTTTATCTATTGCATATTCAACAATTTTCTCAGCTTTAGATTCAAAGCTTTTTTGTAATCTGATCTGACGTTGGTCACTTTGTTGAAATGTCATATGATCGTTAATTCCTGTAAGACAACTGTCCACTTATTTTGTCTTTTTTGTACTAGAGCTAAATCGATTATGAGATCTTTTATAACAGTATGTTTTTCATACATTTTGGAGACTAGGTACTTGCAATCCAACCCGAAGCACTTAAAACTAACAGAACATGCATTTCAGCGGTACCATAGATGCAACTCATACTTCTTCATAATTTTCAATAACGAATTACATCATGAATTAGGACTCACCAGTGATAAGATAATCAATTATCTAAAATGTAACGAACTTAACAGAGACACTTCTAATCCACTCTTCTAATGGCACAATCCGTACAATTTTGTGTTGTTTCTTCCCTTATTAGAAGGCCACTTGTCATGTGACCTGACGTCAGAGTCACGCCACCAAGAGGACAGGTATACATTTCATCAGTCCTGTAAATCTTTACCACTGTCTTTGTATTTTCACATATGTATGAAAATAATTCACAGACCCTACATATTTACAACAGTGGTTCTGTAAATTGACTGAATATATGTACAGATACTTACATATCCTTATTGAAAACACAGAAATTTTGTATATAATTCTTGTGAATAAATTCAGTTTTTCTGTAATATTCATGAAGCATTTTTTTAAGTGAAATATCGATGTTACTACCCGAAATTTCCATGCGAACTGAAAGTAGTGATATTACAATAGTTATGTGAAACTACATAACTTATTTGAAAAAGAAGGAATTGACAAATAAATAAATAATGCTCTTCGCCATCACACATCAATTCTGTGATTCCAAACTGTATTTGTGTTATCACATCTCTGATTGGTAATCATTCACATATTATTTACACATGATTTATGAGAATTTAACGAAGATTTGTACTCTTCCGTGTGCACTGTAGATATATTACAAATATTTTGTGAAATTACGCTATAACCATTAAAGTTTCAAGTTGTCTTGTTTTTAACAAAAATATTTTGTATTTTAGAGGCAAACGTCGCTGTGAAATTATTTCCCATGTTGAATGGAGTAATTTTTACATCGTTTTCGATGTAATTTTACCATTGTAACTCGTCTATTTTTGTAGTGAGGTTGTAAATCACCAACCACTTGAGGTATCATCAGGCGGTCAGGCCGTCCATTTTACGCAGAGTTGTACCTGCCCTAGCCATTAAATTTTGTTTTGTAGGTAGGTATAATGATATTGGGTTAAGAAAAATCGCATGATCATAATTGAGAATTATTTATGTAAATACATATAATATATGATATATAACACAAAACCATTTATAAACATCACGATAATGAATGAGATTATAGTTCAGAAAGTTTATAATTTTGAGTTGTTTAGAATTAAGTTTAATATACACAAACTTACAAAATTACTCACAGATCAGTTTCACTTTCACTGTCGTCACCTAAATTGATAATAAACTTTTCTTTGGGAAGTTTTTCTATATCCATATATGACTTTTCCACCTTTTTAATGTGGAAAACACATGTTTGCAGATTCTGTTTGAATGAGAGCTACCACAGTTGAACTTAAGGTTGGAGAAGTATTATTTCTTCGAACTGCTGACTTAAGCTGATGCCATATATCATGTCCAATTGGGGTAAACATACAGTGATAAGGAGGAAGTCACACACATTCAAGCATATCCTTACCAAGGGTTCTAAATCAACTCGGGAGATTTTTTATTATCAAATAAATTCAAGTACAAAACTGTCAACAGAAGCCAAAATAATGGAGAGCCTACTATTCTTAAAATGACAAACTATTTCATGATATATTTGAATCCGGACCTGGGAATATTTTAAGGGACACCCACTTTTATGGCTCATTAGTATTCCGAACAATGGGTAATAATGAGGGGCGTCGGCTAGTATTCATTTACGACCTCACTATATTGCTGGTTCTACTTTATATTGTGCATCAAGTGAGAAATATAAATTACCTACCAGATTTGGAAAACAAAACTGTTTTGAGAATTGACCGCTTTCCAATTTCAGAAATAAAAGGGGTTAAAACAACATTTAGTCATCACCTACCTAATATTCCGTTGGACAGTTGTGTCTATTTTCGAGTGTATTCGATTTTTGTATCATGAAAAGTGTGGCGTCATGGTTTCATCCTTAACCGAGTAGGTACTTCATCTGGTGATTGTGGTTGACAAATGTTACATCCTCATTGGAAACAAATAATATTAAATTTCTGGAACGTGCGAACGTGGAATGTAAAAGGCTCAAGCTGTGTGAGAAAGTGCTTCTTCAACAAAAACACAGTATGAATTCCACAGTGTTTGAAATAGTAAGTAACCCTATTTTAAAAAGAAAGAAATTGAAAGACTCTACATAAGTTCATTTTAATGCAATGGCTTGAAAACCAAGAAACTGGTATCCAGTGTTGCAAAGAGACTAAAGAAATACTCTTTCACAAAACGGCTTCAAAAAACTTTCTAGTAGCAGAAAAATCATAATGGAATCTGTGCGCCTTAAGAATTAAATATTTACCTATTCGCAATAAACGAATTTAGAGAATATGATAGAAAAGTAGTGTATTTGTATGAAACTTGGTTTGGTAGACTGGTGCCAAACTGTCTAACAAAGGAAAACGCATTTTGATAATTCATGCAGTAACCGAAAATGGTTTCATACTAAATGCGATGTCTTTATCGGCAAAGAATATTGGGGACTCTAATAAATAAATGAACAATTCTCAATTATATTCAAGCGATTTTTATTATCCCAATATCATTATACCTACCCATAAAACAAATAATGACTAGGGCAGGTACAACTCTGCAACTCTGCGTGAAATCTACTGCCTGCTGATAACAAGCAGTTGGTGATTTATGACCTTAGATTTCTGGACGCACTTTATGTGCTTCTTTTTCATCGAAATGCAGAACGAAATTTTACTATAGACCTTGTGCCGTAACTTGTTATACATACCTATATGCAGAACGAAACTGAATTTCTCTTCTGGCGACTAAACAAACGCAATTATATTATTATAGTCACCTTATTATAAACAGTTTGAATTTGGCGCTTCAAAATCAAACAAACTTTGTTTGACTTTCGTCAATCGCACCGAAGTTATCGGACAAGTTCGGTCACGCCATTGTGCCCAGCCACATTATCAATTATCACCGTAGTCATTGTTTTGTTCTTGGTAAGTTTTTTAGGCGATTTGAATTTGTTGCTCTATTATATATATCAAATGTTGATTACGAGCGTCGGTTGTTGTGAATTGTGATGAAACAGGAAGTTGTGGTTTATGAGCCACCACTTTGGTTTTCGTTGGTGATTTATTTGTAACGTAAGTTTAATACCTATTTGAGCTATTTGTACTTCCACAATATCCTTACCTATAATTGTACCTAGTTTCACATTGTCCTCTGTGCAATGATTATTTTATATGATTTTTGTGAAAACCGGATTTGTCCTTATAGAATATATATTCATGCACTTGGATTTTGTCAGGGTACTGAAATAAGGGTAAATTAAGAAATGTGATTTTCAAGCAAGACACCTTGAAAAATCATTCAGTATCCTTATTCTTATAATCTTGAATTCCAATTCCAAAATTTCTTGGCTCTTCGGAAAAGTGGTTGGAATTCAGAGACACGTTTGGTATAGTGAAAGGTTTGATTTTTTGCCTGGAGCACTGGACAGGGACCCAAAGCAGGTCAAAAGGAAGAATTTACATGAGCATGCTCCCAGCGATGTCTCGCATATAATTTTGTGATACCTACTGGAATTTGTTTCAAGTAATCTTGTCAGAAAATAGTTATTTGATACATCAGTGGCGTACCCATAATGATATTTTGTTCCTGGATGCTTCTTCTGAAGAAACCATGAAAATCAGAAACAAAGTTCACTTGTGTGAAGTTAGCGCCTGACGCTAGCGCCCATACCCAGCGCCCACCCCCTATCACCTAGTCCAGTTTACACCAGCGAAATGTACAGAATGCTGGCGCTGGCGCCCTAATTTAAATAAATTTACTTTATTTATCCACGTTCCGTGAATTAAAATTTAATAGAATAAAATTTCGACATCATACAAAAATATTCTGATGACTGAACAAGTACTTTTTACAAACAGGAAAGTTATAGCGGATTCTGTAGGCCTTTTTCAGAAACGAACTTTAGAGATAGAATGCGTTTTGATGGAAAATGTTGAGGAAGGAAAGTTGTATTCACCTCCGAATTTTCAATACTCTAAAATATCGGCGTCATAGAAAAAAAGTACTCCTTCATCAGAATCTAAATTAATTGGGATGGATGGAAAATGTTGAGAAAGAAAAGTTGTACCTATTCACCTCCGAATGTGAAATACTCAAATATAAAATACCGATGTCAATAAAAAAAACCTCCCTATAGGTTGATTTTTCCAAACAGAAATGAGGAATGTTAACAAAATTAATTTCAATGTTGATATATATATCTTTAAAATATCTCCAATCTATATTCGAATTTAATTCATATCAATAATTCCTAGGATTTTTACGATGGCGTACATAATATGATTTGAAACATTTTGGTTGAAGGATTCTCTTGCATCCTTTGCAGTTGAATCACTTATCCATTTCAATCACGTATCTTCCACAAATGCGACAATATTCCTGCATTTTTTCAGATTTCATTAATAAATCCTTGAGGAATGAACGATAATTGTCGGGATCAAAAGTAACATCCAATTTATTTCCATTGAAAATACAACTATGAAGTGTTAGTTTAGATTTTGGTGAAAGAGTAGTTTTTTCCTATGACGCCGATAGTTTAGAATATTGAAAATCCGAAGGTGATTACAACTTTTCTTTCACAACATTTTCCATCAGATCGCATCCTGTCTCAAAATATTGAAAATTCGGAGATGAATACAACTTTTCTTTTTCAACATTTTCCACCGGATCGCATCCTGTCTCAGAAGCTTGTTTCTGGGGAAAAAATTAATTTAGATTTTGGTGCAGGAGTACTTTTTTTCCATGACGCCGGTACTTTTGAGTATTGAAAATTCGGAGGTGAATACAACTTTTCTTCCTCAATATTGTTCCTCAAAACGCATTCTATCTCTAAAGTTCGTTTCTGAAAAAGGCCTACAGAATCCGCTATAACTTTCCTGTTTGTAAAAAGTAATTGTTCAGTCATCATAATATTTTTGTATGATGTCGAAATTTTATTCTATTAAATTTTGATTCACGGAACGTGGATAAATAACGTAAATTTATTTAAATTAGGGCGCCAGCGCCAGCATTCTGTACATTTCGCTGGTGTAAACTGGACTAGGTGGTAGGGGGTGGGCGCTGGGTATGGGCGCTAGGCGTCAGGCGCTAACTTCACACAAGTGAACTTTGTTTCTGATTTTCATGGTTTCTTCAGAAGAAGCATCCAGAAACAAAATATCATTCTGGGTACGCCACTGATGTAGCAAATAACCATTTTCTGACAAGATTACTTGAAACAAATTCCAGTAGGTATCACAAAATTATATGCGAGACATCGCTGGGAGCATGCTCATGTAAATTCTTCGCGCCAGCATTCTGTTCATTTCGCTGGTGTAAACTGGACTAGGTGGTGGGGGTGGAAGCTTCGTATGGGCGCTAGCGTCAGGCGCTAACTTCACACAAGTACTATTGATTGAGATCATAGAAAAGAGTTCTATTGCTTTTATGCATTATAAGTTTTATGACGATTGTTTGGATGTTGAAATACAATGAATGTCTTTAAGTTGATGTAGTACCTGGAGTCGAGCTAAAACATTCGATTGGATAATAGCGTTGCAGATTCGAAAATATGGTTAAACTGTAGAAATTTGTCCGTTGGTGGACTAAAAGAAAGACTTGGTGAAAAGGTAAGTTTGTGACTTTCGAATACATTTTTTATACTTGTGTATTGGAATCACTCACGAGAGTGTTAGAGTGTTGAACCAATCAAGTACTTAGATTGTATTGAAGATGAGCATATTGAAAACTGTAAAATCCAATCATTCGATCGGGGTAGACTTGAAAATTACATTGGACATTTTTCAGTAATACATTATTCAAATATTCTGTTTTTGTTACAGAGTTCAAGACTGCATAGCCAGTGGAAATGAAAAAAAAAAATATGTTGGAATTGATGGTGATGGTATCTGAAACAAACAAAAACTGATTCTGTCAGCGTTTTTCTACCTTTTAATCCACTCTTGTATAGTAGATCAACAATGTGCTTCCTCGGCACAGCATGCATGATTCATTAGATTCTAAAGATCTCCTGGATCTTAATATATATGGATACTGGATAAAATGTCATCATTCCAATCGGTTGAAAAATATATGTTTTATAAAAGAGCTTCCATTTTAAATCGGTCACACTGTAAAGAACTTTATACACAGCACCTGATGGAGGTTTAAAAACTTACAAATAGACGAATGTAAATTAGAAAATTCAGCAGACAAAGAATACATGTTTATTTTCATTATAAAACTATTCCTTTTTGAATACATGTCCAAATTAATGTTTCACTTCTTGAAATCTTTAGAAAATCATGCATGAGGTCCCGTAAGTTCACTTAACAAGAAATGACAGACATTGTTTGAGAAAATTTTTCAGAATAGTTTTCTGCCTAATCTAATTTGTTTCATAGCACCTAGTCACCTCTCTAATGAATTCTAGCAGATGCATGTTAATTGAACTTCCTCTGCAGTCAACTCTGTATGGTCTGTCTTTGAGAAAAGGAGGCATATATGAACATCATTACACTTTTAATTACATATATCCTGTATCCTTTATCAACCATATAATGGCATCTGCATATTCAAGTTTATCAACATTCACTTCCACTTTCAATAAATATCTCTCTATCACTGATGGATCCTTCAAAGACTCTAGACAAAGCAGATACCTCTTGTAGGTGTAATTCTCCAGAAAAATTTATAAGTTGAATGTTCATCGTAACTAGAGTACATATTTCCTAGCTCACGATAATCTTGAGGTTTTTTCGTATTTACTTCAAATCCATCCAATATTACCCAATTCTTGAATATTTCTCAACCGTAGTTTGTGTATTTTTCAAATTCTCTCTTTGGAATGGAAACTATCCAAATTTTTGCAGTAGTGAAACAAACACTTATGGGATCCATGTTATTATAATTCTAGAGGCCATATCTTGACTCACATTGAAGAATGCTAAGTTTTGCTCTAGAAATCCACATCTGAGGCTTATTTGGCAAATCAACGGTTGGTCTTTTGGTATAGTGACAGTACCCTTTTACTATCTTTTCCAGACTTTATTTTCAATAATTTTTTTCATCTAAAAATTCCCTCAGAACATCAAACTGCTGCAAACAAAGTCCAGTATGAAATTAGAGTTTTTTTTTAATTGTGGCAATACTTGAAAATCTGTCCCTAGCAACTATTGAATTATCTTTGAGACTTTTGCTATTACAGCTTACATTTTTCAAATGAAAGGATTTTCCATTTCATTATCAGTTTGTATACATTTTTCTATATCATTATGGGAAATATTCCAATGCACTACACAGCTTCACATGGTTCATCTTTAATTTCAAAATTAGTAACCTCATCTGCTTGGACTTTCTTTGCCTCAACACTCTCTCCTACAATATCTGTTGCCTCGACCTCATCTACCTGGACATTTTCACCAAATGACTTTTTTTGTTCCTGATGACATTTTCACTTCTCAAGTATTTCGAACATGATGGTTCAGAAGTTTCATTGGTGTTGATGGCTGTCTTTTTCTATTCGGAGACGATTTCTCAGAAGACTCTTCAGACTTCTAAAATTTAAAGGTAGATAAAATAATAAATCAAAATAAATCAGTGACTTACTATTGAAACACAATCTGGATTTTCTACAGTTGGTCCATTTCTTCCTATAAAATGAAGGGAATAAATATTTGTACTGCATATATTATTTATATTCTTCACTCAGAAAATTTGCCTCCTACAGGATGAAAGCCATCGCTTGTACTTTGGCAAATCAGTCCACGGCATTGGAAATCGAATAAATAATATACCTACCATCCATGGGATAACTGGTGTCTGACGAACACAATCCATGTGAACGATGTTAAAAAATTATAACTGGACTTAACGATGCTCTACTGAATGAGATGAGATTGTCCACTCTCATTATATAGTTGCTCATTAATCTCGTATCTCTCGTATCCAATAAAATCTATCAAAGTAACCATAATATCAAATTCACAAACAAAGAACAAAATAAATACTTCTGCTGTTATCAAATCTGTAGAACGTTCAACTTTTGTCAGTGCTGCTAAGTTAATACTCCGTACAACTACGGTTGTCATTCCAGTTACCAGCAATAATTTTGTTATTAATTTGCACATGAACTATTGATATTTCTAATGTTATTTAATGATTCCATCGATTTCATGATTATTTGGCATGTCAAAATTAGTGAAAATCTGTTAAATATCGGCCAAAATTTTGACATCAATGTATAATGAAAATGGGAAGATTCTGAAAATATTACTACTTTTTTTGAATAGTCTATATGGGTAGAATCATGGGTTGTTCGGGTTGTTTTTCATTGTATTTATATGTCTATATATATTGTTTATGGTGTGGAATTCAATAATTCCTAGATATCTGCATACCTATTATTCATAATATAATTTCAAATTCAGTGCTTGCTTGCATGTTTACATGTTGTGCTTATGCGCCGTTTGAATGTCCTTACCATCTAGTGGCAATTTTTTGTACTTCCGAGTAGTATTAAGCCCAATTGTGACGAGAGTGATTTTTTTCGGCATGCATCTGCAAATTATTTTCAAGTGGTTATCAGACATTTTCATCTACAGAGACCTATTAATGTGTCTTGCCTCTTTCCAATCGGCAAACGAATACTAAAATCGAGTGGTAAATCACACCGAGTGTAGAAAAGTGCTTCACTGCGATGCAAACGGAAGAATCCTTTGATTGTAAAAAAAACGTGATAATGTGGTCAACATTGTGACAAAGAGCAAATACGCGTAAGTAGTAATGGAACTTTTTGACTTCAGCTGTCATTTCACGTATCTAGAATTATAAACACCAAAGAATATCACTGTATTTAGTTGTGTCCAAAACTCAATAAATAAATGACAATAATGCGAAAACAGTTTAAAAGAGACGTTACCGCCATTGTCAAAGCTACCGCCTACCGCTTATGGCAAGAAGACCCGATCTAGGTACTTTTTATATCTCGACGTTCAACCAAATAATTATAGATGTCACCCTTCGCGCAGAAAGCGAATTTCAGTGTTGAAAGAGAAACGAAACCGTGATTTTCACTCGGCAAGGGGTGTGAGTGGAAGGTGGGGGGATTGTTAGAGTCGGCGCGTCAGCGCAGTGGTTTTGAGAACAGAAGACAAGCACGGTGGCGCGGTTTATTACGCATTTGCATTTTGACTTTAGTGCACGTGCAGTCTTGAGTGTTTTCGTTTTTTTAATAGTGCAGTTCTAATTAGCCTGTATGCAGGCTGGAAGTACCTTACGATAGAGAAAGCAGATAAGTGAGGTGAGCGTGAAAATTTAATCATGAATATTACAGAATAATAACAATAAAAAACTCATCATAGGAAAGTACGTGGTTGTGTGTAGTTATCCACAAATTTCCAGCTACGGTTTATTACGTATGAGCAAAATTTATGTGCGATGCCAAACTTCCATATATTTTCACACATTTTCGCACTCTAAAGCCGTAGACACAATGGAAGTTTTATGTAATAAGTTTTAAGTTTTGGGATTTTGAATATCAATTTTACAAATAAAACAAGATGCAAAACAGAATTGAAAAATGAAGCTTGAATTTTATCTACAAGATTATTTATGAGGCGTGATCAGAATAATAATGGCAATGATAGTTTCGCTTTAAAAAATATCCAAAATTCTGAAAATTGAAACTAAGATCATAAAACTTCCGTTGTGTTTCAGCCTTAACTAGATATCTTCGTTTTTATTTTGGTGTAGATGAAATCTTCACCGAATTGAGCTAAGTTTTCATGTAGGTACACGATTTTTTCGTTTTTCGTTCGAAATCTGTCACAAGCTGTTCAAATATATTTCGTGGCGGCAAATTTCAAATTAATAAAGTCAACTTGGCCGAAATTTTGAAGGAAAACGATGATCAGTGCGGTTATGTATTTTTGGTTCCGCAGGCATATTGAAAATTTTAAAGCAAAATATTGACAGCAATCTCATGATTAATAATATAAGGATAAGAACATCCGTAATATTTTATATTTTACTGATTTTGTTAACCTATTGGAATTTTGAAGTGACGAAAAAGGGCTCCAAACATTTTTGGGTGAGACCTATTTTCAAACTACGAAAATTACATTGCAATTACCACAGCTTAATTAACGATATGAGAAATTTTCTTGAGAAAATCAACATCACACACTTGTGCTTTTCCACAGAAATTATGAGAATGACAAGAGGAACCGAGAAAAAAGTATTATGAAATATGTACCACCGTAGGGGAGACAGGAGAAATTAAATTCGGACTATTTTTTATGTTTCACTCTGTATCTCACTTGTTTTTGCGCGTTCGTTGATACATTTTTTAATTTTTTACAGAAATTATGGGAATGACAAGAGTAATCAGATTTTTATTTCGAAAACTAGGTATTATGAGGTTTTGTGTTCATAGTTTTTTGACGAACGGGTTATTCTGGATCGTCGAGGTTTAGGAGTTCTGGTCGTAACCACAACAAATTACTGAAAGCATTGAAAAAATAAAAGCCATAGCATGAAACTACTATTTCAAATTGTATTCAAATCAAAACTGCCAGTAGTATCTTTAAAATTATTAGCGCAGTGGTTGAGCGCCAGCCTGGTAACCGAGAGGATCCAGGTTCGGTTCCCGGTTGAGGGTTGAAGAGCAAAGGCTCTACTATATATCGCAGCTACCACGGCCCATTATACTAATCAATTTAATAACAATGCAAGTTTCCACACCACCCAGGAGGTATTGCAATGGTGCTTTTCCTTTTTTAATAGTGGGTGTTCGCCAAGAGCCCTATTGTCCCACATGAAGGCTCAACGATACCCTCCAACGTTACCTTATTATTATCAGAGAACTGCTTCTGATAATAATTATCAATCTAACAAAAACTCATAAATCACATAAATATCACATACATATAATATATAATAAGAAAAGCACGTTATAATAATAATCTGTAGTAATAATGAAATAATAATTATTCTTAGTAAACATAAATTTAATTCTTAATGAAAATTAATATTATTCCAAATAAAAATAAATGTATTTCTGAATAATAATTAAATAAAATCTGTCTAAAAACTAAACAAAAATTATAATATTCTTGAAAAAGTTAAATAAATGTGTATACACCCATACAAATATATCAATCCATTTTGATTGAAATTTGCATCGACTGCCCGGGGTGGTACTGTAGGTTTTTCCGGTTTTTCCTACAGCTCAAAAATGGGCGCGCAACCAAAAATCTGTAACTCAGTTAATATGAATCACATAAGTTACAAATGCCATATTTATAATCGAATGTTTTCAAAATAGTATCATCTTTTTGATCAGGTAAGATACACTTATCGTGACTATTTCTCAAACAACTGGTACAAGTAATAAAACGATATTTATTATTACTTGTGTTATTACCGCAAAACGGGCATTTATCACGAATATCATCTGATGATTCAATAATACTTTTTTCTCGGTTCTTCTTGTCATTCTCATCATTTCTATGAAAAATTCATCAACGAACACACAGAAACAAGTGAGATACCGAGTGAAATGTAAAAAAAGTCCGAATTTAATTTCTCCAGTCTCCCCTACGGTGGTACATATTCTATAATACTTTTTTCTCGGTTCCTCTTGCCATTCTCATAATTTCTGTGAAAAATTCATCAACGAACACGCAAAAACAAGCGAGATACAGAGTGAAATGTAAAAAAAAATCCGAATTTAATTTCTCCAGTCTCCCCTACGGTGGTACATATTCCATAATACTTCTTCCTCGGTTCCTCTTATCATTCTCAAAATTTCTGTGAAAAATTCATCAACGAACACGCAAAAACAAGCGAGATACAGAGTAAAATGTAAAAAAAAAAACGAATTTAATTTCTCCAGTCTCCCCTAAGGTGGTACATATTCCATATTACTTTTTTCTCGGTTCCTCTTGTCATTCTCATAATTTCTGTGAAAAATTCATCAACGAACACGCAAAAACAAGTGAGATACAGAGTGAAATGTAAAAAAAAGTCCGAGTTTAATTTCTCCAGTCTCCCCTACGGTGGTACATATTCCATAATACTTTTTTATTGGTTCCTCTTGTCATTCTCATGATTTCTATGAAAAATTTATCATAGAACACGCAGAAACAAGTGAGATACCGAGGGAAATGTTTTTTCAAATATCTTGAATGTTAACTTGCAATTATTTTGAGGCCCTATATGAATCGGATACACTCCATTAAGAGCTATCCTGCCAGGAATCATCCACAATAATACAATAAAGGCAAATATATACGCCAAAATAGGTAAAAAGCGTGGCTAGGAAATATATGGAAGTTTGGCAACGTGGCACGTAAAATTTGCGAACCGTGGCTGGAAATTTGTGGATAACTTCACACTAACAAACATCTGACAAATTCGTTAGATTTAATTTCGAATAGGGAAAAGGAAAAAGAACAATTGATGTTTGGGCAAATTAAAATATTTCATAACGCCCCTCCCTATTTCCTATTATTGTATTATCAATACATTCATCAAAGGCTAGCGTTATTTCAAAAGGTTTTCATTAAATCATAATTTTTATCAATATATTGACGAATTCACCGCTGTGTTGATACCTACCTACCTACCTAGTATTCAATTTTCACCTTCACAGCGATTCAAGTTCCTAGATTGAGTCCATCGCTTCACATAAGTTTATGACCTCCAAAATATACAAGCAAATAATGAAGAATATGGGTTTCAAATTCATAATAATTATTACTGGGTTTACATTTACTTTAAACCTATATTAGAATTATTGGAAATGCCGAACGAACATTTGAACGGGAAGGTGCTAACGCCTGATTGGTCCGATATGTCGTCATAAAATAACGCTGCTGCTTCGTCTTCGTCCTGATAGTCGGAGTGGTCGGTTTACCGCGATTTATTCGTTATTTCTGTCTTCAGTTTTCAGTTGTCGTTTGTGAGTGGCAGGTTGCAGTTCTCTTGCATTTTATTGTGATACCTACATTGATGGTGAAATTGATTTTCAGTGATCTTGTACGTCCTGGGATATTGTGTGGATAAGAAACAAGAAAGTGGCCCTAATTAGATTTGAACGCATCGTTACGTAAGTACCTAGTTTATAATAGTTTGCATGAGTACCGAGAATTATTTTCAAAGAAAATTCTGAAGTGAAACCTTCCTCCATTTGTAAAAAAAATGGTTTCGGGGGTAAGTACATCGTATTTTGATCGATGACTAGGTACTTACATGTTCAGTTGTATGAAAATTGTATTGTCATGTAAAAGAATCAAGAATCAAGTTACTGAAAAAATCACCAGAGCTTGCTCGAGCTATTTTGAATGTATTTATTCCAGAAAATATCACCTCTAATATATTTTAGGAAAATTAATTCACAACTGCAATTTTTTCAATATTTTTTAAAATGTCAGGACCGAATATTATCATTTTGATACGATGTTGTTGAAAACTCGAAAATAATTTGAACATGACAATTGCCAGGGAATTTCAGCACTACCATTCATGGCATACCTATTTGATCAGATGATCCAAGTGCAAATTTTTCACTTTTTGGAAAATCTGGGTAGGTTTTTATTACTTAATTTGGCAAATGATTGGTCAATTCTAAAACATAACTATTTAAGGGAGCAGTTATCAAAGACAATTGTTTTAATGTTTTTTTGTGATTTATTCTGACAACTAATTCGCAAATCGATTTATTTTGTCAACAACACTGAATAATAATAATAATAATACTCCCTCATTAACACTCATAGCGTGTAAGTACCCAAAGGCATAGCCTGTGCGGGTAGAGGACGGATATTATTATTATTTGCCGTGGCGCTCCTGGTCGACTTATTGATTTTTGGTGGCGTATTCACTTTTCAGCTTTTCAGAGTTGTCGGCGCAAACTCCAAGCAAGCACCAGACGTCGGATTGGCATCTAGACAATTTACGTTGCCAAATGGCCAAATGCAAGCGAAAGTTTAGAAGGCTGGCATTTAACTGTCTCGCTACCGAGCAATCTTAGCTAACATGAATCTAATGAAGGCTGTTTTTAAGGAATAGGCATTTTTATCGCGAAAAATCAAATCCTGTTGGAAACCTATTTAATGACGATAAGTCCCTTTGACAGTGATAAAAAAAAGTTTCGTCCTTTTTATCAGTGTGAAAGCAGCCACGAGTTCCAGCCACGAATTTCTCGCGGTGATACGGCGCGTACTCCACCGCCAGTGGTCCCGAAAATACGATATAATTTAACATATAGTTATGTAGAATATATAAAAATATTACTTTACTCATTTTAAAATTCGTTGAATGGTATATGAGAAGAGATTTATTAAGATGTGTTAATGAAAGTTATAAATGAAAACTATTGTATGTGTCTTGCTTTCCTCAGGCAAGAAATTAACCCACACAGCAATGAACAAACATAATGAAATAAAAAAAAAAAGATAACTCTTTCACAGTTTTCGTGAATGGAATTTTTTTGGTACAACTCTATTCTTCCGAAGGTTCTCGGTAAAACCTATTTGCCAAAATACCACCAATATTAATAATTTTTAAAATAAATTCATAAGTCCATCAAAATATTCGTGGATGGGGATTTTTCTTTACCAAATTGGGTATTTTTTTGCATGGATCTATGCTACCAAAGGTTCTTTAGATGATTTAGTTCTCAAAATATTTTGTCGGGCAAAGGTACTCTAGATGATCTATTTTTTATTTTTGGTGGTGGGGGTAAAAGTTCTGCCCGACAAAATATTTTGAGGAATAAATCTTCTAGAGCATCTTCAGTAGTATACATTTTTGCAAAAATATCCCCATCTACGAATAATTTGATGGATATTTTGAGTAATATATCATCTAGAGTACCTTTGGTAGCATGGATTTATGCAAAAAAATTCCCATATCTTTACAGAAAATTCCCCATCCACGAATAATTTGACGAAGTGTGCGGTTTTCTTGAAAATTATTAATTTTGGTGGTGGGGGTGAGTAACTTGCCCGACAAAATATTTTGACAATTAGGTCTTCTAGAACATCTTCCGTAGCAAAAAAATTCCCATTCATGAACACTTTGATGGACTTATGAATTTATTTAGAAATTTTTTATTTTTGGTGGTGGAGTTAAAAGTTCTGCCCGACAAAATATTTTGAGAAATAGGTCTTTTACATCATTTTCAGTATTATACATTTTTGCATAAAAATCCCCATATACAAAAAATTTGTTGGACTTATGAATTTATTTTGAAAATTATTATTTTTGGTGGAGGGAGTAAAAATCTTGCCCGACAAAATATTTTGAGTAATAGATCATCTAGAGTACCTTTGGTAGCATAGATTTATGCAAAAAAATACCCATATTTTACATAAAAATCCCCATCCACGAATAATTTGACGAAGTTGTGCGGTTTTCTTGATAATTATTAATTTTGGTGGTGGGGGTGAGCATCTTGCCCGACAAAATATTTTGACAAATAGGTCTCTTAGAGCATCTTCAGTAGTACACATTTTTGCAAAAAAATCCCCATCCACGATAAATTTAATGCAATTATGAATTTATTTTGAAAATTATTATTTTTGGTGATGGGAGTTATAATCCTGCCCGGCAAAATATTACACAAAATACACTGAGAAAAATATATAGAAGAATAAAATTAATCAAAACTTATCTATGTTAATACGCGTTGTACATGTATTTTGATGGCAGGGAATTATTCTAGGGGTCAAATTTAATAAGGGAGTTATGATATTTTAGTTTGTTAGGCCGTCCAGGGGGTGGAAAAGGGGTGGATATAGAAAATAAATCATTATCTATGGTAATACGCGTTGTACACGAATTTTGAACACAGGAAATCAATCTGGGGTTCAAAGTTGATAAGGTAGTTGCAAAATTATAGTTTGTCAGGCCGTACGAAGGGGTGGAAAAGGGGTGGATATAGAAAATAAATCATTATCTATGAAAATACGAGTTGTAAACAAATTTTTAACACGAAAAATCAATCTAGGGTTCAGAGTTGATGAGGTAGTTGTGAAATATAGTTTGTCAGGCCGTCCAGGGGGTGGAAATGGGGTGCATATAGGAAATAAATCATTATCTATGGTAATCCGAGTTGTAAACGAATTTTGAACACGGGAAATCAATCTGGGGTTCAAAGTTGATAAGGTAGTTGCAAAATTATAGTTTGTCAGGCCGTCCGCAGGGGTGGAAAGGGGGTAGATATAGAAAATGAATCATTATCTATGGAAATACGAGTTGTAAACTAATTTTGAACACGGAAAATCAATCTGGGGTTCAGAGTTGATAAGGCAGTTGCGAAATTATAGTTTGTCAGGCCGTCCGAAGGGGTGGAAAAGGGGTGGATATAGAAAATATATCATTATCTATAGAAATACGAGTTGTAAACGAATTTTGAACACGGGAAATCAATCTGGGGTTCAGAGTTGATAAGGCAGTTGCGAAATTATAGTTTGTTAGGCCGTCCGAAGGGGTGGAATAGGGGTAGATATAGAAAATAAATCATTATCTATGGAAATACGAGTTGTAAACTAATTTTGAACACACAAAATCAATTTGGGGTTCAGAGTTGATGAGGCAGTTGCGAAATTATAGTTTGTCAGGCCGTCCGAAGGGGTGGAAAAGGGGTGGATATAGAAAATAAATCATTATCTATGGTAATACGCGATGGACACGAATTTTGAACAAATGAAATCAATCTAGGGTTCAAAGTTGATAAGATAGTTGCGAAATTATAGTTTGTCAGGCCGTACGAAGGGGTGGAAAAGGGGTGGATATAGAAAATAAATCATTATCTATGAAAATACGAGTTGTAAACAAATTTTTAACACGAAAAATCAATCTAGGGTTCAGAGTTGATGAGGTAGTTGTGAAATATAGTTTGTCAGGCCGTCCAGGGGGTGGAAATGGGGTGCATATAGGAAATAAATCATTATCTATGGTAATACGAGTTGTAAACGAATTTTGAACACGGGAAATCAATCTGGGGTTCAAAGTTGATAAGGTAGTTGCAAAATTATAGTTTGTCAGGCCGTCCGCAGGGGTGGAAAGGGGGTAGATATAGAAAATGAATCATTATCTATGGAAATACGAGTTGTAAACTAATTTTGAACACGGAAAATCAATCTGGGGTTCAGAGTTGATAAGGCAGTTGCGAAATTATAGTTTGTCAGGCCGTCCGAAGGGGTGGAAAAGGGGTGGATATAGAAAATATATCATTATCTATAGAAATACCGAGTTGTAAACGAATTTTGAACACGGGAAATCAATCTGGGGTTCAGAGTTGATAAGGCAGTTGCGAAATTATAGTTTGTTAGGCCGTCCGAAGGGGTGGAATAGGGGTAGATATAGAAAATAAATCATTATCTATGGAAATACGAGTTGTAAACTAATTTTGAACACACAAAATCAATTTGGGGTTCAGAGTTGATGAGGCAGTTGCGAAATTATAGTTTGTCAGGCCATCCGAAGGGGTGGAATAGGGGTAGATATAGAAAATAAATCATTATCTATGGAAATACGAGTTGTAAACTAATTTTGAACACACAAAATCAATTTGGGGTTCAGAGTTGATGAGGCAGTTGCGAAATTATAGTTTGTCAGGCCGTCCGAAGGGGTGGAAAAGGGGTGGATATAGAAAATATATCATTATCTATAGAAATACCGAGTTGTAAACGAATTTTGAACACGGGAAATCAATCTGGGGTTCAGAGTTGATAAGGCAGTTGCGAAATTATAGTTTGTTAGGCCGTCCGAAGGGGTGGAATAGGGGTAGATATAGAAAATAAATCATTATCTATGGAAATACGAGTTGTAAACTAATTTTGAACACACAAAATCAATTTGGGGTTCAGAGTTGATGAGGCAGTTGCGAAATTATAGTTTGTCAGGCCATCCGAAGGGGTGGAATAGGGGTAGATATAGAAAATAAATCATTATCTATGGAAATACGAGTTGTAAACTAATTTTGAACACACAAAATCAATTTGGGGTTCAGAGTTGATGAGGCAGTTGCGAAATTATAGTTTGTCAGGCCGTCCGAAGGGGTGGAAAAGGGGTGGAAATAGAAAATAAATCATTATCTATGGTAATACGCGATGGACACGAATTTTGAACAAATGAAATCAATCTAGGGTTCAAAGTTGATAAGATAGTTGCGAAATTATAGTTTGTCAGGCCGTCCGAAGGGGTGGAAAAGGGGTGGATATAGAAAATAAATCATTATCTATAGAAATACGAGTTGTAAACGAATTTTGAACACGGGAAATCAATCTGGGGTTCAAAGTTGATAAGGCAGTTGCGAAATTATAGTTTGTTAGGCCGTCCGAAGGGGTGGAAAAGGGGTGGATATAGAAAATAAATCATTATCTATGGTAATACGCGATGTACACGACTACCCTATCAACTATGAACCTTAGATTAAATTTCTGTGTTCAAAAGACGTGTACAAACAGTATTAACAGAGATAATGATTCAATTTCCATATCCATCCCTTTTCCACCCCTTCGGACGGCCTGACAAACTATAATTTCACAACTACCCTATCAACTTTGAACCCTAGATTGAATTCCTGTGTTCAAATGACGAGTACAAAAAGTAATAACGGAGATAATGATATATTTTCTATATCCACCCCTTTTCCACCCCCTGGACGGCCTGACAAGCTATAATTTCGCAACCATCTTTTCAACTTTGAACCCTAGATTGATTTTCCGTGTTCAAAATTCGTTTACAGCTCGTAGTTCCATAGATAATGATTTATATTCTATATCCACCCCTTTTCCACCCCCTGAACGTCCTGACCAACTACAATTTTACAATTTCCTCATCAACTTTGACTCTTAGATTAATTTCCCGTGTTCAAAAGATGTGTACAAATAGTATTAACAGAGATAATGATTTAATTTCCATATCCACCCCTTCGGACGGCCTGATAAACTATAATTTCACAAGTACCCTATGAACTTTTAACCCTAGATTGGATTCCTGTGTTCAAAAGACGTGTACAAATAGTATTAACATGGATAATGATTTATTTTCTATATCCACCCCTTCTCCACCCCTTCGGACGGCCTGACAAACTATAATTTCGCAACTACCTTATCAACTTTGAACCCTACATTGATTTCCCGTGTTCAAAATTCATTTACAACTCGTACTTCCATAGATAATGATTTATATTCTATATCCACCCCATTTCTACCCCATGGACGGCCTGACAAACTATAATTTCACAACTACCCCATCAACTCTGAAACCTAGATTGATTTTCCGTGTTCCAAATTCGTTTACAACTCGTATTTCCATAGATAATGATTTATTTTCAATATCCACCCCTTTTCTACCCCTTCAGACGGCCTGACAAACTATAATTTCGCAACTATCTGATCAACTTTGAACCCTAGACTGATTTCCTGTGTTCAAAATTCGTGTACAACGCGTTTTACCATAGATAATGATTTATTTTCTATATCCACCCCTTTTCCACCCCCTGGACGGCCTAACAAACTATAATAAAACAACGCCCTCATTAAATTTGGCCCCTAGAATAATTCCCTGCCATCAAAATACATGTACAACGCGTATTAACATAGATAATGATTTATTTTATTCTTCTATATATTTTTCTCAGTGTATTTTGTGGATGTGGCTAGCTTCACTCCCGTATATTTATGAAGAAAAATCCCTATCCACGAATAATTTGACGAAGATGTGCGGTCTTCTTGAAAATTATTAATTTTGGTGGTGGGGTGAGTATCTTGCCAGACAAAATATTTTGACAAATAGGTCTTTTAGAGCATCTTCAGTAGATAACATTTTTGCAAAAGAATCCCCATCCACGGTAAATTTGATGGAATTATGAATTTACTTTGAATAATTATTATTTTTGGTGTTGGGTGTTATAATCCTGCCGGACAAAATATTTTGAGTAATAGATCATCTAGAGTACCTTTGCTAGCATGAATTCATCTAAAAAAATACCCATATTTATAAAGAAAAATCCCCATCCACGAATATTTTGACAAATAGATCTTCTAGAGCATCTTCAGTAGTATACATTTATGCAAAAAAATACCCATCCACGAACACTTTGATGGACTTATGAATTTATTTTGAAAATTATTATTTTTGGTGGTGGGAGTAAAAATCTTGCCCGACAAAATATTTTGAGTAATAGATCATCTAGAGTACCTTTGGTAGCATAGATTTATGCAAAAAAATCCCCATATTTTTGCAGAAAAATCCCCATCCACGAATAATTTGACGAAGTTGTGCGGTCTTCTTGAAATGTATTAATTTTGGTGGTGGGGGTGAGTATCTTGCCCGACAAAATATTTTGACAAATAGGTCTTCTAGAGCATCTTCAGTAGTATACATTTATGCAAAAAACATTCCCATCCACGAACACTTTGATGGGCTTATGAATTTGTTTTAAAAATTATTAATATTGGTGATATTTTGGCAAATAGGTTTTGTTGTAACAAAAAAATCCCTTTCACGAAAACTGTGAAATAGATATCTATTTTTTTTATTTCATTATGTTCATTGCTGTGTGGGTTAATTTCTTGCCTGAGGAAAGCAAGGCACATACAATAGTTTTCATTTATAACTTTCATTAACACATCTCAATAAATCTCTTCTCATATACCATTCAACGAATTTTAAAATGATTAAAGTGATATTTTTATATATTCTACATAACTATATGTTAACTCATTTGTGCGAACCCTCCGATCGTGTAGTAAATTCATGGCTGGCCATGAAATTATATCGTATTTTCGGGACCACTGGCGGTCGAGTACGCGCCGTTCACCGCGAGAAATTCGTGGCTGGAACTCGTGGCTGCTTTCACACTGATGGCGAAATTAATGTAAGTGGAAATTTTTCTGTCAAATATTTGACGTGGCCGGGTCACCGATATATGAGGTCAAGAGCAACGTTGGGCTCATAGTTATTATGAATTGTTGGATGATTTTCATTTCTTGGTGTGAATTTTTCTTACCGAATCTAGTGTAATTTTCGCGACTCGTGTAATTTTCAAAAAATTCATGTACTCGAAAAATTTCCGGCAATAATCCAAGCACTAGGGATATTATAAGTGAAAACATTCTTGGAATTATTTACTAACCGAATATCAAGGGGTGGCTTGTACTTCTGTACAAGCCGGTTGGTCGAAATGGAACAGTCTATTACCTATTGATGTTGAGGGGAGTAATGTCACTTTAAAAATTTTGACGTTTTCAAATTAAATTAATAATATTGTGAATTTTCTACTGAAAAAGATTAATTCAGATATACTTGAGTTCGGAAATTGTAGATAGTGGCTCATCATCGGTTCGCGGGGTTTCATAGTGCGGATTGCCTAGGAAACTCCGTAAACTGACAATGAGTCACTATTTACAATTTCCTAACTTGAGATAGTGAAGATGAATTAATATATACCTACACCTCCATTAGAAATAAGACAAGTAGCTAATGTTACCATACTTGCATAATTCTGTCCCACATATTCAGTTTACTGGTTGTTCAAACTTTACAGTTGATTTTATTAATAAACAAAATGAGTAATTACAACTAACTATTTTATAGCATTGTTATAGGTTCTCTGTACTTGTATCTTAGTATTTATTGTTATAGTCGTAGATAAAGTATAGTATTCTACTTGCGGTAATGGTCATAACTCACTTGATGAATTACAACACTCGCCTGCGGCTCGTGCCGCAAACTTCATCTGCGTGAGTTATGACCTACATTACCGCTCGTTGAATAATATACTATTATTGTTAATTGCTATAATCATTATTGTAAACATTTCCTTTTACATGTAGTGTGTAAGAAATATAATTTTGAGTTTGTGAGTAAATTTCCTAAGTATACAGGAAAAAATACACAAAATCATGTTTTCGATAATAACTTGGATGCTACGAATACCCTCCAACATTGGAGCTCGACAGTGCGTTGGATCATGTGGCCAACCTTCAAACCCGCGAGCTTAGGTACCAATACCCCTTGGGCCACGTTCGGGCTACTGTCTATATTCGTGACGAGAGTCAAGGAATTCCTAGAACGTTTTGAAGCATTACATTCGTTGATTTCATGAACGACATGACTCGTTTAAAGCAGTTTGGAATTATATTATTTTAGAGCCACCATCAGCGCGTAGCTCGTTACACCGAACAGTTGAATTTATTTATTATTTCTTTTGATTTCGTTATCCAAGGACGGTAGTTTGGATAGCAGTGGCGCCGTTGACTTCGCACACTGCATTTGTGGTTTTGACAGTAGGGAACTTACAATACTACTAATACTAATTAGGTAATTAATTATCACCATAGGTACGTCCTATAAAAGTCGTATTGGGTTTCATGAAGAGGGTAGTCTTTGGTTATTTCCTTTTATTCACATAATTTCATTGAAGTAATGTAGTTTTTCCAATGCAAAATTTTAAAAACTAAGTTTTTGTTTTTATTCAATTTTTCATTTCATGTAATCTTTAACGGTCTTCATCCCTGAGAAAGAAGCGAGTTAGAAACGATTTTTTTTTCATTGATGGATGATTGTATGAGTGTAAAAAAAATATAAAAAAAAAATTCAAAAATTACATGAATGAACAGTATATTTGCACTAATTTGTTGGCATATTTTTTTGTGGTTTCATTTCACTATTGAAGTCTATCGTTTACTAGGTTAAACATCTCACTTTTTCGAAGCTTAAATTTTTTTGTATATAATTTGACAAGAATGTATTTTTTTTCTTGTAAAATTATTTACACAACAATCAAAGCTTCGAATAAAAACTGAGATAGAAGTTTAACTAAGTAAATGATAGACTTCAATACTGAGATAAAACCACATAAAAATATTCGTTTGTTTTGTCCAAAAATGCCCCAAAAAGAGCGAAAATATACTGTTCATTCATTTAATAATTGAAAAACATTTTTTTCATCATTTTTATTTTCACTCATACATTACTCCATCAATCAAAAAAAATCGTTTTCTAATCCCTTTTCCTCAGTAATGGAGACCCTTGAGTATTAAAAAGGATTATTAAAGAAGGTTGAGTATTTCATTGAAATCTTATGCTTCGATATCAATTTTAAGACCTTCATAATTATTTTCGCCAAGTACTCAAAAATGTTTAAAATAAGTTACCCAGTTCTTAAATTCAGGCGAAGATATATGAAAAGAGGATTATGATGTATTTTTGTATAAATATATAAAAAATAAACATGAACATAAAACTATTTTTTAATCTTTTTCATTCTATATCATAGTTTTGTATACCTAATCATCAATTATTGATTCTTTGAATTTTCTCTGATTAACAACTCCCTTGTTACTTTGGAATCAACTAGCTCCGGCAGATGACAATTGAAATTAAACATCTTCAATTTGGGTACCATTTCATTCCTCCAGAAGTGTTCATCTCTGGAAGGAATCACATGGTCAAGTGAATGGGGAGGCATTTTGTAAAGACCAGGCAAGCCAAGTGAATGGTAATAAAAATTTCAAACACTTATAATGTCAAATTACTTGATTTATTGGGGTTCGACCCCTGTTTTCATATAACATTTTTAACACACAACATGCTTCCAAACGTCAGACAACGTTTTGAGACGAACTGATACTCATATGTATGGCAGTGAGTGGAGAACACTTCGAGCATCTACTGTGAATTAATGTAGTTTGGAATGATCTTGGTTAAATTTATGCAAAATTGTCCAACTTTCAAGTTGATGCAATGTTATTTTTTTTCAAAATCTTTGTTGTTTTTTCGTGAACTTTCAAATCAAATATCATAAGTTGAAATACGAAACAGTTGTTTTTCCCGCAATAGGGCACCAAAATGAAATAAGAGGTAACGAACACGCACATGTCTGAATTCCTTATGGAATTACCTTTTCAATGCTGTGTCACATTTAGTACTTTCCCTATTCAAATTGTATGATGACCAAGGGGCGGGGAGAGAGGTATGACAGTTGAGGTCACCATAGACAGATGTCTTCCTTGGATTTAAAATCGACGTGTTTTTGCATTTTTTTTCACAACACATATGTTTTGAAGAATTTGTTTTCGACAGCGGGTTGAATCGAACCATAATTAAAATAATTCGTCCGCCATCTTGGAGCCACCATCTAGTTATTTTGCATTGACAAACAATTCATAATTTCCGACCCTGAAAACCACCACTTATCGATTCTGAATGAAATCGGAACATACTTTTAAATTTTGTTCGCCGTGGTAGTGACCAAGGGGTGGAGGAGAAGTATGACAGTTGAGGTTATGATATATATGAAGATGTCCCCATTGGATTAAAAATGGACGTGTTTTTGCATTTTCTTCACAACACATGTGTTTTGAAGATATTGGATCTGTTTCGCTTTCGGTGCCCCACCCTGTATATGTTCGAAAAATGTCTTTGAAGTAGGATCTTTATCCTGATCTTTTTGAGCTAGGATTTCTATCCTGACCTTATATTAAACTTTGGGAAGACGACTTTGTGTTCTTATTCCAAAAACTTAGTCTTCCACATCGAGTATGGACTACTCCCTTCCCAATCAACACTTTAATTACCAAGGGATGCCAAATAGGTGTATAATCTAGGTATGGGCCGCGGTGGCATGCGGGTAAAGTGCTCGCTCCATAAGCCAAAACATCCTTAGGAGCATGAGTTCAAATCTCAGAATCGCCACCGGTCTCGTGCATGGCATCACACGTATTAAAAGGTAAGGGTTACGTCTTCCCCTAGCTCGCACAAGTCTCTGACTTCTGAGGTTTGCACGTAGTGGTGCAACTGGTTGACGAATATAACAATTTTAACAACAATAACAACAATTTTCAATCACATAGTACATACGACGGACCAAAGGAATTACCTCAATAGGCTACAAGAAAAGGATGGCAATAACCAATCATATCCTGATGTATTGACGATGTTTACGATACGGAGATTTTACAAAGTTTGTTATATAATAATGTAGTGGGCAGCGCTAATCAGGTATAAATTTCAAGATGACAGAATCGATTTTTTGCAAAAATCATCATTGATTTCATAAAAGAGATATTTTTTCTATTTGCTCGCTGGTCCCATAAGATACGGGAATCTCTCAGTTTTATTTTTTTAATTCAGCATGTCACTTCAATTTTGTTTCTTGGAAAGTATCATAACCAAAAATTACACAAAAACATTGAGTCATTTGCTAAGGAAAAAAACAGAAAACCGTTCCCGTTTTACCAAGGTAGTGTTTGCTTTTGGTTCACGTGTGGTATATTTTCAATTATAATGGGCAACAGTTTCATATTACCTCAAACAAGATTATCTAAATTGTTTCATAAAAATAATACTTATTCAATACTAGTGATTATCGGAAAACATTATTTCAGTAGTAGATTTTCTTAATTTATTCATGTAAAGGTAGCTAATAAAATCCTAAATCAATGAAAATATTTATTATCTGACGACGGATTATCAAGGTGATATTGGCAGTCGTTCAAATCTCAAATCTTAGTTGTCAACAAAAGAATCTTGGAAAATTGTGTTAGTTATTGTATTGTTAGGGTGTCTAGTTAATTTTTAACTGCGCCATGTTTTATACTCGTGTATATTTCTTTTCTACGTTATTTTCCTTCTAGTTTTTGTGATTGGATATTTTCATTAATTGAAGAATCTATAATATACAGCATGTTTTAGATAGACAGCTAATCAAAATCACATTATAAGAATATCTAGAGTAGAGAATATACTTCATGGTCGTAAGAGTGGTATTGTTTACAAAGTTTAACTTGAATTACCAGTAGGCTAGCTAAGAAGCTTTTCACCTAAGGAGATTTAGTGTCCACAACAAAGAATTCCAGGAAAGTGATGAGGAATTTTATAAATTGTGTAGATTAACGAAAAACACGAAGTCGAACATCATCACTAGATAGGTATAGACTGAAAGTTATTTACAGAGTGGGTCATTGAAAACGAAACAGCGGATCTGTAGGTTGGCAACTAGAGGACATCGTTTGCGATGAAATTCACCCGAAATACATTCCTTCCATCCTTCGGAGCTGTGACCGCCATCCCCCACCCCAAAATTTTTAAAAGAAGGAAAATACCTTTCAAGAGCCGCTGTTTCGATTTCAATGCCCCAGTCATCTGTATATTCCCTGTTACTTCTTTCTGTTTGATTATGTATATTTACTCTTGTATTGAAGCTCCTGGAAGCTACTAGTTGAATACCGAAAGTTTTTCAAATTAATCATAGTGTAACAGTCCTGGAGCTGGACCTGACCACTTATGTTTGGATAATCATAAAGATCTCACGCTGCCTCTCGACGTACTATGAAAGTTCCTATAGTGATATAAATAACTATCTGTAATTGTTCAAAATAAATTAGTTAATTTACTAGTCTTGAATAAATTAGCGGATTGGAGTTGAGTGCATTTTCATTACAATAGTATTATCCCAGAATAAATCAGCAGATGCGTTGATATTGTTTGCAATGTATTGGGTATTCCTGCAATTATGAATTATTATATCAGGATTCTTCGAAACATGGAAGAAATTCGGCAAGTTCATACAAAGTAATAAGAAACATTCCTGAAAAAAGGTGTAATCGGTGGAAAACATGCGAGATCTCTGAATTTCTCAAAATAAGATTTCGCTTGTTTGTTGTTCTTCTGTGTAGTGTCTATGGTGTTTTTCTTCATTATTAATTTTTAAACATTTTCCAACGATTGTAATCCCACATAATTTATTTTATTATTTTTACCTCCATGTCAGAATTCCATTTTAATATATATGTTTTTTGTTCTTATACTTCAGAGTCCTGAAGATGAAACATTATAGTTTCGAAACGTCGACGATTTAAAATTCAGTTTTCTGGTTTTCTTCAACATCCCGACCAAATTCCCACAAATTCAACAATTCTGAGGTTACAATAATTATTGTTAGTGCATATTATTGCCAATTTAACGTGACCTGACTCTAACGTAGATAGAATAAACGTCAAAAATTTGATACATCTCTGAAATCAGACGCGCACACTCCGCAACTGAACTGTCTGATTGGTCCATGTGAAACGCCCATTTAAAGTCTGGTCGATTGCAATTCTTGCGCAAGCGGCTGGCTGTCGTGACGAGTGCAAACGCTCCGCTAAGATGTATACGCTCCGCCATGCCACAGTGCCAGTGATGGTGGGAGGTGCCTATAGTCACAAAATTAAGCTTCTCTGTGAACTGCACTATGGTCTAGGAATATGATACGAACTTGTGTCGACACGCAGCCATGCCGAGTTCACTGGTTCACAGAGTCTGTTGGCTTTGTGTGGCGTCTCTTTCCAACTTTCCATCAGTTCCATTCCGCGCCGCGTGGCTTTGAAGTCACTTTAGGGATGAAATTTGGCACCTAACCTAACCCACCAAAAACTGGCAAATTGTTCCCAAGGAGCAGAGTCATACCACAAGCAAGCAGCACTTCGAGCCAGGAGTTCTGCAGTTTGTGTCTGGTCTAAGAGCTGGCTACCTGTATGTATTTGACCAGACCTGGATTTTTGCACAGTGATTCCTTTATTCCTACCATGCACTAAGCCCAGTGCGGTGACCGTGGTTAATGCGCAGGTAAGAGAGGTATGAAAATTTGGCCAACTTCAAATGTATTTGACGACGTGTGACGTTTGGATATATTAACATTCATTATTAATATTAATCAAAAATAACAATGGCTGACCATTAAGGCGCTCCTAGCATTGTGGCAGACAATTTTGAATGTACCGAAAGTACTTGACCAGGTTTGCCATTAATATATCTTTCCCGCTCCCGACACTGTAAATAGTCATGCTTAGCAACAAAACAGGTAAATGGCCTATATCATTCATTTACATGCCTAGGGTAATAATGACTTTGACAAGTAATACCTTCAGCTTCATTTATATCAGTTTATAGGCTATGAGACTCTTTGAATATTATTTTTGTCTGTTCATTCGGTAACTTAGTTACGCGAACAAGCAACTTAGAATGAAATAGCGGAACGAATAATCAGGAAGGAAGGCTAAGAAAACAAACTTCAATCCTGTCAAATTTTGAAAAATGTCAACAAGTAGCGGAAAAAACGTGATAAGTAACGCGGAATGTATCGACTGACATCCTTGGCAAGCGACAAGCCTCGGTTTTGCCTCGGCTCGTACTCGCTCGAATGTTAACACGTCTTTACCAAATAACAAAATCTTAGCTACTTACTACCATAACAAATGAATGTGTAGACTGCGTAAAGTAATCTCTATCTTTTCTTGGATATTTAGCCATTGTACTCACCCGAACCTATTTATTGTATATTCTCTTATAGCTACTACCATTCGGAAGATGATGAATGAGGCTTAAAATAAATAACTATATGTATACAGGGTAACACGATGGGCTGAGTCGATATGCATATGGGAAACTACTGGGAGTAGAGTGCAATGAAAAATTGTACACGTGAGTTTTTTATTGCATTTTTAACTTTCTTCGAAACATCATGTGTTTAAAGGGCTCCAGTTTTCAGTTATTTGAATTTTTTTGAAAATTTTGATAGATGCATCCCTTTACAATAATATTGCCAGAATTTGCATGAATAAGACCTAAATTATCCTAGATCTCCAGAAATTTATCAAAAAAATTATATGGGGTGTTCAGAAATATTGTTTATTGACACTTCAGCATTTGTTTCTTTTCGATTCTTAAAAAAAATCTCTAATAACCACACGGAAATTTTAGTTTTTTCAAATTTCTACAAAACCGCTTAGTTTAGATATAGGGTTGTAAGCATATATATAATTCTCTTGATCATCAAAGTTTTTGAGGTTATATTGAAGCAAAGAATCATAAAGGATTTTGAATCCAATAAATTTCTCAACTGCTGTCAATTTGGTTTTAGGAATAAATGCAGCACCACACATGCTGTTTTCAAAATCGTGACTGAGGTAGTCGATAGCTTGGAAAAAGGCATGAATACTTTACTCTACCTCTATGTGATCTATCAAGAACCTTCGACTGTGTCTCTTACTCCACTCCAGTTGATAAACCGCGAGTTTATGGCGTCAGAGGAGTATCACTTGATTTGGTACAGTCCTACCCAAGCAATAGAATACAAGTAGTATATATAAATGAAGCATTTTCTGACTTTCAAACTATATCACACGATGTACCTCAGGGATCCGTTCTTGGCCCGTCACTTTTTATTGACCTCTTTCACTTTATGTCTCCTAATGATTGCGTTGCATAGGCAAACGACATAACATTAATAAACATGCAGATAGTCTTTTAAAGACCAGGGCACAGAACTGGTTTAGTGCTCACATTAATCAACTGGTTTTCACCAATGGAATTGCTGGCAGTGAAAAAAGTGTCAAGCTTCTAGGAGCAGTTATGGGTGATAGACTATCATGGTCATCCCATATAGAGCAGTTATGTCATACATTATCCAGTTCACTATTTCTGTTCTGTAACATGAGACAGAAAACTCTGAGACAACATTGTACGGTCGTGTTATTTCTCTTTCAAACTAGTGGCGTAAACAACTTAAGGCCTTCCCGATATAAACTTTACAAATCTCAGATGAATTCACTGAATATTGGACAATTTCTTGCCTCCATAGTTCAAAATGCTCAATTACCATTGTCTCCAATTGAATATCTGAGAGCGCCACCACTTCTCATTAAGGTGTCTTGACTCTACTTCGCGTAGTTGTATATTTTAAGGAATTTTGATTAAAATTTTGTATCTGTTTGACTTGCCAAATATAATTGTAACTTGTTCAAATAAATTATATTCTTTTTTATTCTATTTATAACCCCTCCTATTATTTAGCGTAAAATCCACTGACGTTAAGAAAAAATGGGGTTGTTATTTGAAAAAATGAGTCACACAATTTTCGAGTTGGCCAAATTCGGTGTTTCTCGGACAAATTCTGGCAATGTTTGACCTGCTCGCTTCTCGTTGTTTCCAGAAAATAATTTTTTTTTTCTGTGAAAATTTTCAAATAAATTACTGATAACTGAAGCCCTTTAGACATATAATATGGATATTCATCGTAGACTATAAAAATGCAATAAAAAAACGGAAGTCGTAGAAAACTGAAAATATTTTAACTGAAACGAGCTCCTCGGTACACTCCCGTATACAATTTTTTATTGAACTACTCCCAGTAGTTTCCCATATACATATCGACTCGCCCCATCGTGGTACCGTGTATACATATAGTTTATAATAATATACAATAAATAGGTTCGGGTGAGTAGAATAGTTAGATATCCAAGAAAACATAGAGATAACTTTACGCAGTCTATACATCTGTTATGGTAGTAGTTAAGCTAGCTATCTGTTGTTGTGTTTTCGCAATGAACACATCAACTTTGTAAGACTACAATAAACAAAATATATTAATGGCAAACCTGGTCAAGTACTTCCAAAATTTTATAGTTTTTTGTACCTTCAAAATTGTCTGCCACAACGCTAGGAGCGCCTCAATGGTCAGTTGTTATCTTTGAATAATATTAATGAGGAATGTTATTATATCCAAACGTCACACGTCAAATACATTTGAAATTGCCAAAATATTCATACCTTTCTAAACTGCGCACTAACCACGGTCACCGCGCTGGGTTAGTGAGTCCCCACCTCATGCATGGTAGGTATAAAGGAATCACTGTGCAAAAATCCAGGTCTGATCAAATACATACAGGTAGCCAGCCACTCGCCATTGTAGGACAAATATTTATAATTTTCTCAGAGGGTTTAAGTAAAATACGATTGAAAACGGGGACTCCTGCTTTCGTAAGCCCAATTTGAACCTTTTATGAATAAATATTATTCAAACTTGTTAAATATCTACGGATAGATGAATGAACAATAATCCGCAGTCAAAACATTTTAATCGCGATTTTTCTATTGATACGCCTCATTTAATTAACAATTTTTTCCAACTTAAACGTGAACATTGCATGTGCAATAATTGTTAAATAACAAATCTATTTTTTTTCTTTTTTGGAGCTATTTTTGAAAGATCTTCGAAGAGATTCTCGTTGGAAAATTAAAAAAACTGTTATTTTTCACTTCGTTAACAACAATTTTCTAAGGTTAAATATTAAAAATCGTGATTAATCATTGATTTTTTTATATTATTGATCCGTATTTTGATGATCAGAAGCCACATGAAAATAATTTTTTTACATTTTCATTTCCTGTTTTAAAAATCAACAAATGCACACGTTATTGGTATATCATTGATACCATGTAAGAGTTTGCCAAGCCGTCCAAGGTGGTGGAATAGTGGTGAGTTTCCGAAAAAAATCAAAGAAGGCACAAATGACTCTGTACCAGTGCCGGTTTATCCTATAAGCGGAGTAAGCGGCCGCTTAGGGCCCGGACCCTCGAAGGGGCCCGGTTGTGACACGATTTGTTTATAAGTATAGTATAACCAGAAAATTTTATTCTAGTTTTCTTCCCGTTATTAACGATTTCGCGAATTCGGTATCGACCTTCCTGTTTGCAAAAGAGATTTAAATTTGCCCGCTTATTCGATTGAATTATCATAATCTACGATTTCAACGCAAGCTTGTATTTCACAACATATTTTGTTTTTCATTATTTTGTTCACTCTTTAATATTTAATTTAATGTTTTCTCGTTTTTTTACACATGAAATGTACCTACCTATGTTCCTATGTAATTTATTTGTCGAAATACAATTTTTATTTTTTATTGTAGACACTTTTTTTATCCAGGAGAGGGCCCGAAAAAGTTGACCGTTTAGGGCCCGTAAGCTCTTAATACCGGCTCTGCTCTGTACACGTTATTGCTGAAGATATGTTAGAATATGAATAATGTTCTTTCCTTCATCATGTATCTATCTATGTAACGTTGATAGTGTTTTTCCTCGCTTCAAATTTCACTGAACAAGTGTCGAATGATGAAAATATATTTGTCGAATGACGAAAACATATTTTGTAAAAACTCCTATTTTTTTAAATCGTAAACTACTTTCATTTGCTGTATAATAGAGATATTCCATTTTCTCAATAAGTATTATTTCGGCAAAAAAATCAAAATCAATTTTTGTTAATGGTAATAATTCAGATTCGATGTAAACCACTTGTTTCCTATTTATCAAGCAATCTTTGAAAATCCAGTAGTATATAGACGTTGAAATAAAATATGGTTCACGGTGTCGAATGCCTTCGCTAAGTCTAAAAACACTGTGATACATTTTTGGTTATTCTGACTGAATCATCCATTTGAAATACTGCCAGTTCAGTGGAACATTTTTCTCTGAAGCCAAATTGGGAATCAGACAAAATATTTTTATCGCAAAAATTGACTACCCTATTCTTCATACACTTCTCAAACATTTTTGGGAAGTTATTTGTAACATTTATTGGCATATAATTTGTTGCAGGTGTTTTTTTCCTAATTCAAATATTGGGGTTGTATTTGACTCCATGAATCGTTGAGGAATTTTTCCACATGTAAATATACGAATGAAAATATAACGTAATTGGTCTGATATGTAATGGTAAAAGTAGAAATTTCTTCTGGATCTGGAGAAGTTTTATTTTTTAAACTAAAGATGAACCATGAAACCAACGGAGGTGTTCTCCCAATTGATTAGGAAAATAATTTCAGCTTTGATATACCTAAAAAGCATTGCAAAGTGGTTCTTGTAGAAAACTTTGCCAAGTATTAAACATATATAATTCAACGGTTGTAGGGGGCAAATTCATCCAATCGTTTTTTAATAACATGTTTTTATATCCGAAATTATTGAAACTGAAGTGGAACTTTTATCAAATTACTTTTATCTTCAGCGTAAACTAGCATTGTTTGTAATAAGTGAATTTTTTGTTATAGGAAAATGCAGTTGCATTGGATTGTTTTGCTGTTGATAATACATGTATTTTGCGGACTGAGATCTAATGAATTTAAATGTCTGAATATAACAGGTAAGACTTGATATTTTTTTAACTTTGATTGCCATTTAAATAAAAGTGCAAATAGTTTAAGAAAATTAATATTATTTCGAAAATAAAACTACTTTAAAATAATTATGTCAACTATCAACTATAACAATCTATTACATTTTGATTTTGAAGAGTGTGAATCTCAATTCTTCCAACCTCCCTGATGATCTTTGAAAAATATATTTTCTGGTGAGTGATACCTAGGAATTGGATAAATTACATTACTTTTGTGAAAACACAAAATAATCAGGAAATTACATCTGTAAAATAACGTGTGTAGAATTACAACAAATTGATTGAAAATATTTGTAGAATTACCGGAAAGTACTGAAACTACAGTTGTGAAAATACAAAATTAAATTGAACAGCACAGTAAAAATTCTGAAAATTCTCAAATGCCCAGTGAAACTGAGATTACAGGACCACAGTAACCTCTACAGTGAAAATGTAAAATTTACATAACCGTTGGAAAATTTAACACGATAATCGTTGGTTACATGTCACCAACGATTTTCGTAGTAATTTTACAAAATTCCTTTTCTCTGTGTATGTTACTCCGCACAAAAATGGAAATCTGAGACAAATTTATATGGAAAAATTAAAAAAAAATGTAAATTTTCAAAAATGAAAATTAAGCCGCTATAACTCCTAATAAAATAGAGTTAGTCAAAAATTATTTCACTGTTCTAAAGACCTATTCACCTACGTTGAAACAATTGCAAACAAAGAAATCTTTTTCCGCATATTGCATTATTTTGTGATGAGCTTGTATTTTCAATAAAATGTTGAACTTTCAACATGCTGAAAGTCACTTATCATTCATACAACTGATTTCCTTTTTTGTCCGAAAACAGAGCAATTTCTCGAGCAACGTTTCATGTCAATTATGTATAGATCTATTCCTGATAATAAATTGGCTGAAGCAATTTGAACACGACAGTTACCAGGACCGCATTACTTCATACTACCTACATAAATACCTATGTTTTTATGCAGTTATGGAGGTATTTACAATTCCAATTGTGATAATTGTTTCATAGTCTACTAAAAAATAAAGAACGTTTCGTGTTATGTGAGGATTCTGTTTGTCATGGATAATATCAGACTTTTTTTCTGATGTTTATTTTTCAGAAAAATACATTGCGCCATTTCATTAGATACAAGGTTCAGGATATAATTTCATGTAGAAGATAGTTTGTCGTTTAATTATAATAAATTTGAACAGGTTCGAAAAACTTTGATTTTTTCTGTTTGGTAAAATCTGAAAAGACCAGTTGAGCTGAGGCATTTCAAGTATTTGAGGTACATAGCACAAGACTGCTTCATAATGTGAAAGGCCTCCATTGATGACGTCTACATAATCTATAATGGAACTAAAAGATTTGGTGTGACGGGTTGGTAATTCAAAATGCATATCTAAAGTAAGACTAATTAATAAATTGTCTAATGATTTTGTGGAAGTTTTGTCTTCAAAATTTATATTAAAATCTCGAGCATCGCGAAATCGGTGATAGCAAAATTTCCAGTATTTCTAGAATAAGGTTTCACTGGATAATGGCCAAGTTTATCTGTTTTGTTTCTTACTGACTGGATATTGAACACCATCAGAGAAGTACTTTTTCTGCAGTTCCGTATTCTAAAAAACAGTAATTTTGTACTTGATCAGCAGAATATGGTTCCAAGAATAGTATGTTCATCACGAGCTCAAGAATCAAAATTGAATTGTCAAATCCATCTTCGTCTATCTGTATCCTATGAATTGTTTTTATTTCAACTTTACTATATTTCGATGTATTCAAATATTTCTTGAGTTCATGTGAAATTTCAAATGTACTTCTCTGTTGTTTTTTATCAACAAGGAATTTAATGGAAATATTTCTATTCACTCGAGAAAACCGGCTTAAAGCATTTCTCGGATTATCATTCGTAATGTAATAATGTACTGGAGTATCACATTCTAACAGTAGTATAAGATTTGTCGATTTGCTGATATGCAAGATCTTCTTCAGTGCTAAATTCAAAGTGTTACATTCACTGATATAATCAGTATTGAACATCACTATAACATATGTCACACTAGGCATATCTATCAGTGTTATCGAAAATATCACTTGCCAAACTCGATAATTCAGTCTCCAACTCGCTATAATCAGGCTTGTTCATAATTTTCCC
Organism: Chrysolina americana; assembly: GCA_958502065.1. NCBI lineage: Eukaryota > Metazoa > Arthropoda > Insecta > Coleoptera > Chrysomelidae > Chrysolina > Chrysolina americana. Next base: position 85,399,395 of record OY293410.1, read on the forward strand.
CAGTACTTTGGAAAACACTATTGCGTATTGATCTCCTTTAGGATCATAATTCTGAAATTTAATTTCTTCGGATCTTTTAATGTCCTTCTCTTGCGTATCACTGGACATCATCTACCGTTTTCCTTTGTTTTCATTTCATCCCTCCTCATACCTTTCAGCCTATCCGATTCTTCGATCTTACATTCCAGGTTTGTTTCCTGCAGAACTTGATGTTCCAAGAATCCCTCTTAAAAGCATTTTTCTGTCTTTTTATCACTTCTGTTCATTGGCCGGAGTCGACAGGTGATAGATACCTTGTTTGTAAAAACAAGTGTGATGTGAGTTGTCTAGATGCCAATCCCGACGTCTGATGCTTGCTTGGAGTGTGCACCGACCACCCGGGGTGGTGTATGCCTTAAGGTTTAAACTCCACAGAGCATGTTTCAACCGGAGGCATGTTTCACATGGATGACCATTATAGCCTCTGGAGAAAAGCCATCAGTCCTTGAGGGTGGTGCATGAGTACACGCATGCTATTGGAATGGAGTTTGGGATCGACAAATGTGCCACGGTTCATCTCAAAAGGGGACGATGCGTATAATACAGCGAGGACGTTCAGCTCGTAATACGGAGAGGACGTTTTGCTTGTAATACGGAGAGGACGTTCAGCTCGTAATACGGAGAGGACGTTCAGCTCGTAGACGGAAGCATCCTACATCATCTGGATGCCGTAGATACTCACCTAGGGGTGGAACAACGCCACTACCAAGAGGTAACCACTGTTAAAAACTCTCAATATATGCGGCAAGAATCAGCATAAATCCGACAAATCTGATCTTCAGAACTGTCGGGGAAGAACAAAGTTGCTGCAACTGATATGCTTGTCGTACCGATTCTCCTTCACTTCTTTGGAGTAATGAAATGGACTCAGGAAGAGCTGAGACAATTCAACGTGAAAACTCGCAAAATGATGAATCTTTATAGGAGCTCGCATCCTAAATCGTCTGTTCCACTGTTACCCTAGACAATGGGGAGGCCGTGGACTTTTGAGCTTGGAGTGTCTACTTAACAGAATGGTACCGGATGAAGACTGTAAAGTCATCAGTATTATGCGATAATGAAAAAGCAGAGATTGGAGCATTTCTTTTCGAAGCAGCAATCCGTGCAGCCAATGAACAATGAGCAAATCTGTGGAAAATGAGAGTCTCCTATAGCTATATAAGGATAAGCCAATGCATGGGATCTTTTTCAAGAACATTGAAGACCTTGACCTATCTAAAAACCTGAATTTCGCATTTCTCAGGTCAAGTGGGCTGAAGTCGTGTTCCGAGAGATTCATAATGGCTTGCCAGGATTGTGTCTTCAAGACCCTCGTCTGCCGTATTTAGTCACGTGATGTAGACGGAGGTCCCTGACACTAGATGCAGAGCGTGTTGTGCAGCTTATGCGGTCTCATCCTATATCCACAGGCATAACGCGGCGCTACAAGAGTCCGTTGTGGAGAATGAGAATTGCCGAATCTATTAGAATTACTCATTCCCCACCCACAGGCAAAAACATGCCAATAAGCCTGATGTAGTCCTCCTCGACCATTACAGCAGACCTATTTTCGGCTCCTGGGGAAACAAACATCGTAAGAGGAGGAAAATCGGAAGAAATTTCGAGACTTACTCTTTGAACTCCGCAGACTCTACCCAAACCATTATGTTAAAATGGAAGTTCTGATCATTATACTTGGTGAAATGATGGCACGATGCTGTCGAATCTAAAAATTATACCTGCTTGCAGTGATGCGGCAGAAATCGTAGCCGTACGAATCCAGAAAGACTTAATTCTTGGTTTACTCCGCCCACTCAGAGCACATGATTCTCGGACCCAGTAATCATCCACCCCACGGACGTAGGAAGTGTACTGTGGTTTATGACACACCAGCGCGCCCTTCGGAAGTATCGGGGTTCGGGAGACAGGGCCTGACTGATTAATTCTTGAGGGAGTATTATTACCATTGTTATTTTATTTATTTCATTTTCTATATCTGGGATAAAGTTATTTTTTGGGCTTCCAAATGTATTATGTTAATTTCTGTCTCAGGATCTTAGGCTTGTTGAATTATAACTTCTGTCTACCTGTCTTTCATTGTTTCCTCTTCTGTAAGGTCACTTATTGTTTTTTCCAATAAGCTCGTTTCTTCTTCTTGGGCACTTATGGAGATATCCCCTTCGCAATAGATTAGCTTATCATCTTTAACAAACTTCACTTAATTTCTGAAATTATGTTGAATACAACTCCTATGGAACAAACCGGCACATTTAGGGCATACATGGTGCATAAATGGCTTCAATTTACAGCACTTGTATTTCATTTTATTTTATTGTCGCTCCGCTGATTTGAAAGGTGCCAACAAAATACGGAACTGAACCTTCCATTTTTCCAATGGAGAATGTGGTCGATGTTTGTCCCATCGTTACTCCTGTTTTATCATTTGCGCATCTTATAGGAGACAGAGGCCAAGCTGTCCTAGTTGAACTAACATTGGCACGCATTGTGAAAGGGAAATAAATAATAACAAGAATCACTTTTGATACATTTCCTCTATAACAGATGTTGTTTATTGTGCAATTAGAAAAACAAAATCACAATTAAAAGTGATCAATTAGAAGGTGGTCCGTTTAACACGAATTGTTGGGATTGAACAATGGAATACGCCTCTACACTCAGATAGGAAAAGCACCTGACTGGACCTTCCTTTTCTGTAGCACCTGTACTACAACAGTATTCAGGGCACTCATGCTACCCTTTTTTTTCGTTTTGAACTTTCTACCCATTCCACCGGTTGTCCTAACAAAGAGTAGAGGTTCTATACAGAACAAGAGAGATCACATGACCTTTTTATGAATGGAGTAGTAAAATCGTTTTGAAATCCTTGAAACTACTGTACTTTTAATTTCATTCATAAAATTCAAAATCTGGTTGGATTCTGGTGTCACCAATCACGAGCCTAGTTGGCAGGTCATGTGACATCGACGTCAGAGTTAGAGAATCAGAAGAAGAAAAAGAAATTGTAGATTGTGGGTTACATAAAGCTGCGTTTTATTGGACCTCATTCCGATACCGGTTTGATAGAATCAACTGACATATGACACGAATACAATGATAAAAATGTCAGAACTGACAGATAAATGACAATTTATTCCCAACCCGGTATCAGAATGGCGCCAATAAAACGCGGCTATAAACATAACGGCTACAATTTGACATTATTTAAGAAACGAATAAATCATTGATTTTTGATAAGATATAGTTATATTTATAACCATATTAAAGGTGATATGCGTTGGTTTATACGGAGAGAGCATTTTTAGTTATACTTTTCACTATCCATTTTTATGTGCTGACCACTGCAATCATTATGTTGGTTTTGTTTTCTCTTCTAATTTCGCCATGAAAATTTTTGTTCATTTACATTTTACCTGCGTAGAGAATTATTTCAAAGGCGTGCTTGGGCATATACCATGCAAAAAACAAGAGGTGCCTAAGCACGTGCTAATTTCAACAGGGAATTTTTTTACAAATGTCTTTTACGTTCAATATTTACTTAGGTACAAAATACTTTTTATAATAGTAGAAATATTCATGGGAGTTTGCTTGAACCTACGCACTGAGAATCAAGTTCAGTAATTAAATGTAACATTAACCAGTGACAGTGTTCATAACAAAATAATTTCCAAACAAATATTTAATGAATAGACCATAAGAGTCAGAAGGACCTTACCACATTTTTATAGGTGTTTTAAACTGGAGAAATGTACTCCGATGAAGATCATGCTATAACGAGTAAAACCTATTTTTGGATAAGATGGAGTTCGACTGATAATCCAATGGATATCAATCCATTTTCTACTTGATTCGCTCTGTTGTACATAAGCAGAATTTGTTACGAGTGTAATCATGAGTGAATTTTATATTATAGAAAACACTGACATTTGCATAAAGACTTCATGAATATGCAGTCCTGTCTGAAGAAAAACATATTTTTTTAAAAAAATTTAATAAAAATAAAACAACCATCCTCGTGTTACATAACTAGTATTAACCATATAATTATAAATGTTTTACAAATAATATTTCCATTACAACAGTAAAAAATTATCTACAATTACACTTAATTTTTTTACGAGCCCTGGTGATGATATGCAAACTCTGAAAGAGAAAGAAAAATATCAGATTTTTGTATTCAAAAGAGAATATTTCTTACCTTTATTATGAAAGAATTTTTCCTCGATAGCATGAATCAATTCATTTATAATTGAATATAAATCCTTAGATAACGTTGGTATGGCTAATTTTATCTCCTCACATACATGAACATATTTTTGAGAGCAGTAGGTACATGAAACATAAAAACATAGGGTGAAACAAAATAATACGCTATTATAGATAGGTACTCACAGTGGGACCTTATGTCCCTGGACATTCTAACAATACTATCAATAATCCCAAATTCATAACTGCTAGGTACTAAAAATGTATGGATTCATGAGAAACATTTTGGTCTGAATATATACCAAAAAATGTATGTTCTTTTACAACACACTTACATCATATTCATTTGTGCTGTAATATTTGTAACTTTCTCAATTTCTTTACTCTTCGATTGTTAGTTTCTTCCCTTTTGAACTTACGGTTGGCATATTTTGCAATATAAAATATCCTCATTCGTATAAACAACTGCAATAAATAAACATGGAAATTCTTCACAAGCGTGTACAAATGGAATTTCTTTAAATTTTTTATAAAGTTGTTCTCCTGTTTTTGCTACAGTTCTGATATTTTCCATAAGAATGTTTTCTATCATCGACACATAGTCCACAAATGAATCTTCTGGCATTAACAATTTTCCAAAGGCTCCTTTTCTGCTTCCATATTTGTCAGTATCACCTGAAAATACATTTCAAAAAGAATAAACTGCTGATAAAATTAATTCACTATACCTACCTTTGAAGTGGCAGAATAGTTTAGTAGAATCTAGACTATCCGTTGACTGGGCATAATCCCAATGATTGTTTCCAGTTATCATGGATTCCTCTTGCCATAAAATCTAATGCATTTTTTGCCGGAACAAATTCCTTTCCCTTTCCATAAAAAATATAAACAAAAAATAACTTTCTTCCACATACTATTTTCAGGATGAGTTCTTACCCAAATCATGAAATCCAATTATTTCATCATTTTTTGGATCATACTGAATACCTGCTTTCAAAGAAACTTCATCCATAGAGAGAATACATATTTTCTCTAGTTCGCCTTTTCCTTGTAGTCTCAATTTGAGGCTCCTAAAAACAAAATCATTCAGTCCAGGTTTTTCTGAATATTTTCAACATCCTCCTCAAAGTTGACACTGAGGGAAAATGACAATTTTTGGCCATTTGTCAATATGCTTTTTGTCTGATGCTATAAAAAAAGAGAGAGTGCATGCTGTTTGAACTCCTTCGTATATCTCCTGCCCTTTGGTTTCCTATCCTTCAGTTCACTAACAATCGTAGCAGTATTTGCGAAAATCTGTGGAAGGTGACTATCACATGCTCTCTTAAATATTTCTTTGGAAATATCTTCTTCCTTCATTTTCATTTCCTCTATTAAGTGTTCCAGTTTAGCTTTTTTGATCTCCATCTTTTTTATTTCAATAGATTTAGACTGAAAAATATAATAAGTATCTGACAAAGATTCTGGATATTTTTTATGCATTACCTTCACTAAATCCCTCAACTTCTTTTTCCTTGGTGTCTGTGAAGAAAGATCCTTCGATGTTTGGGTTTGACATTCCGAAGCTATTGAAAAATGTGTTGGAGTTTGTTGATCCACTTATGTAGTTACTTCTGTTTGTGTCTCTTTGTCAAACCTTGACTTCTGAAACAAATTCAAGGTAGGAACTGCAGTTCGATTTAAATTATGATTAATGATGTATCGATTTTCAAAATGTGTGCTACAAATCCTATTATTTGAATATAACGTGTCATTACATCTTCATCATTACAAGCCAGTTTCCATTGAAGAACTCGGTCAATATCTTTCGGGTTGGGAAATCTAAAAATTCGTATCTTTTCCAAAGTACGCGAGCTACAATAAAATCTGTTAGGACACTCTTTAACAGAGTACTTAGAGTCATTTCCAGTATTTCTACATTCCATGATGACATGCAAAAATTTATATGATATTGGTAAATACTAATTCTACTAGACTACTTACTAATTTACTACTTCAAACTAAACGATGAAAGACTTCAAGAAAAATCGAGCAGTCAATCATTAGATATTAGAATATTTAACAATTGATTAGATTCTGAATATTCTGATATTTGACAGACAAATGTAAAATGTAAATAAACATCGTCGTAAAATTCAAGGCCATTAGTCCATTTTCGCGCCATATCTAGAGATATTTCTCTTGTTCTGTATAGAACCTCTACTCTTTGGTCCTAAGAAGGATCAACATAACAGGTGATGGAACCCGACGGAGACTCGGGCCTAGTCGTCGCCAGCCGCGGCATACTCTGCACGTGAAGCAGGCAGTGAGTTTTAGGGCTCTGATACGGCACGACGCAAAGCTCGCAGCTTGCTGTGATCCGGTTTTCGTGATTACTTAGGAATCGGTTCATCCCCGGCAAATATTTGTTTCACAGCTACCTGAGACATTCTTCTAGTGCTCGTTCAAACTGACTGTACTTGGTGCTAATGAGGAGGTCTTTTGGATTTACCTAGTGTCGGAAGCAAGATTTTCATTCATTACATGGAAATGATTGTGAAAGTGTAGACCTTGGAGCCACTCTTTAAGTCGATGCCGTTAGATGTAACCCATTCATAAAAAGCGGAGGCTGACGCAATGTAGTAACGAACAAATTAAAGCTCGTTTTGCAATTCATGTATGAAGTGGAGACTGGAAGACGCGCAATTTTAATTCCATTAGAAGGAATACATTTAAATACACTAAAAGTTATCGGACTAGACTCTGAAAAGTGTTTTCTTTTTCATAATTAAATGGTGATTTATTCAGAGATTAGGGAATTCAGGGATTGTGTGCAGTGCTGAAAGATTTAAACGATGCCTAAAGGAGATTAGTGGAAGCACTTATTAAAATGTTTGTTTTTGTTATGGTTAAATTGTTTGAGTGATTTATTAAGTGATTATTTGACGCTTGTTAACTTGGATTACGGCTTTTAACATGGATATTACTCTCTTAACATCAAGTAAGTAGGTACCTAGATATTTCACACTTTTTACCACCCCTCAGATACCTTATCATTTAATTTCCAATTCAGAATTTTCACAATGAAACAAAGGATTAGGATATTAAGTATATGTTTAATAATTATTTGTTCTTTCATTTAGATTTTTTGATTTGGTATCTACCAACATGCTAAGATACTCTTGTGATCTAGTTACATACAGTGTGAGGAATATTTTTCGTTCCTATTTAAGTATCGGATTTTTTTTGCTGAAATTTTATTGCAATATTTTAATATAGAATTTCGATACTTTCGATAGATTAACACATAACTCCTTTGTTTGGTTGATTTTAAGTATTGAAGAAGATAATAATGAAACTCTGCTTTAACACAGTTATTATTGATGAATTCAAGTTTTCGACATTAGCGAAGTGTTTCCTAAATCATTAAAAACGGAAAAAATATCGCATTTTGAAAATGTAACAAAATTTTTATTTTATCTTTAAAAAAATATATAAATTCAAAAAATAACTTTACCCAAACAGCCTGAATTACATGAAATATAAATTTAATCTTATCTATCGTTACTCAAAGAAACCTAACAGTAATAATAATAAATGTACCAACTTATTATTTATTCACATACTCAATTTCATAATTATGTGCAACTAGTAAGAGGCTGTAATTTAAAAAAAACACAAAAGGACCAGCTTGTGCGTGGTTAACTTACTAACTAAAAACAATAATAAACAAAAAATGACAAATACCTCGACAAATACCTACAACTATGGTACAACGTTGATTGATAAGTATATATGACTTTATAGAGGAAAAGTAATTATTAGTGACATTCGTAGGTAGTTGAGTAGTGAACTGACAGAGCTTAGGCTACTTAGGTAATTTATACTGAACTGAGTATCTATTTGAAACGGCATAAATAAGTACTTACTTATACTTTCCCTAATATAAGTTATTGACCACCAAGATCTTATTAATTTTCAACACTCCAGGGACATGAGGTACAGAAAAATACGTTTGGATTCTTCTTGAAGTACTTTTATACCGAAGTTCGCTCTATCGGTATTCATTCCAAAATTCTGAATTTAGTAGAGTAGACCTTTTCGTTTGATTGACTAACATACAGTCCTGGATGACAGGGGCGACGGATAGGTATATCTTAACAAAATTCTTGAATGCAATAGAAACCAGAATTTTGAATCGGTTTGCTGATTGAATATTACTCAATAGGGTATTAAAATTCGAACATATTATTAACTAACATAAAAAGGCATTATTTTGGTAATTGGCACAGTTACTGAACGCATCCGCAAATTACAGACACCAGGTCTATATCTATGCGGTTATTGCTTGAATATTGAGAAATCATAGGTAAAAAAAAATTAGTGCATTTTTCAAATAGAAGTACGTACTTAGGTATAGGGTGCTACCACTAACACTCCGTACAAATTCTGCATCATGTTTTCTCGAATATTGTCCCAATTTATCTACCTATCTTGCATGGCATTAGACGGTAAAATGTAAGGGCTACGTCTTCCCTAGCTCGTACAAGTGTTTCGAAGACTTCGGAGGGTTGTGCTCGTAAGGAAGCAGTCGGTTGACGGAAATAATAATTTTTTAATTTTTAACAATCTAGAAAGAATCAATAAATATACGAACCTCTTTACATGCATCATTGATGAAATTAGTGTGCCTGACTTTTGACTCTTCGAGTTGGTTTATGTTTTGATTTTTTGCACATTTTTTTTTCATTTCGAACCTTGATGGCGGTCTTTATCATCTGATATGACATAGATTTTGGAGTTAACAGTTCCCCAAAATGCAAAAGAATTTCGGAAAGAAATTGGTCCCCTTTAGGTCTCTATTAATTGACCCAGCTAATCTCACATCTCCTGGAATAGGACAATAATGAAAACAACACAAACGTTTGTATTTCTGAGAATCAATTGTATTTCCATAAAGTGAAAGTGAATTAATAAATTACCTACTTCCTCTATTTTTATTCGTTTCACGCGAAAAAGCTGGAAAAAGAGAATTAGGAATAAAAATATCCAATTCAGAGGCATGCTTGGACCAATTAGCTAAACAAACAAACACTTTTGCTACTTATAACAGTTGAAATAAAGATTATTGCACGGATTATTGATACCAGTTGTGTTGGACACGAACACAATCATAAATACCTACCGATTATGAACAATATGAACTCATTTTTGTCTCGTCGTTCTGAGAAATATGTTGATAAACCTTATTGGGCAACTATTTCGTAGGTACCTATCAGCTTATGTTTTATTTACTTATATGAAAAACTGAATGACCCTAGTTAAGAAAATTGTTTTCATTCACAAGTAAAATTACATCTTTATTTAAGTAAGAAAAAAGTGCAGTATTAAATTGGACTTTTATTATCTTATAATTACAGAATAAACCACGTACGCTAACTAAACTAAATATTTTCTTTCACTCCCAGAATACGCCTCCCATACCAGATTGGCAAGAGAGGCCTGAATTATTTCGTGTTCGAGAAGAGATAGACGTCGAAAATCTACTTTTCAGGTTTGGTACTAATCTATTGCAAATTAAGTACCTACCTACTACGATATATTCTATTAAGTAAGTGGTAGGACAGCCATTTTCATTACATGTGTCATGTTCAAATGAAAGCATTGTTCAATTTAGAGTTTATTGCTTTGGTATTGTTTCAAACATAAAAATAATTACTGTTAAAGTCACTTTACAGTTCGCAATTTTCATTGCATGCAATAACTTTATTGTAGGAGTTTTCAACCAATGAGATGCTATTTGACAGCTGAGTAGCATCTATTGCATGCAATAAAAATTGCGAACTGTTAAGCAGCTCTTAGTCAACCTAGGGAGATATGCAATCGCAGCCTTTTCCCTAGGCTTGTTGATGAACTACACTTCTTTGGTATTTTGATGTTTCAAACTTTAGCCAGCGTATGCCATGTAAACTCTCGAAAATCGATTTTTTGACGATTTGGTAAAATAATTCACTTTTTATACTATAAAAAAACTCTTTTAAAATGTATCAAAGTTCATTGCGTGGTCTGGAAGATCTAAGCGAGAAAAGAGAAATGATGGGAACGTACAAAGCGATTTTGTTCAATACTAGTTGTAGAGACAATTCATAAATTTTCGGCTCTTTTAATTTAACTTAATTTTTAATTGCATTATTTTTTTGTTCATGAAAATATGGAACGCACTGACAAAGTACCTACCATTAAATCAGCAATATTGAAATAATTCGGTATAAGTACTTACTTATGAATAAGAATTAATGAAATGATTTGGATCGGAAAGTTTAGAAAGGTGATGACATCACATTTATCGAGATGAAGTGCAGTTTATTCGTCAGTGACCAGTTGAAAATAGTGTAATTCAGCTGTTTAAAATAGTCATTAAGATTTTGAAGTCATGGGCATACTTATAGGAAGTTAAACTTGAAGGAATATCATTAATACACAGTATAAACAACAGCGGACCAAGACTAGACCCCTTAGAATGTAATTGCTTTCCACTAAAATTACTTATTTTTGAATAAGATACCAGATATCAGGTCTGCAGTTGATTACAGATCTCTGAGCGTTCCACTATCAGTTTATTTCTATGTGAGATAGGTACTTAAGTATATGTAAGTAATGAGAATTGTTCGAAATATTGAGTTACACTAGATACACCGTCCTAAACGTAGAGCGACAAAGAAGATATCACCATTATGAACAATTAAAAGAATTTGATTCAATCAGAATTAGCATTGAACATAATTATATTTATAATAATGACGTAGACAGGCATACAAAAAACATCGAGATGTGTAGAAATCCTCTGTTAGTATCATCTTTTGTCATAACAATTTCACAATACGAAAATTTGAAAATTATAATCATCGTCTGCTTCCTCATAATTCAGGAACACTGGGTACAGGAATATTATATTCCTCTTTCTTATCAATTGTACTGATACTGAACACGCTTGACAAATTGTTTCTGTGAATTTGTATGAAGTGAACGGGATTTTAAAATCTCACTGCAACTTGAGATCACCGAGACTTCCACATCTTTTTTTAAAGTCACATGTTTATCATCACATAACTGATCATATGCTTTAAGTATCTACTCGATATACAAGAGTAAAAACGAGAAGAAAATAAATAGCATTGTATCATCAAATTAACTTCAAATATTTAATTCAAAATTTTTATTTCCATTCTACTGATTTGGTCCGCATCAAGATATCAAATACTGATCTATAGACAAGTTTTCTGACGTAAATAACATGCAAACTAATCATTTCAAAGTGGGTTTGTATGTAACACTTTCAATAAATACATAATTCCAAGTAGAATAATTCCTACGCCTCTCACCAGATTCTCTGAGCCTGAAACTGCGTACTGCACTACAATGTCGGGCTCACTGTAACAGGTAATTCATGTTTTATTTAAAAATCATTAAAGTTCCCATTCAGAAGAAATAGAAGCTGTAAAAGCAACCGCATGCATATTTCACAAGTGGCCGAGGTCGCTTTCAATACAAGCAGCGCCCTCTTGTAGACACCACTCCAAGTTCTGCCGCGCCCGTACTCCGGCTGGAGCTCCGGGCGGAATTCGAATTTTCTAAAACTCATTTACGACTTTTTATTTTTCACCTGCACGCAGATGCTATGGTTAGAATTTAATTGATCATCGGAGGGTACATCCCTGCAACACCTGTTAGTTTATGGAGTTTTATACATGCATGCTCGTGGTAATACATGACATTCAACGAGGCAAGGCTCACTTTACCGGATTTATTGAAAGGGGTGTGGTGCTGGATTCTGAAATTTAAATAGGCCCTTCCGGATATTGTTGTAGTTAACTATCTAATGGCAATTTTATTCGTAAACTCTGATTGATGATATGAAGGAATATCTCAGACATGGAAAATGAAAAATGGACATTGAAGAACTGATTCAATATTGTGAACCAGCCGCAGTGTTTGAAACCAGTTAACCCAGAGTTTTCCTGCTTTGTAAAAAAATAATACTTAATTATAGCTGATAATAAAAATGAAACTGATGATAATTTGAAATGATTCGAGCTAGTGCAGTAGTTTGGAAGAAAGGAACAGTTAAAAAAAATCGCTGATGTGGAAGTTGTTATGAAAATATTAAAACAAATGATACGATCACAAGGCATGACCGTAGAAAAAATGGAATATCGGCATGAATCAATCAATCAAAAGTAAGTGAGTGAACGTCTTGAATTGTGCAAAAAAAAACATTTCAACCACATTCAATGAGATACCGCGGGAAGAAATGGTGTAATGAGATTACGCGAAAGAAGAAACAAACAACATACTTACTTAGGTATTGAAAGGAGATCATAAAGAATACTCAAAATACTATTTGGGGATGTGTTAAGTAAACACAAACTATAGCTCTTCGCAATTTGACTGCATGTGTTAAGTGTCACTAATAATACATGGTGTAGTGAAAATAAACAACTGTGATGAAAATATATGGTGAATGAATTGAAAATTTTTGTCATCTTTTTAGAATACCTACTTATATGCTACTCGCTGAATATATGAAAATAACTAGATAAAGTCGGATCAACCATAAGCTCTTGTTTGCTTTCAAATCAAAAAATTCAAAATAAAGTGACATTTGAAGGTCCGTTTTGTTGTCCGTTCCTTTATTATATCATGGTAATTTTTTTAGTGAACTGCAAATACGTTTGTATCTATTTCATGACCAGCCAAGGTATACAAAAATACCTTAGGGCCGTTTTCAGTGAAATAACATAAAGAAAACTTCGATAATATGTTTTAGTGCGTACCTAATTGATTATATAAAGGTAATCAATTAATTGGTAAAGACGTAAAATGTAATTAAAATAGTTTATTCAGGGTATCTGTTCACCCATTTTCTTGCCGCTCCCGGAATTATTTCGTTATTTGTAGCATAATCATCCACTTATAACTTGTAATGATTATATTATATGAAGGATTAAATGCATCAATTTCATTGTAATACCTTTTGGAATATTATCGTATAGGCTATCATCACCAACTTATATGAACACAAGTTTAATTGGTTTTAAAACACTACAGAACGTATATAGGATGCACATCTGGATCTTCGTACCTAATACCATGCTAGCTCAATGATCCTAACCAGCAAATATTACTGATACATTGATAAACACTAGTAGAATATTTTTGAGATTTTCATATATTTTTCAAGTCACATAGTTAACTAAATTGACATACTTATAGCTTACGGATATGTTCCGCGCTAAATTAATGATTAGTCTCTGATTTATAATTTGTGTTTAAAGCTACAACTGTCACCAGGGCAACTCCATTCTTTAAATTCATCAGTATGGTTACTAATTGATATCAGTGGTTGAAAACTTGCAAGACAAAGTAGGTGAATTTTTATATTATAGAAAACACTGACATTTGCATAAAGACTTCATGAATATGCAGTCCTGTCTGAAGAAAAACATATTTTTTTAAAAAAATTTAATAAAAATAAAACAACCATCCTCGTGTTACATAACTAGTATTAACCATATAATTATAAATGTTTTACAAATAATATTTCCATTACAACAGTAAAAAATTATCTACAATTACACTTAATTTTTTTACGAGCCCTGGTGATGATATGCAAACTCTGAAAGAGAAAGAAAAATATCAGATTTTTGTATTCAAAAGAGAATATTTCTTACCTTTATTATGAAAGAATTTTTCCTCGATAGCATGAATCAATTCATTTATAATTGAATATAAATCCTTAGATAACGTTGGTATGGCTAATTTTATCTCCTCACATACATGAACATATTTTTGAGAGCAGTAGGTACATGAAACATAAAAACATAGGGTGAAACAAAATAATACGCTATTATAGATAGGTACTCACAGTGGGACCTTATGTCCCTGGACATTCTAACAATACTATCAATAATCCCAAATTCATAACTGCTAGGTACTAAAAATGTATGGATTCATGAGAAACATTTTGGTCTGAATATATACCAAAAAATGTATGTTCTTTTACAACACACTTACATCATATTCATTTGTGCTGTAATATTTGTAACTTTCTCAATTTCTTTACTCTTCGATTGTTAGTTTCTTCCCTTTTGAACTTACGGTTGGCATATTTTGCAATATAAAATATCCTCATTCGTATAAACAACTGCAATAAATAAACATGGAAATTCTTCACAAGCGTGTACAAATGGAATTTCTTTAAATTTTTTATAAAGTTGTTCTCCTGTTTTTGCTACAGTTCTGATATTTTCCATAAGAATGTTTTCTATCATCGACACATAGTCCACAAATGAATCTTCTGGCATTAACAATTTTCCAAAGGCTCCTTTTCTGCTTCCATATTTGTCAGTATCACCTGAAAATACATTTCAAAAAGAATAAACTGCTGATAAAATTAATTCACTATACCTACCTTTGAAGTGGCAGAATAGTTTAGTAGAATCTAGACTATCCGTTGACTGGGCATAATCCCAATGATTGTTTCCAGTTATCATGGATTCCTCTTGCCATAAAATCTAATGCATTTTTTGCCGGAACAAATTCCTTTCCCTTTCCATAAAAAATATAAACAAAAAATAACTTTCTTCCACATACTATTTTCAGGATGAGTTCTTACCCAAATCATGAAATCCAATTATTTCATCATTTTTTGGATCATACTGAATATCTTCTTAGAATACCTACTTATATGCTACTCGCTGAATATATGAAAATAACTAGATAAAGTCGGATCAACCATAAGCTCTTGTTTGCTTTCAAATCAAAAAATTCAAAATAAAGTGACATTTGAAGGTCCGTTTTGTTGTCCGTTCCTTTATTATATCATGGTAATTTTTTTAGTGAACTGCAAATACGTTTGTATCTATTTCATGACCAGCCAAGGTATACAAAAATACCTTAGGGCCGTTTTCAGTGAAATAACATAAAGAAAACTTCGATAATATGTTTTAGTGCGTACCTAATTGATTATATAAAGGTAATCAATTAATTGGTAAAGACGTAAAATGTAATTAAAATAGTTTATTCAGGGTATCTGTTCACCCATTTTCTTGCCGCTCCCGGAATTATTTCGTTATTTGTAGCATAATCATCCACTTATAACTTGTAATGATTATATTATATGAAGGATTAAATGCATCAATTTCATTGTAATACCTTTTGGAATATTATCGTATAGGCTATCATCACCAACTTATATGAACACAAGTTTAATTGGTTTTAAAACACTACAGAACGTATATAGGATGCACATCTGGATCTTCGTACCTAATACCATGCTAGCTCAATGATCCTAACCAGCAAATATTACTGATACATTGATAAACACTAGTAGAATATTTTTGAGATTTTCATATATTTTTCAAGTCACATAGTTAACTAAATTGACATACTTATAGCTTACGGATATGTTCCGCGCTAAATTAATGATTAGTCTCTGATTTATAATTTGTGTTTAAAGCTACAACTGTCACCAGGGCAACTCCATTCTTTAAATTCATCAGTATGGTTACTAATTGATATCAGTGGTTGAAAACTTGCAAGACAAAGTAGGTTTTGGTCTGTCAATTAAAACTATCATGAATACCTGAAAGATTTCAACTTCTGAAATTCACAAAGACTTTATTCAAGATATCCGACCATTTGAATCGGGTTACTTATTTCTCAGTTGAATCGTGCCTTAAACATAGATACGCTAACTAGATTACTGCTAACCGATTAAACCTGTTGATAATCTGCATAACTCAGATCAAAATTTCCCAGCCTTAATTTATTTCAATTTGGTTGTTTTAGCATAGACAGGTGTAAGAAAATATCACGCATTTATAAACTGCCCTAGAAAGTCGTAACACCTGTTACTGTAATCTATAACACTTGTTAAATACGATACATTTTTACAGTTTTTATAATTACCAAATGGTTAGTAGTTGAATTACAGGAATTTTTTTTAATCTTTCGAATTGAGTGTCTTTCGGACAGGTTTATATTTCAATAATTGTGATACAATTACGTAACATTAATTTTACGCTGCCGTGAAGCTTAGCGCTATCCGTCTTGCTGGCGTTGCCATTTTGCTAATGTCAATCTCGTTTTTAAAGTTTTTTACGCATTCAATGTTTTTATTATTATCCATGACGTAATAATTCTTCTGTTTGCAAACGTCTTATAAGGTCAATAAAACACTAGTGTCTTATGATAAATTAGACACTGTGCCACCCTGCCTGCGTTTTGAGTGATAAAAGAGAAACACTAATTTATTGGCCCCGTTTGTATAATTGCAAGGACAACTATTTCAATCCACTATGATCCCTAACGAAAACGAATATGAAAATCGCTAATATTGATCTGACAGATCATTAATAATCAATGGACGTTTGTTTCATCAAGTTACTGTTTTTTTATGGCATAACCCTCTCAGAAACTCATGAATGGCATGTAACTCCTCAATTTAGGAAGTCTTCTTGTTTATAAAATAACAGTTGTGAATTAAAACAAAAGCAAACACTCGTGATGTTTTATATGGCTAATTTGGACTCTTACACACAATACTTGAATAATAATTTTACTGTACGTTCAAGATCTCGATTCTATGGACACCAATGTTTCTTGCATACTCATCAAGTTTTTCTGTAATTCAGTATTTTCTATGATATTCACAAAGACAAATACGATATCAGAACTGTCTTCTCAAAATAACTAACACTTTGCTAACACCCCCAAGCGATCCATTGAATGAGAGGAATGTCAAATATTAGTATAAAAGCTTCTTAACATAATTTTTTCATTGAATGATGACTGCAAGTATATTTTGAAATTAAATCAATTAGTTATTCAATATTGAAACTCAAAAAGCCTATCAGGAAAAAAGTAGATTGATAAGTTTATTTATTGTACGAATACTTGGATGAGGAATATTTTGGTTATTATTATCATTATGGTTTCCTCTTCAGTCTAAATTCCCATCTATGATCTATTCAATTGAAAATTTAATTTTCGTTTTAGACTTGTTTTAAACTTATTCGGAAACGTCCAAACACGATTTTTTTCATCGGCAAAACAGATTTCTCTTCACAAGACCTACTTAATTGTGAAGTGAATAAATAAATAACTAAATGATCGAACTTGCCAACTTTAGGAACATATTCAGATATTGACAAGATCAGGAAGATGTGTTAGGTACCTATGCATGTTTAAAACGTTTTCAAAGTTTTGTTGATGATTACATCGAGAACTAATTTATATTTTGCACTCAATTTTGCATAACTGATAAAACAATAATTTGAACAATTTGAATGAATACGATACGAAAATATTTTCATTTTGTTGGAGGAATAGAGAGAACATATTCACCTCATAACGGAAATTTTGACACATCAATGAGTTAGGACTAGGAAATCGACGGAAATAGATTACATACAATTTTGTAAAATGAGCTATGGCAGCTTGACGTACCTACGTTAGCAGAAGTTAGACAGTTAAATCCCCCTGAACAAAACACTGAACTTTCCATAACCAGTATTATTCATATATCCTATATCCATATCCTTGTCTGACGTGTTGTTTAATCATTACGCGGGCGTAAAGTACTTATTTATTCGCATTCTGCAAATTTACCCTAACAAATTGCGACATATTGATAGGTGGAAATGTAATTTCTTCGGTTTGATAAAACGAAGAACTTGCAACTTATAATTACTTGCGATGTGGGCTAAATTGCCTAATTCGGGTGTAGACATCCCTGGGTCATAAACAAAGGAAAACAACGTAGAAACCAGCGAGTTCTTGAAATTTAATCTCCTCGTATGTTCTCTGTTATTTGCAACTCGAAGGGAATATTATATGAGTAACAAATTGAATCGTTAATTTCAACGGGGGATTGCATCCATCTTCTTCTGAGAAATTTGCTGAAATGTTCCAACTTTAGCATAATCAGGTTTGACTCCAGCGTAAAGTAAGTCATTCGTCGAGGGGTGTTGTGCCAATTTGGCTGTCTAGCAGACTCAAATATTCTTTTTGAATCAAAATATATACTTAGTTGTGGGATAGTAAACAGTATTTTTTATGATAAACTAGCAGCCGTTGAAAAACAATATTCCCAATTGACTTGAATTAGTAAATATAAAGTTACATACTCCTCCAAATGAAAAAAAAATAGTTTTACTTCACTTTATTCATCATTCTTTATTGAATTGATTCACCATCTGCAGAATGGTTTGGTTGAAGATAACGATGAACAGTTGGAAAAAGGAAATATTCTCAAATAATTAAAAATTGTTCATTTCTTCAAATGAAAAACAACCTAAGATAGAAATGAAGATTTTTTTTTGTATCTACTATCTAACAGATATTGTGATAAGACCCTAACTAGAAAGAGAAAATCTGAAAGTGAAAATTTTCATTTTCATTCAGATACTCAGTTGATTTTTTTAACAATTCAGTTTTCATTGAAAATTCATGAATATTTCTTGTGCGACGACACCTTGAAAATTGTTTTTTGACATAAACTTTTTATGGAAATATGAACAGGATGTTCATAAAGTCCGATGTGGAATCACCTGTGATAAAGATAAACTTTAGTAGCGATTTTCCACTGTTGAAGATAACCTCTTGGAAGGTATTCATGTTGCAAAAAGGGATTATTCTCAAAGAATTCAAAATTGTTTTTTCTTCAAAAGAAAAATAACCCACAGCTTCTGCCTTACTAGCCACTGAGCAAAACTGAGTAGATTTTGTAAAGTGACATGAATAATTTGGTTAATGTGCCATTCTCAAGTCGTAGATTCAAAGAGCGCTATGTACGCTACGGTTGCGCTCGCGGTTGCGATGCATTCCAAATACAGCTAGCTTCATTTCAAATGTATGGGGCCACACAGAAACTCGTGTACTTTTCGATGCGTTCGCGGTGTTGTCATGTTGCCTAGTGTTTGAATGTCGACTATATTTTGAAAATGTCGTTAGCGCCTGTACCTGCGTTTGCAATACATAGCTTTTGGTGTGGCCACTGCTCATAGCGAATATCGCGTACGTAGCGAACATATCATACTTAGCAAACGTAGCATAGCGCTCGGCGAGGCCATGGCATTACTGGAACGAAATTGTATCGATCAACAGTAATATTTCCCAGTGCAAATCCTCTTCATAGCAGCTTCAGTTCTCTGAATAGTCACTTTCTTTCTATCCTACAAGTTTTCTGGAATTCCTTAATTTTGTCGGCAAAAATTAGTGAAATATTCAAAATTTTTATACCTGCTAATAGTTCACGAGCATAGGGTCCAACAATATTTTTGACTGCGATGAAGTAGATATACCTACCAATCCGTACCGCCTTTAGTGTATACATATTTCGCAAGAAAAACTCATGCACAGGTTTGGCCGAAAATACAGCAACTCGCGTTTCACAATCCTCCTGAAAACCAGTCCGTGGAGAGCTTACTGATCCATGAGTGGACAGCAGAACATGCAACCGGTGAAAATCAACAATATTGCCAAATTTGCGCCACTAGCCGACAGTTATAACAGGAGTGTTTAAAGCACCTGCATGCTATTTTGATTATTTATTATCGGTATTTCAACAGGACATTAATTCCAATTACAGAATTATGCAGTGTGACAAAATAATGCACGTGGAATAATAATTATTACAAGTAAGTCATGAGTGCGCAACTAGCAGACAACATCATGAGCCATTATTTTACACCAGAGCGTGTGGACAAAACAAATCGATATGTGTCAAAAAGTTATTATTCGGTTCTTGAATTAATACTACATATGCATTATTCGAAAATTCGTTGATTTGGAAGCTTGTGTAAATTAACCGATGTTTACGAGTGACTTGGGATCTTATCCTGAAAGTGATTCTTGTTCTTCTAAGTAATCAGTATCAAGTCGACTATTACCTACCTATCGTGAATTATTACCATTATTCAGATAAAAACCTTTAATCAGACCAAAAACAGAACTCCATTCTTCTTTCAGTATCACCAGGTCCAAGTGTGTGAAGAAATTTGTGTTAGGTCTTCCTCAGTATCCTCCACACACGTGTGTATTCTAGACCCAAGACGAGAGCTATTTGTCTGATGATATTCATTTGCAGTTATTTTTCCTTGACCTCTTCTTGTTAGTTCGAATTGTCTACTTATTCTCGAAACTATTTAAGTCGGTGAATGTGAATAATTAATTCATTCACAGTTTTGAGCAAACTGTCAAAGTTTGTGAAACTAATTAAGTAAATCGACAAAATCGAAGTACCCCTTCTCTCCACAAGTTTCGACCAAGTGGAAAAATGAGGCAATACCACGACGGACATTTAACTATATCTAACAAAGATTACAATATTTTCATGGCCTGTATTCATAAATTTTGATCACACAAATATTCCAAATTTGGCATTTTAGTGATATTACTTCTTCAAATCATTTTTCCTTCACACAGTTGGAACTCGAAGTGAATTGGAATTCTGTTTTTGTTTTCAGGGTTTTAAATAATAATAACTTCCCCAAAAACATGTTATTTAAGATAAAGCTACATCCACTACAAATGGGGTAGTTTTATCTCAAAATTCGAGATACTGCGCATCGGAAAATCCTCACTGAGCCGACAAGTGCAGATATTCTGAAAGATTGAATGTGTGGTGCGAAATATTTTAGACTCTAGAATACTTACTTACCTAATCGGCCCATTTTTCTTTGGAGGAACAATGAATGCCGTTCTGAATTTTTCGAAGAATATCAATGTTCTTTCAACTTTCAGTTTGATGGTACTTAAATCCGTAATGCTGGTAATGTACAAAGATAGTTAGCAATAGTCCGTTAACTGATCTCATCCCTTTGGACTTCTAGTTCTGGGAAAATCATAAACAGAAGGTTTATAAAACTAGGTGAAGCACTAAAGAAAAGTTGCGACGAAGAATAGTGACAGTTTGCCTCAATTCATTCCAATTCAAACGGATTTTTTTATACAGAGTGACTTGAAAGATTTCCTTCTTTGAAAATGGTAACAAGTATAGCAAACAGCCCGTATAAGATATCACGTTCAAATTTCACATGGAGTTATTCGAAACTGGTCCAAATCGATTGCTCCAACCAAAGTATTGGTAAAAGAATGCCTAATACGTTTTCTCGATTTTTGGCATGCACATTTTGTGATCGAGGTAGGTCATGAAAAGGTGATTGATGAAACTTTTTCTTTTCACCTGAGAAGATAGAGCATTTCGAGAAGTTCAAAATTCTAAAATCTACTTCAACACTAATCCGAGTTACAAATATAAACAATTAAGTAACGTCATTACACTATTAAACACTGGTTTCATTTACTACTGCTCGAGGATCCGAGGGAAAACCAGTGAAACCCCGATTCACTGGATTGGCACCTTAAAGGACTAGTTCAGTTTTAGACATATAGCTTCTGAAGATAATTTCGCATCTGTTGATGTTTGCATTAACCAGTATTAAATAAGAACCAGCCACACAATCCAGTAAATGAACCTAATAGTGTTCACTCACTAGGCCTTGAGTATAATCAAGGACTAGTGAATAGACATTTTTCATTTGAAGACTATTTTATGATTTATAGTCAACATTCACACCTACACGGAGAAAAATTTATACTTAGTGATATTTGCAATAATTTCTGGTACTATATGTGACAGCAATAATTTATACTAACGTTAACTATAAATTATTTCAACAATTTATTGGTATTTCACCACTTACTATCCTTGTTATTAGGATTAATTTTTATCATAATTTCTTGAATATACCAATATGTTCTTCAGATTTTTCTCAGTGTACGAACGTATACGCATATAACTTCTCTCGGCTACTAAGTATGTATAATTATTATCTTACCTTGTCTTCTTCTTCTACTTATTTTTTTAGATTTCTGAATCTTTAATGGAATCAATTTCTCTAGATCAGGTAATTATAAATATAACCTATATATTTGGAAATAACATTATAACATTCACACACAATAACTTGACTTGAGACACGAGGACGCCGTCAGTCCTCCACCATTGCCGGAAGTGCTCTTACCTTTTAACATGTGATTTCATGAATTATACCTCATTAGATGTAAGTGGGGGAATGCAGAAAATCGACTATGTAGACCTATTTTTTTCAGGTCATTGTTACTGGAACTGGAAATTAATGGAGTTAGTGCATAAATATGGAATATGTGTTGAGATGTGAAGGTATTAGTTCAGCCTAAAAATGAAGCTGCATATTATAGGTTTTCAAATGACAACATTGAAAAATTCTCGTTTCAGATTATGATTAAAAGTTCCGAATAGCTGTAGAAAGTATCAGCTCCTAAATATCAGTCGTTTGGTAGAACTACGCCGAAAAAGTTATTTCTGTAGCTGACTTTCCACTCGAGATAAAGGTTGTCATTTTGGTAATTTATATCGGAGAAATAGTTTTGACATTATGTACCAGATGGCAGCGGAGAAGTTGGCCAAATTTATCAAATTCTGCAATATTGCACATGGTGGCCCAAACGGGCCCAAATACCAAACTTGTAAAATGTAGAAATAATCTGAATATATTCGTCAATCTCGTTTTTTTGAATCATCGTTTATTTATCAGCATTTTTATGTCGAATAACTAGGATACTCGAGCGACATCTACGAATGGGGATCTCAACCGGAAGGGTATCCTGATTCTACTGCTACTTAAATAATTCGAATATTTTACACTTGCGCCTCAGCGACCGACGACAGCAAATTGATTGTGCGTTCCCCATCTTATCTGCGTTATACACGGTTGACGCATGCGTTAAACGTTTTCTATTTTTGAAACTGAGGGTAATATGAACAAAACATTTTCATGGAATTTACTCCCAAAAAAACTTACTTAACATAAAAACAATATTCATTGTAGTGTTCCTGGATGTAAATCCAAAGGAGATAAAAACATAAATTTGATGTTTCATCTGTTTCCTACCAAAAACAAGAAGGAAAATTCGAAAATACATTTGAGATTCTAGAAGAGGTGAATTTAGAGAAGGCTTGGCAAATAGAAACCAAAATTGGAAAAAAAAATCAGCACCAGCATGAAGATATGTTGTTTACATTTCATTGTTTACATGCTGTTGAAATTGAAATAAGGCAAATAAAATTTTCACGACTTGTCCAACCAGGTTTGAAGAAAACTCCATACGCTCACTCATGCAATTTACCATCTATTTCTACAAAGGAATAACTCGGAACTTCTAGTAGTATAATAGAAATGTGTCAAAAGTTGCTCTGGATGTAAGTTTTCTTCATTTTATAAATTATATCAAGTCAAATTGATATCTATACTTACTTATATATCTTTCAGAAGAATGTCCCGTTTGGTGGTTTTCATGAAAATAGCAACAACACAGAATTAGTAAAGTGCAGTGAAACAAGATGAATCTGATTGCTGCATAAGTTTTTCATTAAATATTACAAGCTGATCCTTCTCCTCATCAAAACGACTTTCATGAAATATCAGTGCAAGTTGATACACTCCATTTGAACACAGTTTGTGACTTGATAAATACTAACTCGCAACTAAATACTTTTACTGGCTTACCAAAAATATTAAACTTTTGGAAAAACTTGTGGTTTTAGTTGAAAAATACTTCATATTATGTTTCAAAGGTTTTGAATCTACCAGAATTTCTGTAGACTGCACAGAAATATTAATTCAAATACCATATTATCTTTGCTGTAAAATAAAGTGCTATTCATGTATGATGAAATTTGTGGTTGGTGTGTGTCTCCTGCTGGTCTCATAACATTTCTCAGTAAATGTTATTGAGGAAAAACATCTGATAAAGTGAAATTTGCGCAAAAGGTAAACATTACAAATAATCTAAATACAAGGATATGTTTTATCGGCCTTGTGACAAAAAACGCGGGAATCCTACTATTGAATCGCCTATATTGCAGAGAAATCACATACACAAATCTCGATAAATATTCATACAAAGCAAAATGGCGGTACATAATATTAGAACTCTTAACTATGAATTGCAGATGGGTACCATTTTCGAAAGAAATTCAAATGACAAAGGCAGATAAAGCGATACCTCGTTTTATTGAATCACAGTAAAATTAAGAAAATCATCTCTCATCAGCCGTTCTGAGGGACTGAAAACTTTTGTAAAATAATTTTTCTAGTCGCATAACTGAAATGGCATTCAGTGCAAATACGGATATGTTCCGCGCTAAATCATTGATTAGTCCCACAATCTGCCTCACCAGCTCTGTGCCAATTTGGCAATGGATCACTTTTCCTGAAATAACAAGAGCAACACAGTTTTGGTATAATGAATAATTTGAATAATTGAATCGTGTTCATTTGGTTATGCCAGCGAAACATACCTGCATTATAGCACGTACCTAAGTTTTTCCATATTTCATAAAGAATGTTGAAATAATGTAAACGGTGGTAATCTGGAACACAAGTCCTGTGCGAAGGTAAGAGAATTGTGGTTTTTCCGGGTTCCTCGGATTTCCGCTATTTCCGCAATAGTCTGCTCGACTGAGATAAGTTCTGTTTTATAATTCTAGATTTCTCTCTCAATTATGGAACTTCACTATGTAATCTGCTTCGTTCTTGAGCGTTTTTTATTGTATCACCGCGCTGCATTCCCACTTAACAATAAATTTTAGATAATCCTACCTAATGAACTTCTGTTTACTAGGTAATATATGTGCTATGCCTCTTATTTCAGCCAGCACTGTTTCTGTTCATTGTTGCAGATCTTGTTCAATTCACTTTTGATGAATTCGTTCATTTTATATGGCAGTGAAGTACAAACACGTACTTCTTCCTAGAGAAAGCGATTTTGAAAATACATTGTACACTGACTGTCAAAATACAATATTCGAATGATAATTGCAACAAAATTGTTTTTTTAGTCGGTTAATTAATGAAATTTAAGTATGTCGCCTTCCTAAGGATCAGTTTTATGGCCGATTTCCGATTCTCATCAATGCGTTGCCATATTTATGTTTTACCAAAATAATTCACCTTCCGCGTATGCCAATGATTTATCGCTTTTATTTGAATCGAAAGATTTGATTGAATTAGAACATATTATAAATATTCAATTATAACACTTACCGCCTATGACGGAAGTGGTTCAGAATCCAGTTTTACGTTAGCTGCAGGTCCCAGATATGCCTTGCTCGCACAAGCTCTGCTTCTGTTTTTTCTGCAAACCTGTGACCTTTAAAACAAAACAAAAATCTTGATAGCTCGCAAAAATGATTTTATGACAATTTCTTAAAGCAGTAGTTTTACATATTGCGCAAAAAACGAACATTGTAGTTGATTATTTTGTTATTGTGTTGGAAATATTTGAGAGTAAGTATACTATTTCTATATTGAAATACTTACTCGATAAATGATGCTGTAGTTATCTGACACCTGTTTTGCTTTCATACTACCATGGGCAGAAACAATCACACAATCTAGTCTTAGATGTGAACTCACTGTTTTAAAGGTATTTGTCCAGCTGCATTTGAATAAGTAATGTATTTGTTATGCAAAAGAGAATTATTGGAACAATTGCAAATCATCAGCATAAATCAAGAAAAGTAACTTGTGGCATCTACTGTCACTAGTGAGCTCTCGGAATTGAATCGAAAATACTCTATTCACTTTAAATCAAGAAATATCTAGTATACCAGAAATTTGGCAAGATGGAGCTTGCGTAACCAAATTTTTCCGGAAACGGGTAAATTCAATTCTTGCAGTGGACCAGCCTTCTCCTCCTCGAGTAGGTAAATTAGATTTTTAAATTTGCACAGTTTGAACATCAATTCATTTACTTAGTCTATTAGAAATTGAAATCAACGGTTTTCATTCAATATTTTTATGTTCAACTTAAACTCTTGCTGATTCTATCCGAAGTAAGCTCATTGATGTATTTGATTGCAGTATAGTTCATACTGTAGAAGTCTTCACGAACAAGGTGATGTCTCTCTTTTTTAAAAGGGTTGAATAAAGTGATAAAGTCTAAAGTTGTATTGTATTGCAATGAAGAACACAATCATTTTAACCATGTGGTGATCGTAATATTTTAAGCATCTTTTAAGGAAATAGGATAATGATAGTAAAAAATTAAACTCCGAGATCTGCATACTTTGAAGTGTTCAGATCCTTACACTTTGAAAGAAGCGTACAAAAAAGCTCAAGAGAAGAAGCGTTGGTCAAAAACTCCAAGCGAATTTATTATCAAAATGAGGTAAAGAAAAACGTGGTATTCCTATTATTTATAAGTTCTAATAATTACTTACGCCAATGAATTTCGCAGCGTTTCGATTTATACAGATAATCAATCTCACCATAAACAAAATATATGAAAATCTTATCTCCTGCGATATGAGAACCAATCGTGAGTAAATCTCGTAGTATTTTATTTTTCAGGTCGGTCGTCGAAAAAGTATAGTGCACAACTCATTCGGAAACTGATAAACTACTCGACGATAGCTCGTGGTTCAACATCTTGTTACACTTTTATGAAATATCCCATTTTTTGCACTAGTCACATAATATACTGTTTCAGTTGTGTGAATTATTGATGTAAACCGTGTTTTCCTTGGCAGAAATGCTATTGTGTCGCTTCTTCTTTGCCAACCTTAATTTTCTATAATAAAACAATGAACATTTTTCTCATTCTCAATGTCGTATTGTTGTTAAACGCGCACCTAAATCTCCTTCTGATCGAACAACAGATCTCTGAGCCAGACGTTTTCTTTTTTTTTTTTCTCTAATGAAAAGAGTTTTCTTTACCAATCAATCAGTTTTTATCTGTGCTTGGTCTCATGAAGGGAATATAACGTAGAAAATCCTTCATCTGCCGAGATCGATGCAGGGATCTTCCGGTAGAGGAATCACTTTCCAGACCCATTTTATTTGGAATTCTTTTCCTTTGATCGTATTATTTATAATACAAGGACTTTAGAGTCTTTTGCGATAAAGTTTATTTGGATCTTGCATTTTCCGCAGAGATTTTCTTAGAGACGATTTATGTTCATTCTACTGAACGAATGAAGGGATATAGTTAATATGATTTTGAATGATAAGATTTTATAAATGCAATATTGAAATGGAAATTGACCTTCTCTTTTTTAATAACATTTCCAAATCGAATCAGCAAGCATCATTGTTCTGCATATTATTTTTATACTAATGAAGTTCTGATTTCGATAAATATTTTCATTAACTGTTGGTTTTTGATAAATTCCAAATTCGTAGTTCCTGTACCAGTCAGTCAGACAAATATGACAATCTTGGATCAAATATCAAATGATATTGCAACATTGCCATAATTAACTTTCCCTTTCGAAATTTGCCTAACCAATTTTGTTGTGAAACAAGTGAATTCAACTCCTGTAAGTAGTAAATGCTGAGTTTATCGTTAACCAACATTCTTGAAACATAATAAAAATATGATTTTATCAAATATTCAACAAATTTCAAAATGAGAAATAAAAGTTCCTATGTTTTTATGGTTATCCGTAACACTAATGTTCGAAGGATTGTTTTACATGAACATTATCAAACGAGTGAATGATGTACAACTGATGATCCTTATTTCATTGATAAATAACACTAACTGGACCATGAAAGACAATGTGGGGTTTAATATTGAAAATTGAGGTTCCAACTAAACTCCGAATTATTCCATTTATCTACTTACTTAGTCCAGTCCATATTTTGCAAAAAATAATCCCAAGATTAATTATTTATTTTTCTGTAGTATATAATGGCGAAAACCATCAATTTAGTCTACAAGTGTTTTTCACCATTGAATGCCAAAAAACTATTTGACATGTTGCCATCTTTTCTAAAGTGGTTTTTCTAGCTTTTTTGAAGATCTACTCAACTGACGGATAAACTTTCGTACAAGATATATTTTATTCAAAACTTTTCAAACTATGAAATATTAAATATTCCACATTAGAATTGCAAAGAATCAAAAGCCGAGTCAAAAGCAGAGAGTCACCCTGGAGCGCCACAGCAAAATTACCGTCCTTTACCCGAACAGTGTGTGCGTTTGGGAACACTCAACAAGGTATGAGGGAGTATTTGCATTATAGAGGGAATTCATACTCCAGAATTCTACTCACTCAAATTTTGAAAAAAAATGTTTACCTAATTGATCTATAAGAACTCAGAAAATAATCAGGTTAGGATGATCGCCAAAGCCTTTCACAATTTAAACTTTCGACTGTCAATTTTTTATTTTTTTTTTGATTAATTGGTAACACTGCATGCATATAGGGATTATTTGTGCTTTTTTCAGTGAACTACTAGGAAATATATATTGGTTATGTATTCTTTTTGAAACAAATGAAAAACCAATTGTAAAAAATATAAAATCTCATTATTCCAGGAAAAAATTCAACCATTTTCATAATTTTTTTTTTTAGGCTCTATCTCTTGTAAGCAATATTCACTTAACACTTTCCGAATGATTATAACATGTTGCTCGACAAAAATCCTACCTGTTTATAGCAGAAGAATTACTTATATACAAGTAGTGGAAAATAGAGATATCCCCTTTTCCCAGTGAAACACCCACGTAATTGGTTGGTTCATTTTTCAGGTACCTGGAAATCAACTCATCAAATGTCGAAATGTTGAAATTACCTGGAGCGGAAAAACTACCTGTAATTGGTAAAATTCTAATACTTTCAGTCTCTCGGTATTACCTTCGCACTGTATGTTGATTGAATATAATTTTATCGGTCGGAAATTTATGGAACAATTGTCGAATGACAAGAACACATTTTTCGTGAAAATTCACATTCTTGAATAGCCAGAAAATTACTTTTTAATGCTGAATAATGGACAAATTCACTTTCCTCATCAATAAACACACAAAATTTGATTGCATTATTTTTTTTGGCTCCTGAAAATTAACCCATCAATTGTAGAATGGCCAAATCAAATTTGTCGTAGAAAGTTGAAATTTCCTGAAGCAGAAAAACCACCTGTAATTGGCAGAATTTTATTAAGTACTTCCAGTCTCTCGATATTACCTACGCACTGTATGTTGATTAAATATAAGTAATTTTTTCAGTCAGAAATTAATGGTACAGTTGTCGAATGACGGAAACATATTTATCGTGAAAATTCCCATTCGTGAATAGCCGGAAAATTATTTTAAAATGCTAAATAATGGAAAAATTTACTTTTCTCATCAATACACACACATAATTTGGTTGTATTATTTTTTCTGCTCCTGAAAATGAAACCATCAATTGTCGAATGACCAAATCAAACTTGTCGTGGAAAAAACGTGGAAAAACTACCTGTAATCGGTAAAATTCTATTACTTTCAGTCTCTCGGTATTACCTACGCACTGTATGTTGATTAAATATAAGTAATTTTTTCAGTCAGAAATTAATGGTACAGTTGTCGAATGACGGAAACATATTTATCGTGAAAATTCCCATTCGTGAATAGCCGGAAAATTATTTTAAAATGCTAAATAATGGAAAAATTTACTTTTCTCATCAATACACACACATAATTTGGTTGTATTATTTTTTCTGCTCCTGAAAATGATACCATCAATTGTCGAATGACCAAATCAAACTTGTCGTGGAAAAAACGTGGAAAAACTACCTGTAATCGGTAAAATTCTATTACTTTCAGTCTCTCGGTATTACCTACGCACTGTCTGTTGATTAGGTATAATTTTTTCGCTCAGATATTTATGAAACAGTTGTCGAACGAACAAAACATATTCGTCGTGAAAATTCCCATTCGTGAATAACCGGAAAATTTCTTTTAAATGCTATATAATGAAAAAATCCATTTTCTCAGTAATACACACATTTTTCTGCTCCTGAAAATTAACTCATCAATAATTGTTGAATGACCAAAACTGATGAAGTGAAAAATTGGTGCATTGGAAGTTCTATTTCTCTGGTCGGTAGAACTCATCTATCGGTCAAGTTATACTTGATACTATTTTGTAAAGAAAGAAGAAGAAACTTTTGGTGTCAAGCTTCAATTGACAATTTCCAGTATGTTTGAAAATACAACTCATCGACGTTAACTCTCACTCAGTCTTCCCAACTATACCTAGGAATTGTAAAAACTTAGTTTCAGTTTACAAGATAAAATTTTTCTTAAACAATTATACCTATCTCTCTTATTGATAAGAATTATCTGCCTATAATATTGGTTGGTTTATAGTATATCTATTATTTTGTAAAGGACAACCGTTTATTTGACACCACATTTGAAATAACAATTATTTTCAGTATGTTTAATTCTGACCTCTGATGATTATTTTCCAGATTCACGAACCTCATCATTAATGTACCTACTCACTAGATTAATCTCGCGTGAGTTCGTCCGGCACCACAGTAGTTTAGTTTGAAAACAAGGCGGTGTACACTGCAAGAGAAATCGTATTATTCACCAACTCCCTGTCGTATTTTTTACTGGGTACGCTACATCTCTGCAGAAGTTATTTCCTCTAGTTTGTTATTCCAATTCCTGTTGCAAAGTAAGTTTATTTCTGCTGCAAAGGTCGTAACGAGATTGCTTCTCAGCAAACAGAAAAAAGACAACTTGATAGGGAGTTGAAATTCAGTAGAACCAATTTTTATTACGAAATCATTCTCCGGTCTAACGTAAACCTACATAAACTTTGAATTTAAAATTTTAATTTCCAGCCTACACAACCGGTCTCCGGTTCTGAGGAAATAGGGCAATGCGCCTGAACGTCGGCCTGAACATAAAATATGGAGTTTTGTGGGAAAGCAATGTATGCGGAATATATTATTTCGGTTTTCCTGCTATACGCAGTAACTGGGTATTCACAATTTCTTTTTATTTTCGAATCGCAGATATTTTCCACATCACGCAATTCGACAATACATTGCCAACTTCAGCGGAAATCTTCTATAACTCTTTATAATAAATTTGAATCTGTTTTTGATGGGAATAATTCTGTGTCGAAACGTGAAGTTTCTTGATTCAATTGTTCAAGTAGATATTGCCTTCTTTATGCTGTCCAAATCAATCATCAATGCCATGGTTATGAAATGAGTATGAATCAAACCGACATGTGCCCAATTATATATCTAATGAGTAAGAAAGTAGTAAATTAGGTTTGCGGTATTAATTAGATTAACGTATGGCTAGACCATGGATTATTGAATATAATTTATAAATACTGGTTTTCATAATGAACTTGTTAATCAAGTACATTAAAATTTTAGTTTTTTAAAGATACTGTTACAATATTTGCTAAATAATAATGCCGAGCACACAACTAAACTGTTTATTTTCTAACTTCACTAAAAACATACAACTACTTCACTGACTAATTAAACACTTAGATCTATACAACAATACAACTAACTAAATATTCCAAACACTTCTATATTTCTTCAAAGACTGCTTATCACTTCTTCATAATCTTCTTAGTCTCAGTGAAATCTCTTTATATAGTCCATTTATGCCGAATGGATCTTTCGCGAAATTTCCTAGAATACTCGGGACAGAAGGCCGTCCAAATAATCACTTCTTAGAACTGCTCAATTAATAAATACCTGCGGCGCAACGTCAACACATTTGTATGCGATGTGTTTTTTATAGATCTCTCAGCGGCGTAGATAAGGGAATTTTTATCAATCTCGTAACAATACCATTGGCGCAATACAAGAAATTAACCTGAGTTGATCCATAAAAGGCAGGGTTTTGACTCCTTGTTCATTTACAGAAATCTGACAGATCTTACAGATGCTCGGAAATCAAGAGTTGAAGTATACGT
Source organism: Chrysolina americana (assembly GCA_958502065.1). Lineage (NCBI taxonomy): Eukaryota > Metazoa > Arthropoda > Insecta > Coleoptera > Chrysomelidae > Chrysolina > Chrysolina americana. Next base: position 85,431,451 of record OY293410.1, read on the forward strand.
ACCTCCAAGGACACTGCGTGAATATAGCACATTTGCCTTTGCTACATGTTGCTATGGCGTAGAACGGACATGCAATATTTTTTTTTCTTAATTTCGAGTTATAACTCGAAATTAAGATAATTTCGAGTTACAACTCGAAATTAAACCAGGTATAACATCAGATTTAGATTGCTGCGAGTGCTCCTCGTATATAATTCTCAGTATAAACGGTACAGTGCAATAGATGAAATAATATCGTTTTATTTTTCATCATGACTACAACAAATCAAAATAGTTTCCTGTTTAGCTTTCAGTCATAATATTTTTATTAGCAACCGTCATCTCAGACGAAAATTGAGGACGATGAACTTGTTCAGAAGAAGACAAAACTATGACATAGTCCGGAATGGAGACTTCGTTGAACAGGATATTAAAACTCTAAATTAAGCTAATTTTGAGTTATAACTCGAAATTAGTGTTTCGAGTTACAACTCGATATTAACACTAATTTCGAACTCGAAACTAAGAAAAAAAATATTGCATGTCCGTTTTACGCCGTCGTAGTCAGCGAAGTTAGTGAATTTTTTTTTAAAACCATACTTAGGTGGGATTCCGTGCACATAGAATTCTGTAGTCGACAGTTATGAGAGGATTCTCTTCCATAAATTCAACGATAACGACATCTCACTTATTTGATCGACTATAGAATTCTATGGTACACATAATCCCACCCCAGAGTCACATTCATTTTGTTCTAATCTTCTATACTTATAAGTACCTACCTACTGAGTACTGGGAGAGGTATTTATTTAATTTTTTTCTTTTTCTTCATTATTCACACATCCTCATGTGCTCATTGAAACGAATTTCACGCATTTGAGTCAAAAGTAAAAATTTTCAACCGACTATACAAATATTTTGAATAAAGTTATGAAATGGTTTAAGACATCCCTTCTCCTGATTGGTGCACAGGAATACAAAACGTTACAAACTGCACTAATTGTTCGTGTATAAAGAAAGAACAAGTAAAAGTGCAAAATGCAAAAAAAATAATAACAATGTGAAATAGCTCTCAACTTGGAAATGAAGTTTCTGACAGAAATGACCTGATTCAAGGACTGACAGTGTAATAAAATCGTGAATATTTTGTGGTTTTCTTAACGGAATCCGATGCTTCTTACTTGACTAATCTGCATGGAGAAAAAACTATTTTAAGCTTAAAAACCATATTGTCATTTCCACATTCAATCACTGAAATAATAAAACCCAAATTATGACACTAGTTAACAACTTAGAATTAGAAAATTAAATTAAATTAGAATGTTAAATACGTTGATTGTGAATGTTGATTAAGCAGCATTCATTCGACCCCCTTCTTCCACTCTAGAAATTATGAAAATATCTTGCTGAATTAATATTTTGTTAGGGTACTTTTCACATAGAATAATGAAAAATTAAAATTTGAAAATCTTGATTGTGAAAGTTGTTTTTGTAGCTGTTGCCAAAGTCTAACGCATTTCAAATAAAATAATTTGATATACTGGAATAGGCATTTGCAGAATATCAAGTATTTGAGAGGATATTTTGACAATATACAATAATAAAATTTCGCTAAAATGTGTAAAAGACTCAAAATATTTGAAATACCAGAGATTCGAGATTTGAACTGAAGAGGATCAAGATCAAATCCAAGTGACTCAAGTTTGAGAATTAAAAGATTGAAACACAAATCTGATTGACTGAAAAAACTTGAAATCAAATTTCAATAACTTGAATTCTTCTTTGAAATGAGATGACTGAAAGCCAAATGAGATGACTGAAAGCCAAATTCGATAGACTGAAAGACTAAAAATTGTGATTGAGAGGACTCAAATGCAATTCCAATCACTCAAACACTCAAATTACCCACAATTCAATCAATGTAACTTGAACATACTGAATTAGGAAAAAATAAGTATATCCGACGTTAAACAAAGCATCTTGAATTGCATCATTAAGAAAAAAAATATTTGCTATTATATCGGTCATCCCAGAATAGAATGTATTAGGTACTAACACATGTGGCGGGGGGTGTTAAATATGGAAGGCGAACGCTAGGCGTAACATGAGGGTGATTCTACGTTGCATTCTACTTGAGTTTCTGCTGACGATTTTTTTTCTTGCACTGAAGAATTTTTTTCGAGAAAGCAAAGGTTTTCTATATCCCATAGAAATGAAGAACCTCTTCGGATTCCTACTATGAAATGGACCATAAAACTAAGTCATCTCTATTTCGTTATTGAATCAATTTATTTCAATCTGGAATATTTATTTTCATTTTGATCCTGATTTGTCTCCATGTTTGTACGACAATCCGAAAGGAAACTGACAAACTGAAAAGGGAAATAAAAAGTTGCAAAATATAGTTCGTATGCAAACAAATAATTAAAACATATTCGTCGAAAAGAAAAATATGGGTACCTACCACGTCTTTTAAACTAACTCAAAAGTATAAAATAATTTTCAGTATAGCCCTATACAGATTAACAACCACATAAAAATTCGCAACCCCTCACAATTTTTCCTCAATATATGTGATTGTAAATTTTTGATAGCTATAATAAGATTAGAACTCGTCTTTGATGCTATTAAGAAATCCCACTCGTGAGATTCCTATAGCAACAAAGATTCGTGCAACTAGTTAAAATTATCAAGAACTTACTACCACTACTAATTATTACCGTTAAAAATTGTTCACCAATTCACTTTATCTGTTATCCTCTATCCCTTTCCAATCTCTAACTTTCTCATTCCCCACCTTATGAATTTCTCTCTGTTTCTGTCTCTCATATATTTATTTTTTACCCATTGTTGTTCTCATAAGCAGGAAATTGCATACTAAGTGAGAAATATCCGCCTGTTAATTCGAAAATGAATCAAAATATTGGGGGAAAACAACTACTAGGTAAATGTGTCAGAATGATAGGAAATGAAAATAAATAGACTTTTCTTTTTCCTTCGATATAGACTAAAATACTGAAATCCATTAGTGTAATGAAATCGTCGTGATTTGAAAAGACTCATGGATTGGGAGTCTCAACTCAAAGAGTCAAGCCAAAGACTGAAAGACTTGAGGTGATACTTGCAAGAATGAGGCGAAGATTACTGCTAATCGTAATAAGTTCTGAGTATTGAGATTGATGATTTCATTAATAGTATTTCCTCCACCTCCACCAAAAATTTGAAATTATTTTGCATTTTTCGAATGTAATTGACTCGAATATAAGAAATACTACTACTACGGCCTTGAAATTACGCAAACCAACTTCGAGTGCTTTGTGTTTGGACAATATAATCCAAACTTACCTCCATTTTATTCTATGTGGGTTTCGCGAAGTTAGAATCATCAGGAGCATAATTTCAACAGTAAAAAATGCCTTCAACGGTTGCATCCTTCAATCTTCACACTGAGAATGGATATCGGGCATCACCAGTGCGAAATTGTTTTTTGTCATCCCAAATCTAGTCAATGTTTCTTACACGAATCACTTCATCTGTTTGCCCGGCGTATTTTCTTTAAACATTTTAATTAGTAATGCGAGTTACACAACCTAGTTGGTGAGCAATCTTGGAAACTAATTAATAAAATATTGGAGCATATAATTTGTCCTAACCCTAGGTTTTAATTGCGTGTTCGCAATGCCAACAGAATTAATGGCGGGAAGGTAATTGGGAATTATTTGCTGTATTTCTTCAAGTCACGTGGAAGTTACACGGGATATATAAATTAACTTCAAATTCACTTGAGAGTAGAACTAGAATTGTTGACTAGAAAAGTATTTTCGTTTCATATTTCTGTGCCTCATTCTTGTGAGACAAGAGGGAAATTTTTCTTAATTTCTAGACTGAAAAAACTGGGATGATACCCAAATTCTACCTAATTTCAAAAAGATACTTTCTGTGATCCACTTATTATCCCGAGTATTATCCCTTATTTTCAGGGGTACTAATCCGTTTTGAGGAAATGTTTGATAATTGATGGGAAATATGGTTGCTGCAATTACATGGGAAGCTCAATTTTCAGCTGTATCTTACCTCGAACCTTCCTCTCGTAAATGCTGACGCCGTTCGTCAGTTGTGATGATTTGAGTTTGATGTTCACGGCCAACTTTGTTCGATTGAACAATCAACTGTATCTCCGCCATTTTTCAACCGATTTTCAATTTTGGAGAACAGTGTTATCACAAATTGCGTGTTCTTCCTGATAATGAAAAAAATTGTACAGGGTGTCATTTGAAAAAAAAAGTTTGGGGTCACTTCCGGTTAAACCGGAAGTGGTGAATTTTCGGTTATGGAGTCAAAATATGCGTATTTGAGTAATATATCGACGTGCCAAATTTGAAACCTGTATCTTCAAAACTATAGAAAAATTGGGGGGCGTACCTCACCTCGTGGTCACCCGGTATAAAGCGTGTCGTGGAATAAAGGGGACACGCTCCGTTGGTAGATCTTTACTTCATGTAAGGCTTAGTTTCATAAAACACATATCCTCTACCTAATATAACACTTGATATGCACCCAGTGCGCATCGCTGTTGCTAGGCTGTATAGTAATTATTTCCTGAAGAGACTTTTTTAATTTTGTTACCTTTATAAAGTGAGTTCAAGAGTCACTTTTGAGTAGGAAAACTGACACAATTTGAAAGAGTTTTTATAAATAAATGTTTTGGTTTAACTTTTTTATATGAATCTAGTCCAGTGATGATCTGAAATTGATAATCAAATCAGGTAGTCACATTCAGTAGAAGGCTATTGATGGGAATTTTCAATAAATAATCAATCCAGTTAACTGCAGTAACTATGAGATATATACAATCCTTTCTTTTCTCGGTACAACCAGTACTTTTTCAAGAGCAAAAGTTCATTTCATGGCACATTCATCATTCACATAAATATATAATTACCAGTTTATTTAATTATTTTATTTATTTAAGAATGAACAATTCCCCAATTAGCTTTTAAATTGCAAGCGCCGGCAACACTGCACAAGGCTCAGTCTGACGGAATACATTTCGGCTCCCCTCACAATCCGATTATAACCGAATATCATTCGGCTTGATTATCGTTGGACGGATGTTCAATCGGTGATGGTACCTATACAGATATTAGTGGGTATTTTGAGATATTTATTTTGTAAAACATCAAATGGGAGAATGTATGAATTTGAGGATTTATATTAAGTACTTAAAAATCAAATTTTGCTACTATCAATCACTTTGAAATTCTCAGCTGAGTTATTGATGTGTTGGAGGTTTACTTTTTGCAGTGGGGAGGAGTATGGATTTGTTTAGTTAAATTTCTGATGAAGCTGTTTCATGGGGTGAAGTGAAACAGTTTCCTTATTTGATATCATTCGGTCTGACAATAATATGTGTGTCCCCCTTTCAGCTCTAAAACGTAATGTCCCCTGTATTCTGAGATGTTAATTCTTCCCTAATAAGGTTGGATACTTGTAATTAAGTTTTCTTATATCTTTTCTTCCTGAGTTTACTTAGAAAACTAAGTGATTTATTTTCCAAAATCTTATTAACTCAGTTAATTTTTCGATCTATTGATATTTTACTACCTTTTTCGACAGAATCAACGAAAGTTCTTGCTTTAAAATCATGTCATATTCCTCTAGTTATACAATAATTGGCGCATGAGCCTGTGTGATGATGCTCTTTTTCGCTCAATAATCTTTGAAAAAGTGGAATGGATTTCAAATTGAGTATGTTTTACGAGTGATTTCATTGATATATCACAAACGATATATTCTATTCTATTCTATATCGTTCAGAGATAATTTTTGAGATGCCTGTACTACTCGGTTACCTGTATCAAAATATTATTACATTGCCACACCTTTCGAAACTAAACTCGCCGAATCGCATCGTGTACGAAACGCTCTGCCCGTAATTTTTGGAAATATACCGTACACATTAGAGGCTCTAACTATATTTTTGCTTTTCAGTATATTTCTTGGCTGTCGTGTGTACAATTCGAGCCCAGCAGCAGTACTTCCGATTGTTACCAAGAGACGTGAAGGTTCATGAGGGTGGAGAAGCCATCTTGGAGTGCGAAGTGGCCAATTTGGCGGGTCAAGTGAAGTGGACCAAAGACGGATTTGCTTTAGGTGAGCCATTAACAACCCTTATTAGCGCTCCTGTAATATACTAGTGAACAAACCTAACTCATCCTTGGCCTACCAATATAACTTGTCGGACGTTGATATTGAATTAATTTGGTAGGGTTTGAGTGAGACCACAAGCCATTAAAGATCAGGGTTAGGCATCATTAGTAGACAACAAATAAACACAGGATCAATTTGATTCAGTTACGTTCGACAAGCGTTCAAATTAATATTTCAAGACAGATAAGGTGAAGGGGCCAGTAATTGACACTTTAAGGAACGAAAATACATTTATTTGTTGAAAGTGGTCAATAATTTAAAATGCTGATTTTTTTTTTATTATACAGAGTTATGATAAAGTAATGCACAAAATTCATAAAACGTACAACGATCACTTTTGAAAAAATGCAAAAACACGTCAAACTGTTCTTTTTATTCCGCATCTTTTGACATAAGTTACTAAAATAACACGTCAAAGTTGTCAAAGTTATGACGTCATCAACAAATTTTTTTAATGGAAAGCTAAGATTTTCATCACATTATGTGATAGAGCTTGTGTTTGTACACAAGGGAAAAATAGTTGCAGTAGGGCTCACATAAGAAAAAAAAACTAGAAAATGAATAAAAAACGAAATAAACGTAAGTTTCATAATAACTTTTCAATTAACTAAACAGTCCATTAAACCAAAACTATTTCTTATAGGAATTGTTCAAACTGTGTCCCGTTTACTAACTGACATAATAGGCCAAGACGATGGTAGACCGCATTTATAGAGTTTTCGATCATCTGCGGAGTTATACGAGTCATTTCGTGTCTAATTCTTTCCATTAAGTCTTCTAAATTGTCTGGCCGGTTAATGTAGACCCGACTTTTCAAATGTCCCTACAGAAAAAAATCAAGGGGGGTTAAATCAGGTGACCTAGGTGGCCACTCCATTGGCCCACGTCTTCCAATCCACCGTCCTTCAAACTGGTTATCCAGAAACCTTCGAACAGTATGACCATAATGTGGTGGTGCGCCATCTTGTTGGAACCAAATACTGGGATCCAAGTTGTCCCCATTATTTGGATCCGGAAATGCCGCAAGTAGGTCCGGAAGCACTGCCATACGAAGATGTTCCAAATATCGTTCAGCTGTTAAATTCCCGCGAAAATAATAAGGACCAATAAATCTTCCCCGGAGGATTCCTACCCAAACATTAATTTTTTGGGGACGCTGGGTGTGTTTTGTCTGCATCCAGTGGGGATTTTCCCGAGCCCAGTAGCGAGAATTGTGTTGATTTACAGAACCACTTAGACAAAACGTTGCCTCATCGGAAAATACTACACTATTAAGAAAATTTGGATTTTCGTCACAATGCCGCATGAAGATTTCACAAAATTCCAAACGTCTGTCCGGATCATCTTCTGAGAGTTCGTGAACAAGATGAACTTTGTATGGGTGTAGTTTTTCTTTTTTTAACATCTTTACTACAAACGACTGACTAACATTTTCTTGTAAGGCAATTTCTGTTGTAGTTGCGTGAGGGTGTTCTTCTACTGACAGCAAAATATCTAACTTCACATCGTCGCTTATTCCTGGTCGTCCAGATTTTGTAGCATCCCTCACGCTTCCCGATGCATCAAATTTTGCAACAATTCTGCTTACTATGCTTCTAACAATTGGAGGTTTTTCAAAATGTGTTGCGTTAAATAAAGCACATGCTTCTTCATGACTTCGAAGGCGATCACCGTAACCTACCATCATTAGAATTTCTATCCTTTCTCTTTCGGTTAAACGAGCCATAATAATAAAACTGTGGTGACACTATTTGTACGACTGACACTGACAAACCGTTGTTTTAGTAAAACAATTGAAAAAATTTATAAGAACACATGTTCTTACTAGATAAGTTTAAGTTTGACCTCTTTTTATAATTGGTTTTGTTATTTCGTTTTTTATCCCTTTTCTAGTTGTTTTTCTCATGTGAGCCCTACTGCAATTATTTTTTCCTTGCGTAAAAACACAAGCTCTATCACATAATGTAATAAAACTCTTAGCTTCCCATTAAAAAAATTTGTTGATGACGTCATAACTTTGACAACTTTGACGTGTTATTTTTGTATCTTATGTCAAAAGATGCGGAATAAAAAAAACAGTTTGACGTGTTTTTGCATTTTTTTCAAAAGTGATCGTTGTACGTTTTATGAATTTTGTGCATTACTTTATCATAACCCTGTATATTATAAACAAACTTTTTAGAACAAAATGAAGTGTTTGAAATACATTTTGTGTTTATTTATCTATAAAATAAAATTGAAAATGAAACCAAATTTTTTGCTCCTGTAGTTGGCAGCGTGAAAGTTCAGTTTTTCCAGTAGTTGGCATGTAAATGATCCAGTAGATGACATCCATCAACATCTAAGGTATAAGGAAAGTCCAGCATTCGAGCAATCTGATCATTTGTTACGACACTGACATCCTTTTCACTTAATTTGAACATTGAAACAAATAAGTGCTACAACTTCTAGTTCACTTCCTGGTAACAAATCTTGTATGACGGCTACAGATTGCAATACCCGCTTCTTTCCTGGAAACTGAACCAACACGAAGTCATTTTCTTTGTATTCTGTATTACCATTTTCTCTTTATTCTTATGCGAGGAGTCACAGTCTCCTGAAGACTCTTATTCTCCTTTCCTTCTGATGAAGATTCACCCCATTTTCGTTTTTAAGATGTTCTCTTTTTAACTTTATTCCTTATTTCTGTTTTCTTTTTTTTTCGTTTTTTTTTTCCTCTTTAATTTCCTTTCTGTGGTTAGTTTGGTTTCTGGCCAAAATACTTCCAATCAATCGTTCTTTTCCAATTGGAAAATTGAAAATCCTGCCTCGGTCATATGAAGTATTCATTGAACAAGTTTTTTCTCCTCCTCTATGGTTAAAACCAAACCTTCGTTTTTTCAGTGAAGTTCTCCGGTGAATTTTGCTGCTGTAGCGGTAGGTGGGCCCTTCAAAACTGGTTCCAAAGCAGCCACCTTTTGCTATCCTGAGTAGCTCAGCATGTGTTCCTTTATTGGTGGTATGTTCACTCCTGAAACACCAGTAGTTGTCACACTTATGTTCCAGTAAATGGCAGGGTGCCATCTACTGGTTAATGTGTATTGAACGACTCAAAAATTCGTTTGAGATATCTGCAGCCAAATACTTAATTTCTATTCTTCAATTAGAAACAGGCATATCTTCTCCACTAGATGGCACTCATGCCAACTACTGGAGCTTGGAATAAATTTTGTTCCAGTAGATAGCACTAAGGTTTTTTTTGTTAATTATACTTAGGTTGTGGAACAAAATAGATTAAAATTGGTGATAAAATGTTAGACCATAACGTCAACTTCAGCATATTATTATAAAAACATTCGGTAAAGAAATAAAATTCCAGCATAACCACTCACCTTCTTAAGAAATTCCACAGAAAAACTGCACTAAAAACATTTACACAGCAAAGCCGACAAAATATAAATCCACCATCTTAAAAAGAATAACCCATCCCACTCAATTACGAGGTTTTTAGGAAATTTGACCCCTCATATCTCAGAATCGACACATGTGAAATCATTCAAACTTACACATTCTTCTTACGACCCATGCTACTACAACTTTATATAATTTCAGCCAATTTGACCGAGAGCCAATTTCCCAATTTTTTCGTGCAGGGTCCTTCGTGTTTGTTTTATGCGTTGATCCGTGGCGTACTAAACAGTCTACCACAGATAAGATATGGCAGCAGTATCTTAAACAAGTGTTCCAGAGTCAGCTAAAGAGTCGATCCCAAAAACCAAACGAATCACTGCAGGAATATGGAGCAGATGTGGAGCGACTCATTAATTTGACCTATCCACAAGCACCGAAAGAGTTCATAGAACAAATTGGAGTGCAAACCTTCATCGACGGCCTAAGAGATCCTGACATGCAGCAAGCCCTTCGACTAGGACGTCTTCAGACCATAAGCGGGGTACTAATAGCATCATTGGAGTTCGAAGCGGCTAAAAATGCATCAAGAAATACGAGATCCAAGTTACGAGAAGTCAAATTCATCGAAGATTCTTCTACGAGCGAGGCGCTGTTGAATAAGTTATTTGACTCCATATCGGCATTGGGTAAACAAATGACTTCTGAAGAAAATAAAAGAAGGCGCTGCTATAGCTGCGGAAAAACTGGTCATCTACAAAGAAGCTGCTGGGAAAGATGAAGGTCCAGAAGTCCAATGAGGGTAAGGACGACATCTACAAGCAATGAAGCGAGATCGAGATCCCCAAGCCCAAGAAAGGAACAACGTGGTCGTTTTATCAGAGGAGGCTACAGGAGGTCACCCACGCCAGAAGGGAGACCTCGAACGCCTGAAAGAAGACTCTCTTCCAGCCAGGAAAACGATAATTTGAGTGTTCAAAGCCCCAAGATTCCTATCTCGACGTTGAAGAGAAATGGACAAAGTCTACTAGTCCAAGGCCAATTAGAAGATCGAAGATGCACCTTCACTAAAGATACAGGAGCTTCCAGAACAGTTGTTCGTCCAGACCTCATACAAAAATCTGTAAAGCCGATAAAGAGGAATATGGTTTTGGAAACAGCTACGGGACAAACCTCACCAATCATTGGAGAGACGCTTGCACGCATCCAGATAGGCCCCATTACCATGGAACATTTTATGTTGGTTGCAGACATAAAGGATGAATGTGTTTTGGGTTTAGATATCATGGAGAAGAACGACTTCATCCTTAATGTCAGAAAGAAAATATTGCGGATCGGCAATGAAGAAATCTTCCTGAGCAGATACGATGAAAAACTCCAACCAATGAAGATTTATGTTGACATCCATATTCCGAAAAACTCCGAAACCATTGTTATGGCCAGACTGGAAGGTGAACCTGAGGAGTTGAGCACTGGAATAATTGAAATCGATGAATACCGTAACGATGGTCTTCTAATTGCCCGATGTCCTGTGAACACGGAACAACAAATTCCTGTCAGGGTTGCCAATACTACAGATATCAAAGTTTTCCTGAGGAAAAACGACCAATTGGGCATCTGCAAACCCGTCACTCGAGTCATCAATCGTGAAAACCAAACTCGAACACTTCGAAGAAAAACTACCAACATCGATCAGAGAACAATCGACAAAATGATGGAATCCACGGAACACCTATCTCTGGAAGAAAAACAGAAGGTCAAAGAGTTTCTCGATAGTCATGGAGACATCTTCTCTACAGAAACTTCAACGGGACGTACGAATCTAGTCCAACACTGAATCAACACCTGCGACGCCCAACCAATCCGACAAGCTCCAAGGAGACTACCATTTGCCAAACAGAGAGAGGTAGTCAACATGATCAGCGACATGCTGAAGGATGACGTAATTGAAGAATCCACAAGCCCGTGGTCCTCACCGGTAGTCTTAGTAACTAAAAAGGATGGATCAACCCGATTTTGCGTGGACTATTGACGATTGAATGACGTCACCATGAAGGACAGCTATCCATTGCCAAGAATCGATGACACGCTTAACACACTATCTGGTTCAAAATGGTTTTCAACGTTGGATTTGAAAAGCGGTTACTGGCAAGTGGAAGTACATCCCGATGACAGAGACAAGACAGCATTCTCTGCCGGACACGGGCTGTACCAATTCAAAGTTCTTCCGTTTGGATTATGTAACGCTCCTGCCACCTTTGAACGACTTATGGAACTAGTACTAAGGGGTTTGACATGGAAAACCTGCCTTGTCTACTTGGATGACGCAATGGTAATGGGAAAGACGTTTGACGAACATTTGAAAAATTTGAAAGAAGTATTTTTGAGGTTAGGAAACGCCAACCTACAGCTCAATCCAAAAAAATGCTGTTTATTTAAAAAGGAAGTTAATTTCTTAGGCCATGTCATCTCGGCCGAAGGAATCAAGACCGATCCTGCGAAAATCGAGGCTGTTAAGAGTTGGCCACGTCCCAGAGACAAACACGAAGTAAGAAGTTTCTTGGGACTATGCACTTACTATCGAAAATTCGTACAGGATTTTGGAAAAATCGCCAAGCCACTCCATCGCTTGACTGAGAACAACGTTCAGTTTGATTGGAGTTCTGATTGTCAGCAGTCATTCACTGAACTGAAGAAGAAATTAACAACTGCACCTATTTTAGCTTATCCACAAGAGAAAGGCACTTTCATTTTGGACTGTGATGCGTCTCAGCATGGTATTGGATCTGTTTTATCTCAGGAACAGGATGGCGAAGAGAAAGTTATAGCCTACTATAGTAAAACTCTGGGCAAAGCCGAAAAGAACTACTGTGTTACGAGAAAGGAACTTTTATCGATAGTCAAAGCCATTGAACATTTCCACACCTACCTCTATGGCAGACGTTTTCTCGTGAGGACTGATCACAGCGCTCTGCAGTGGATAATGAACTTCAAGAAGCCTGAGGGTCAGGTTGCCAGATGGATAGAAAGACTCCAACAATATGAATTCAAAATAATTCATCGTAGGGGCAGGAAACACAGCAATACAGACACCTTATCAAGACGTCCATGCTTGGAGCAGGAATGCCGGTATTGTCAGAAACTTGAAAACAAAAAGGCCAACTTCTACAATGAAGAGCAGTGCAAGGAAATTTTGCAAGCCACTACCGTGAGAGTCGAGTCCGAAGATTCTGATTTATGGACAACAGAAGAAATGAGGAAAAGTCAGAAGAAAGATAGCAATCTGAAGTTAGTCCTAAGCTGGCTAAAAAATGGAGTAAGACCCGAGTGGCAGGAAGTATCCAAGTTTGGTGCAGTTGCCAAAGGATACTGGGCTCAGTGGGATTCCCTATGTCTTCGTGATGGCCTATTGCATCGCAGATGGGAGAGCCCAGATGGAGCAACCGTGGTGTACCAACTGGTGCTGCCAAAGGTTCATGTCAAAGATGTGCTTGAACAACTTCATAGTAGTCGTGCAGGTGGACACTTCGGAATCAAGAGGACGCTAGCTAGAGTTCGAGATCGATTCTATTGGGTGAATTGCCGTCGAGATGTTGAAGAATGGTGTAAGAGATGTGATCTATGTTCTTCAAAGAAGGGACCGAAAGCCAGAAGTCGAGGAAAAATGGCCCAGTATCTTTCTGGTGAACCATTCGAAAGAGTAGCAGTTGACATTCTTGATGGTAGCCATGGACTATTTATTTCTCCAAATGGCCCGAAGTTGTGCCCATTCCAAACCAGGAGGCAAAGGCCTTCCTAGAAAATGTGATAGCCAGACATGGAGTTTCGCTAGAATTACATTCAGATCAAGGAAGAAACTTCGAATCCGAGTTATGGCAGGAAATGATGAACATTTTAGGCGTGAAGAAAACTCGCACAACAGCCTTACATCCACAATCAGATGGAATGGTTGAACGACACAATAAAACCATCAGCCAGTATCTGTCTATGTTCATCTCCAAGAATCAAAAGAATTGGGATGAGTTGGTGCCACTATTCTCCTATCCTATCGAAGTGCCCAGCATGAGTCCACCGGATAAACCCCTTCAATGTTAATCACTGGGAGAGAAATGAAGCTGCCAATCGATCTGCTATTTGGAATGCCACCCGCCAGGAATGTAGATGACGACAAAGTTCTTCCAGAATTTGTCAAAGCATTGCGAGAAAGACTGGATCGAGTGCATGAATTCTGCAGACATCGTCTTCAAATCACCAGTGACAAGATGAAGAGATTTGACAGGAATACTCCAGGGACTATGTTTGAGCCAGGTGATGCTGTTTGGCTGTACCAACCTCAAAGAAAGAAAGACTATGTCCCAAGCTACAGAGGAACTGGACAGGCCCTTATGTCGTCGTAAAGAAAATCAACTCAAAGTTGTTCACGTGGAGAGGTTAGCAGAATACCGAGGCCACGATCCTCCAAATTGGTTCCAGCGAGACAATCAAGATGGAGATGATGTTATCCGGGACGGAATAACCTAGAAGAGGAGGCAGTGTTACGAACCTGGTAGTAGATAGAAAAATCATGAATCCTTCTGTTTGCCTTCTAGAAACCCATTAGAATGTACTAGAATCATTGAAGTTTATTCGAGAACTTAGTATGGAATGTTCTGTTGAAAGTTCTATAGCTTCTAGAATAATGTTATCCTATAAATACGATCAGATTTGCCAAGTTTGGAAGTTTTTGAGTTTTGTTTACTTTTTAACATTTGACTGTTGTAACTTTACCAAGTGAAGTTTGAAGTATTTATTTGAACTGCAAAGTGTCAAACAGTGTTGTCAGTTGTATTATTTGTTCTGTGACAATAAAGGCGAGTTTATAAGTAAGTGTACCACTTATTGAACCTGAAAAACGCAACAATATTATGACGATAAATACTTGATTGATTTATATACTTTGTGAGCCATAATGTTTGCAAGATATGGGGAAAATGTTTATTCACTGATTCATAAAAAAAGTCTTTACAAACGATTCCTCGTTTGGGTATGAGTATCAGAAAAACTTAAAATCGATTTTGGCATCTGCCACGTGATCACCAATATTTGTGGTAAGTAATTTTGAAAAATGCATTTCGAATTTAAGGCCCATATTCAGAATTTGAAGTATCTATATGCAATAATCAAATATTGCATTTTTTATAAGTATTTTTTGGTTGACTGAAAAATTCTATTATTTTTTGATCGTGAATCAGGAATCATTATTAACTTGTTTGATACTTATTTTGATTAGATTATTTTTAAGAACATAGTTTTCAGTAGAATCTTTTTTTAGGTAAAGAAGTAATTGGAAAAGTGTCCACATTGTAATGCGCAATACATATTATTTTGTTTGTATTTCCATAAAACTTGTTTCCGGTCGTGTAAATAGGTTTGTTAATCTCAACATTTAATAAAAAACTTTAACCAAGTTGTAGGAGGATATGGACCATTGCAACAGCAAGTTTTGATGATTCCTTTTTGCAATAACTTGTTTTGCTATCTTTAAAGATAACCCCACTTTTTGCCAACTAGAAATGAATTTTTCAAAATTGCCGTCAATTTGGTGGTCACGTGACATATGTCAAAATCAATTTTCAACTGATATTCTGATATATTCTTTATCAAATGTTTTTTGTAACCCTGTTGTTGCACACCACAAAATATACATGAACAAAAATTTTATTTTATATATAGGACTATTCAAATTATTCGAGTCTATGCATTGGGATCTCATAAACAGTAAAAGGTAGAGGGACGAAGTTGAAACCGTGAAAAAAAAAACTGAGCTAGGGCCTTCAGTTCTGGAGTTATACAGGGAAATGGAAAATTTCAATATTTTATATTTTGTGGAGATTTTTGAAAACTTTTGGCACTTTGCCTTAGCAACTTTTTGTAGACTATCGAAATATGCGAATTAAAACGATATACAGATCGTTCAAAGTGGGCCACCTTCAGCTTTTTGTTTTCAAATACGGACCTATATTTTGTAATGCATTTTTTCAAATGCTAAAAGTCATGTTTCAATTGACGTAGTATATTCATGTACACTGTAGAGTGTTTTGAAATTATAAAACCATCACCAGTTAGTTTGCATATTTGTATAGCTTACATAATGTTGCTTTGTCCAAATGTCAACACTTTTTAAAATATTTCACAAAATAAAAAGAAATATACAGAGGAATTTCGAAATTCTTTATTTTTTTCGTATAACTCCAGCTATATTAGATTTTTTTCACGATAATTAATTGGCCGCTAAAATGCGCTACTTTATTGCCCACATTTAAGCACCCCTCAGATTCAAATTAAGAATAAACCTGTGTAATCTTTTGTAGAATATCCAGATTCATGAGGCATTCATTGTGTACGTGTCTGCAAAACCGAAGGTCACATGTTCTACTTAATTTAAAACGATTTACTAATTGATCTTTGAAAAAATAAGATTATGCAACTCTCATGTAATGACTGTCAAAACATTCGCCTTCAGGCCATGTCACTCAATACATTTCGATGTATTGATAATCATCACTTCCCGATCCATTCTTCATTTTAAAAAAAACAAAACTAAATCGCGGATGTACATGTGACTTACATATTTACGGATTTAAGTATTTTTTATATCATCTTTCGATATAGCCCATTATACGTTTTTGAATTGTCACACTGTTTAGTGTTCAGTTATGTGGTTGATTATTATATGTATATAAAGTTAGCAAGGCCACTTGTCGGAAAATCGATGAAACCAATTCCAGTAATTGTCGAATAATTGTCGAGAATTTGTCGTGAACGAAAATAATTTGTCGCGCTTATAGTTTTTTTTTTTATATGAGGTGGCTGTGCTAACTTTATATTAAGTTAGCACTGCCACTAATATAACTTGACAAATAAACTTCAAATTTTATCACTGGTAACGAACAATTGTCGAGTAATTGTCGAAGTGTATTTGAAGTAAAAAAAAGCGAAAAATCTTTTCTTTACAGCTTCAGGAAATTTCAACTTTCCACGACAAATTAGATTTGATCATTCGACAATTTATGAGTTGATTTTTAGGCACAGAAAAAATAATCCAACCAAGTTATGTGTGTATATTACTAAGAAAAGGAAATTTCTTCATTATTTAGCGTTTTAAAGTAATTTTCCGGCTTTTCAAAAATGAAAATTTTCACTACAAATATGTTTTCGTCATTCGACAATTGTTCCAAAAACTTCCGCTCAAAAAAATTATATTTATTCGTCTTACAGTGCGTTGGTAATACCAAGAGTCTGGAAATAATCGAATTTCAACAATTACAGGTAGTTTTTCTGCTTCCGGAAATTTCATCGTTCCACGACAAATTAGATTTGATTATTCGACAATTGATGAGTTAGTTTTCAGGAGCAGAAAAAATAATCCAACCAAATTATTTGTGTTACTAAGAAAAGGGAATTTCTCCATTATTTAGCGTTTCAAAGTAATTTTCCGGCCTTTCAAGAATGAAAATTTCCACGACAAATATGTTTTCGTCGGTCGACAGTTGTTCCATAAATTTCAGCCCAAAAAAATTAAACTTAATCATTCAGTGCGTTGGTAATACCTAAAGACTGTGAATTTTACCAATTATAGGTAGTTTTTCCGCTTCAGGAAATTTCAACATTCCACGACAAATTAGATTTGATCATTCGACAATTGATGAGTTGATTTTTAGCCACAGATAAAAATAATCCAACCAAATTATGTGTGTATATTACTAAGAAGAAGGAATTTCTCCATTATATAGCGTTTAAAAGTAATTTTCCGGCTTTTAATATCTCCTTTTTCCACCTTTTGTATTTAGTTTTTCAGTTATGAAAAAGTAGGAGTTTTCTCGGGCAATATGTTATAATTATTCGCCAATCGTTCAGTGAATTTGTGAGCCTACAAAAAAAATAATCAAGTTTGATGAGTTTTTTCATTGAACACTGAGTTTTTCACAATAAATTCTTCATTTGTTTCAAAAAGAATGCATAATCCATACATATTTGACAATAGTTTAATGAAAAAAGCTCAAATAATCCTTATAGGTATGCGGTGTTTCCAATTACTCAAAATTTTCCCGTATATCAAGAATTCCAATAAAAAATACACATATAAGCTGTAAAGGAAAGATTTTTCGCTTTTTTTTTTATTTCAAATAGACTTCGACAATTACTCGACAATTGTTCGTTACCAGTGATAAAATTTGAAGATTATTTGTCAAGTTATATTAGTGGCAGTGCTAACTTAATATAAAGTTAGCACAGCAACCCCATATAAAAAAAACTATAAGCGCGACAAATTTTTTTGTTCTCGACAAATTCTCGACAATTATTCGACAATTACTGGAATTTATTTCATTGATTGAAGTGGCCTTGCTAACTTTATATACATGATTATTATTCATTTGGCTGGGACAGAACAATTATTATAATGTTGTCCGACTTACCCTGGCACTGATGAGAGGCAATACACCTCGAAACATGCATGTCTGCAGGTGGTCATCCACAGCCAAATGAAGGATAATCTACCATTCAATTAAAAAATACGCACTTGCAATTGGGTCTTCGTGGAAGAACGTTGCACAAATATCTGTTAGATGTAGTTCAATGTCTGTCGTGGTATTAGCCAGGGAAGTAGTTGTTTTCTGACTGATGTTCGCCCCATTTTTCCACTTGGTGGAAACATGTAGAGAGGAAGGGTTCTTCGACTTTGTCGATTCTATTCGTTTCACACTTATTGTTTCTATTTTGAAACTCAAACATTAAGATTGCTGATACCATTGAGTGAAAAAGCTGGAAATGAGTGACTGTTGATAATAACATTTTTGTATCCCTGTATAGTGAGAAGAGAAACCAGTATTATTCGCTGTGAAAACAAAAATCACTTAATTCTTACGGTTTTCATCATTTTATATAAAATGAAAGGTGACAGCATGCCTAGAAAAACTGATCGTTGCAGTTCATTTTCACCGATGTCCTTGCTGAAACCACTTATTTTTTGTAGGTTTTTTTCCCGTAATTCCCGGATTACCTCGTTACTCTTTGATAGGGGACTGGCGACATGGAGTTTACAACCTGAGGGTGAGCAATGCATCCCTGGAGGACGACGCCGAGTATCAGTGCCAGGTGGGGCCGACAAGGCTGCAAAAGGCCATTCGAGCAAAAGCAAGACTGAACGTTATTTGTAAGTCAATTACTTTTTATTACTTTTTGGTGGATAACGTGGAGAAAATGACATAATGCGTACATATATACACAGTGCCGCGTTAACAAAATTTACGCCCGGGAGCTTTTGATCACCCAATCTACCGCATACTGAAGGGTAGATTACACATTCTGTAAGAGGACCAGAGGAAAAGAAATATACGATTTGAACAAAATTTACAACATTCAAAGGGATTGGAAATATTTGATGATTATGATTCCATTGAAAGGACTCCAAAATCAGTTAACAATAAGTACATATCCAACATTGAATTTAAATTAATGAAGGACTCCCAATAATAGTAAGTAATGATTCCTCATGACTGAAAAAAAAATCAGTGGAATAATTGAAAAACTAATTAAATATATTTCTAAAAAGTATTTTCTATTCAAGAAAAGTTGAATAATACATAGGAGAATCAAAATGATTATGATTATTATTTTTACCAATAATTAGTTTTCTCCTGAATCCGAATTGTTTTTTTTTTATATGGTCGCAGTTGAGATTTTTATAGTAGTTATGATGAATGTGTGGATTGGCTTTCGATAGGCAGAGGCTATTCAAATCTTTATATTTGTTCACCGAAATGGGTAAAGGCCCACTGTATGCAAGGGGTATGCCCATTAAATCTGTCAAATTATTCAGTTTTACGTTGGAGTTGCGAGTTCGCCTTTATTTTTTTGTTCGTGTTCTCTATGTTGATTTCACAGTAGGTTTCAGAAAGTATGTCATAATGTAGCCTTATAATGTTTGTATTCTCTTTGGAAATGTTTACACATTTTACTTAATTTCAATTCACCTTCTGCTGGTTATTGTCTAGTTTCCAATTTTGTTTTCAATCCATCGAATACTTAAAGTTGAGTATAGATTCCCGGGTCAATTCTGAGTTTTAGCACATGTTACTAGCGTGGTCCATTGTTCAGGAACAGAAATAACTTGATTTTTTGTGCGCCTTTCCATAAGGGCATGCATTGTATCCTCATTTTGAGTATGCCACACTTCCAAAAACGCATGTGTTATATCAATGTTCAAAGTAGATGCTGCATAAGAATACATATAGGTGGAACACTATATACGATTTCTATTTTGTCCCCCACAGTTGTCAGAATAGGAAAAAATGTCCTTAAAATTCTGTTTAACTTTTATTTCAATGAAAGAAAACAATGAACTACTTATTTCATTCGCACCTTTTTTGGCAATAGTTTCGTTCCACACATAGCAAAATCGTTCTTTTGCTACAATGTCAAAAACAGTGAAATTGTACACAGCTATAAATTACATCTGTGCTTTAAAGAATTACCAACCATTTTCAATCAGGATGAATGCCTTCATTGGAGTTGTATCCACTTTTTGAATCTGAAAGTGATGAACTAAATTAGTGTATTTAATATAATGAATAACCTTGTATGAGTTGAGCAAGGTGCGACAAACTAGACATAATGAGAAAAGAATAAGCATAGTTCCGAATCACTAATAGTGGTGTGAACGTAATTGAATCGAGCTAGTGACCAAATTGTTAGCATCACATCAAACCAATACTAATTTATTGGGTCCTGTGTAAAAAAGTTTTCAGAATTCCAAAACCCGGAATTGATTGTAAAAGTTAGGATATGGTAATATTTTTCTTATCGATGTCGGCTTCTACAAGTGAACCGATCCACTATGCGTTTTCCCCGATTCATTACGAAAAATATTTAGCTCTGAAATACTCAATAACAACTCTCACTACTATATTTGCATGACAAATTCTTGCCCCAGCCAGGAATCGATCCTCGGCACCTTTGCCCATGAGTCGGATGCACTAACCACAGCACCTTGCCGCAACGTTCCCAATATAATTTTCACAGAAGTATTCAATAACATTTGTTGCTATAAGGTCTCGGAAAGTGTTTAATTTCATTTTTAAAATTACGGAAATGGGTATTTAGGGTATACTTGCTCCAGGTTGAGGTTGTTTGTGTTTAGAAGCCAATCGCCTCGTATGTATCCAGTTAGCGAGAACACAGTTTTTGAACTCCAAATTAATCAGCCTAAATATCAACATGTATATGTAACATCAAAGAGTGGCATAATGTCAGTGTTTTATATTCGGAAGTTGGAACCTATTACATACCACTCATTTCATTAAAAAGATAAATTGCTCAATTCCAGCAAATTGGGGTAGAAGTAGGAAGATGAGATATAAACGAAATGTGAGAGAAACGTACAATTCCTTGCACTTTTCCGCATAATTCATCAACTTTTATTGAATGTTGGAAAATATAAAAGTTTCTATTCTTTTCTTTTCTTTTCTTTTCAAATTTATCGCATGTTGAAATGGTTTTTGAATAGCAGCGGAAAACGTGGTATATTAAACCGCTTCTCCTTTTGTGATTTTTCTTGGTATTTAATTTTTCATTTAAATGAAAAGAATTTTCCTGACAGATGCTTGCGATTCTCCTCATCTGCATAAAGAAGGCTCCCTTTAATTGAGTTATCATTTTCATAATATGAGATGTGCTTCAGATAAATGATGGTAGGAAATTTGTTCGACTGTGTGTGATAATGAATTTCCGTTCTCATTTGGGAGTTTTTGAAAATATTCGCTTGAACTGAGAGTCAAATTTAAAAAAAAGAGGTCGTATCTACCTAGTATCGCAATGAAATATTTAAATGGTGAAGTTTGGAAATTGGTTAACATGATGCAGATATGCCTAATTCCTGTCAACCTTAATCTTCACATATTTCAATTGGTTATTTTCTGATCGTCACATAATGTAAGCATCTTCAAAGTCGTTTGGTAAAAGCATTGTGTAGAACACCAATGGATTCAAAATGAAAGGGGTGAATGGGCTTGGGTCTGTTGCAGATTGGTTTGTAAGGGCACTGATGATAAACCTACCCTGTCACAATTAGGAGTGTGTATCAATAACTTTATGTGAGCTAGGGGTTGTAGTGTAGTGGTAAATACGGATTTTTGAATAGATACTTCAAAATGTCCTAAACTCTCAACATAAAACCACGACCGATACTTGAACAAGAAAACTTCTGCAAGGCCGAAAAGGGTCAAGCCTTAAGCCACACTGATAATTATTCTCTTCATCAAGTTCATTGTAATTTCCTGTCAACACTTTTCCGAATCCTTTTCAAGATACGTTATTATATAAGTTTTTGAGGACGCGGTAATGACATAGATTTATTCACAACGTTGACCTAAATGTTTTATTTATTGAACTGAGGTTGAAAATTTATGTGAAATGGGGAATGTTGAAATGGTCTTCATCTAATATTCGAATAAATTATGTTCGAGAAAACAATATAAAAACTTTGGATACCATTTCTACCATAAATATGGGAATAATTCGAAATCTCCAGCAAATGAAAATAAAAAAAGGCGCACGAGACGTGGAATGAAGGGCTCCTCTAGAGGCCGCTTGGTAGCGAAAATCAGATGGTGGAACCGAATAAAAGCTCTTTTGCGGATTCCTCAAGCAGAAACAAACAAAAGTGCAGAAATGTTTATTTACAAACACTATTAAAAGTTATCCTTCTCACCAGTTGTCTTCATTGAAAATGTCATTTCAAGACACCAGTGCAAGGAGTAACTCAATTTTCAGGGTAGTGTTTAGGAATGCTTTACTCTCAACACAAGAAATTTCTGGTAAGTAGGTAATTTCATACTGTTGTCGGGACTCTTTCTAAGCAAATCATTAATTCATTTAATTTTCATTTATTTCAGTTAAGTGCAATTTTCTTGTAAATTTCCCATTCAGAGTTGATTAAAACTGAGCTTTTTAGAAATATTACGACAAGCTTTTTGGCCACTAATAACAATAAATGAGGGTTTCTATGTTTTTGAAAATATGCGATTATATGTATGTATGTTTATTTGACATAAATATAGAAATAATTCACAATTAAAAAACATCGTCAATAAACATGAAAGAACCATAGAAACTATCAAACGATACTTTGAACGTGGTCAAACAATTAAATAATGGGTTTAAATCTAAAATATCCCAAACATTAGTAGTCAACTTAATCTTAATGATAGATGGTACAATAACTGTTCTTGGTTACTATCATAACATGATGTTTATTATTGATTTTGATGTAATTTCAATAGTGTTTGTAGAAAAAACATTGCATGATGTTCATGTTCAGTTATTTCATTTTGTTCGAAGCATTGGAAGAAAAATACCAATGTAAAAATCAAAACATTTACTCATTACTACAGTTCTAACAATTCACTAATTCGTTGAATTCTTCTCTTTCTTAGAGTTCATTTGGTTAGGGAACTCATGAAAAATTGGTCAATATATACTTCATTCGGAGAACGCTTGCCGGTTCTTAGAGTTCAGGACAGTTTTCAAAGTTTAATTGTAACGAATGGTCAATAATATATACTTCAAACGTTATCTGCCATTTGTTCCACACTTTTATTGGTATTTTCCAATGCGCTCAATATACTTTTTTAAAAATTTCCAAAAACAAGGCGTCATGGTTAACCGAAAATTTAAGGGATAGAGAATTAATCTTACAAATAAAAAACCGATAAAAATCATGAAGAGGAGCGACGCTAAATACATAGTGGATTACGTAATCCAAATCTTCCGCAAAAAAACTATATAATAGATAAACGATGAACCTTGAAAAGAATGCGTACTTAGAATTCACTATGAGGAATAAAAAACAACTTTGGAAAGGACTAGCGTACCTCAACATATAAAGTAAGAAATCTAACAATGACGATCCCAGATGACCTATCTAATGGTAATTCAATCAATGAATACTTCTGCAGTATCAACAGTAACAACTTATCCCTGATGGAGAACATTTTTTTTTAATAATAAACATAAGCATATTTTCTTTTGCCACAAATGACGATGAGTGTATGTAGCGATTATGAGCGTTAAATCTGATGCCGTTGGTCATGAAAAACTTCAAAAAATTCTACGTCCAATCTCATCAATGTCTACAACTGTATTCCGAAAGGATCCACGTGGGGCTCTCTATTATTTGTATTATCTACATTACTATTTTCAGATATACATAGAATGCAATGAAGATACTTTTAACATAACGCAGAAAAAACTTAATGATAACTTAGTTCTCTTCTATCAACCAAATTTTTCTTAACTGTCAATCCCTTTAAGTAGGGAGTTATGCTCTTTGGATGGATATTGACCCGTAAACGCAATATGGACAAGGTTTGTATATCTGATGCAAACGGAGTGACCTCTTACGGATAGTTTCAAAAACTTAGGACTATACCTCGACAGCTCTTTGAGATTCACACGACACGTTTGGCAAATTCTGAAGCGAGGGTACAGCCATCTCAAAACGATATATTCTAATAGAACAAAAAAAACAAAATGACCTTGGGTGAATCTTTAGTGTTGTCAGATGCTTATGTTCTCTTCCAAACTGACTACAATAGAGTGAAAATATTACAGAATTCATATGTGAGGCTGATAACTGGAACAAAGAGAGAGACGCGACCATAAGTATATCACACCGTTTGAAAAATATCGGATGGATAAATATGGAGTCGCGACACATTCTTCACTCTACTTTCATAAAATAATTAATGTAAAAAAAAATAAGTTATCTTTATAGAAAAATCAGTTGCAGGACAGAAGTAGGTATATACACAAACTCAACCTTCGATTCAGAAATCAGCTCACCTCACCAAAACAAATAGATTTCGTTTATACATATTTTTTCAGGTGCTTTGACAAAAAAAAACTAAATGTGATATTTTACTGGGTAATTTCACTATATTTGAAACTTTTCAATTGAGTATAAAAATATATGATATCTCAGGTACCATTCCGATATAAGTTATTATTTTTTCTTTACCTTCACTCGGTAACTATTATTTTTCAATTTGTATTTATGTAGATGAAAGAGCAAGTTTTGCCCATGTCTCGAACATAGGTGAAAAATTAATACTGATTTTTTATAAGTTTTATGTACTGGATGTATCAACTAATCAATAAAAACATTCATCATTATTATTACTATTATTCCAATAGTTGCACTAGCAAATCTACCGTTATCGCCCATTCCAAGTAAAAAAACACTTTGTAATAAAAAGTAGGAATATTTTTTCACAATTGGATTTGTTAAATATACCTCAATAAATTAGTCTATCTCAACCTTTGCTTGACTGATTTCGTTAATTCATTCTTACATCATGGAATATAAAGATATGATTCGTTCGTTCCATTTGTTACAAAGAATCGTCTCCCATTTATTGATCCTGGTGGTTAGTTGTTTGGCAACAATTACACAGTCAACGAGTCTATCGTCTTGCTGATTCTTGCTCTACCTTTGTAGTTCAATTAGTCAACATATTCTAAGGACAATTGGGGAAGCGGACATTGTTCCTGAAACGTGTGCCGTAATGCGAGCATAATGGTCAGGATACTAGTCTGATAATGCCTGTACAAAGCCTGTAACTCTATTCCATTATCATGGCCAGATCTACAACGACCGATTTATTATAATAGGTCCCTGCTAAATGCCTAGGGCCTACATCACTGCTTCTCTCCGTGTTTCCTATATTACATTGTAATCTCCAGCATCTCTTATCTCGTGTATTATGAATGGAACAGATTTAAATAGAAATTCGCTACAGAGGGCCGCGATGCAACAACAAGATACGATAATTTATAAGGGTGAAATACGCAGACAAGGAAGAAGCAAGGAGTCCGCGCTGCTCGGAGCATAGCAATAAGAAACTTCAAAACAAATATCTTTTCGATTATAGTCGTTTTATAAGGAATGATCTTCCAGTTTTGATTGTGCATGGTTATGTAATCCTCTAAAGCAAAATACCGGAAGATTCATAGTAGCAAATAATTTTTCTCAGCGCAATACTATTTGAACAGGACCCCTCTTCCTCCCGTTGGGTCTAATATAGCATCATGAGTGCGTTTCCTGAAGTATGATTATGAAATTATTAAATGAACAGTATTTATGCAGGTAACTTTTCAACTGATTATTTTAGTGTTTAAATGAATATTATGTCCCCTAGACGGCTTCTTGTTACGGGTAAGGCCAATGGGTGGGTTCTAATTGTTTTAATGCATCAAATAACCCATATTTGGTGAAACTCCATCAGTGGTCGACAGCTAAAACAACTTCTGTCTTCTATTAACCTTCGAAAATGACGAAACTTCACTTTCCTGCTTTGTTTACGTTAAACAGTTCAACTTCAAATTATTTCATCGATTTCGAAGAAAATTCAGATATTGCTTGCTAGTTGGTTACTTGTATCGATATTGAATTCATAGATGATCAATGAAATGCATCAAAAATAAGAAAGAGAGGAATCCAATAACTGAATAAACATTCGACTACTTCATGGTGCTCATCCCTCAATCGAAGGACTTTAAAATAGGCAGATTGAAATTGTGTAGAATGTAGAATTATAGATGTACAAGATCATCATAGCCAAGCACTTTGGAAGATTTTGGTTAGATTAGAAGAAACAAAAAATATCCGTCCATGGACTGACTGACCATGATTTGGTTGTGAGTAGATGGAGGAAGTGAAAGTAAGTACATCTTACAAATAATAAACAGAGGGTGAAGTGAATAGTGGAATGAGAAACAACTTGTAAAAATAAAAAGAATTAGACTTCAGAACCGTATTTAAGACAGTTTTTAGAAAAGCTCTACGATTTTACGTTTCAGAAATTTTATTTTAAAATTTTAATATAGAAAATCAACTTTGAAAATTACTAGCATATATGTATGAGCTGCTTTTTCCCATACAGATCAATTTTCGATATGCTAAAACTGCATGTGGTTCTTTTCATCTTGGATCTCCTATCTTTAGTAAATATATTCAAAGTGTATTCTTCAATCTATAGATGTAATAATATTAAACTCACCTCTGGAAATACAATTCAGTTTAGGAGTTTTGTCCGTATTTTTACAGGTTTTCAATGTAGAATACTTCATTTTCAAACGGACAATGCTGGACTAAACATCCAAATATCGTTAATCACTATACAGGCCGTTTCTTTTATCATGTGGTAACATTGCTATATTCTAAACCGTAATAGATACAAAGACGATTAAATGGGAAAAGTAACTATTGTGGTGAGCAGTACATTGGTCAGAGAAAATCTACGGGGACTCTCGCCCTTCTCGACTTATACAGGTAAAACTAAAAATGCTGTTTTCGGTTTTTTACGAATAGAATGGTTATTTCTAAAAATATAAAAAAATGAAAGAGGAAAGTTTTATTGTATTCAAAATGTACTAGAACTACGTAATGATAAATTTTTAATTAAACGTAAATAACCGAAAACAGCATTTTCAGTTTTCCCTGTATAAGTTGGGAAGGGCGAGAATCCCCGTAAATTTTCTATGACCAATTTACTGCTCACCACAATAGTTACCTTTTTTCCCATTTAATCTTCTTTGTATCTATTACGGTTTAGAATATAACAATGTTACCACATGATCAAAGAAACGGCCTTATACTCTCAATATTCTAGAATTTCTGTATGCGTCTGAATCCGAAATATTTGCATCCAATTTTTTTGAAGATACGTAGGACATGAACGTGAAAATTGACGTGCTTCAGGTATCAGTAGTTCAAACGTTGGACCCTACATAACTAATTTTTTCTGTGGGTTATTTGATTTATAGGCAAATATTTGACAGGCAACAACGTCTTAAGGAACGTTGCATAAATATCTGTCAGATATAGTTCAGTGTCCGTTGTGGTATTAGTCAGGGAAACACTTGTTTTTTGGCAGATATTTTTTTCATATTTTCCACTGCGCGCGGAAGTGTTCGGAGCATTTTCGACTTTATCGACTTTTAGTCTTTTCGTCAATCTTATGAGATAGAATCCCAGCTGAAAGAGAAAGTATTTTGAAATAAAGCCGTCTGGAATTTGCGCCATTGCCAAATGCCCATTCGTAGACCTATCTATTGCATATTTTTTAAAGTTAACTCGATATAATATCATGTACTAAACATTAACAATTGGGTGAACTTTATATGATCACGGCCCACTTTCGAAGAAATTAAACTTGTTGACATAATTGTCACTGTCAGTCTAATCATTACCTTTTTGTAGTTATTTCACCGCTTTTGTTTTTTTTTGTATTTTTTGTCGATTTGAGTTCTTCAGTCCAAATTATATTCGTATACACATTCAATATTCCAGTCTCAATGATATTTCTATTCAAACATAAGTCGACGCCCTAAATTGTGTCACGTAAATGTAGATTCTGATTTAAAACTTGCTCTTGAAGGAATTTTGTCGGATGTACTATCAATCATAAAAATTGTCTGAACTAAACCGACTTTAGGTTTTATAACTAGAGAATTTTATTTGCTAATATAGTATAGGGTTTGTTTCCGAAGATTTTAATCTAAAACATTAAATATACATGTCATATCACGCCAAAAAACGTTTGTTGGATGGGTAGGTATGAACATTTTATGAATATTAGAACCGAGCGAGCATCGTTACTATAGGTGTGATAAAGCAGAACAAGATCAAGTCTTTATTTAAATTAGTTACTGACTTCTATATACCTACCTATTATTATTTCTATAAACGAGAAAATCCTTTCAAAAACATCAAGGAAAATTAAACTTTTTCTCCATCATAATTGATGATTCCTGTGGTTGAAACCTCGACGGATATTGAATTATATCTCAGACATATAAAAATAATCCATACGAAAGTATAGTAATTTTTGGAACGATTATTTCGACTATTTTACAGGCCTGTTCCGTGCTCTTTTACAAATCATTTCCGATTTATACCAACAAAATATTGGAGGATGATGTTCAAATTCACGCATCAATTCCATATTCGGTAAATAATATGCCCCAAAGGATTTTCAGGAACCACGCCAAATTTCAAATTGAATCTTTAATATGCGTCCATCAAATTGATATATCATGTGAAATCGCACAGTAGGATTCAATTTTATCTAAATGGTTCAAACACAATAAATTTGTGGGATAGTTCGTTGAATTATTTTATACGCCGATGAAAATCACAGCAACGTAAATGGCACGTACCTATGATAAATAATAAATGCATAACGTTAAGTTCCCGTACCATTTTTTTCAAATATCGTTATTAGCCTGAAGATAATCTCTTATTATTTATTCATTTTCATCTTGAAATGAACATAAGATTTCCAGAAATCGTAGGACCATTTGACAAAAGCAGATGGAAATCGATTGGAGGACGGATGGATTCCAGTATTAGCTCCTCGTCCTGACTGGGTCTGCACTGATAATATAATAATGATAATACTCCCTCATAAACACTCAAAGAATGTACCCTAAGGCATTGCTTGTGCGGGCAGAGGACGGCTATTATTATTATTTGTGTGACACTCCGGAGTGACTGATGTTGTTGGTGGTGTATTCACTTTTCAGCTGTAGGATAACCCAGAATACCTACAGTACCACCCGAGGCGGTCGCACTGCGCACTTGAAACATGAAAATTGAAAATGATGAATGGACGACAGTATTACTCAATTTCCTAACAAATAAACTTAACTTTTGTTGTACTTATCTTTTTTACTTCATTATTCGTAGCTTAGCTTAAACATCATCGTCAACACTTCTCATTTTCTTTTTTAACATCCCATCATAAAAGTACAGGACTTCGATAGTATAATCAGGGTCAAAATTCATTCAGAACGACAGAATTGCAAAAAATTGCGATATTCTAAAAAAAATTGTAAATTTTGAAAGGAAACTATTTGGTCTACGGAGACTGTTCTAGTATCATATTGTAGCAAATTTAGTCTACTATAAAAACACTCCAAGAATTTTTTTTCAAAAAATAGTCGTTTAGGGTTATAAACGCCAAAGTTTGAAAAAAGAATTATATTTCCGCAGTGTTTTCGATTTTTGACAAAGTTGCGTTCGGCGCTCGAGGTCACAAACTAGGGTTATTCATTCATAAACAAGTCTGCAAAAAATCAGAACTATCGAATTTGATGCATGATGTGATGTATAAAGTTACTGGATTACAGAAATAACAACAAATGTAAAGACTTTTTCACTACACAATAAAAACACCGATAAACCAACAAATATTTATTTGGCAATCTGAAGGAGTCATTTCATTGTTCAGTAACTTCTCAACACTAAATTAGAACAAAGCAATTTTATTTTATTATTTTCTTTTCGCTGTAATTTTGATTGTATTTATCGCACATTTTGTTGCCATATATGAATAAAGTCCTCATTAATAGTTATAATAAATGGTACAACGGTACCAATGTGGTTCCATTTGAAAAAATTGAGTTTTACCCAAAAATCGATTTCGATGAACTTTAAAATCTTTAAAATTGTTATTTCCGTGCACCCTTAAGAGTACAACCCTCAAAAATCGTCGAAAGACTTGTCCGAGCTAGGGAAGACGCAGCCCGTACCTTTTAACGTGTGATGCCATGCACGAGACCGATGACCATGCTGGGAATCGGACCCATGACCCTTACGTTAAGAGACAAGCGCTCTGCCGTCATATACATCACGGCTCATAAGAAAGCAATTTAGCATTTTTGACGTTTTGATTTTTGTAGCATTAGACGAGTCAATTGGAATATATCGGAACCATCATGGCACACTTAAATGGAAAACTGAAATTTAAATTATCAAAAATTTTGACGTTTGAAATGTCACTTATGTGGTATCATTGGATTCAGAAAATAATGCAGATTTCAGAAATGTACTAATATACAGGGTGCTCCATTTGAAAATCGAAAGTTGGTATCACTTCCGGCGAAACCGGGATTAAAAAAAATCATCTGTGGGTCAAAAAGTGCCGCTTATTATCTAAGTACCTATATGGGATATCCCAAAATCCAATCAATTACCTTTAAAACCAATGGAGATACGGGGGGTGTACTATGATCCTTTTACATCCGGTATAGTTTGTCTGCATTCGGATAAGTTTCTGCAATCGTTTTATCGAAACCAACACGTTGAATCCGATATTCCAGCGAAACAGAATGAGAACATAATCTAAAATATTCCATTGAGAACATTCCATTAATGAGAATCGTTCCGAAATATTTGCCTAGACTAGATATCTCTCTTAAAATGAAAAGTTAAATGGTTTCATTGCAGATAAGTTCTAGAGCAAGAGCGGAAACTTATTCCGCTTTTTCGGTCCATCCGTATTCATGCGTTCTAGAAAACGAGACGTTGAAATTAATTCCAACTCCCATTGTACTTCCAAGTTCGTCACGATGACAGACTAGTTATGGATGAAGGGATCTGAACTTTACCAGATGGAATATTAATCTAGCAATATTTGCGTAATGATTTCGAGCACATTGAGATGTAAACATAGTTAGAGCTAAACGTCAAGGCTTTGTCGCGAGATATGTAGATCGGTTCGGCACCTATTCGAAAGTTAATCTCGTTAAAATTGATATTGGTGAACGTTAACCCAATGAATTTATAGAACTTTACTGAAAATTTGCAGACGGCTTTCATAGTTCGATACACTATTCGCAATGTGAACACTAATACTGAGAATTTTCCTATTACTATTAGTTCTTCATTCAGGCAACTCTTAGTTCCGAAAAATGTTTTGGGCAAAAGTGATAAGTGTGTATGGAACGCGCTTTAATTGAAAAAATATCAAATATCGTCACTTCACTAACATAAATTATACTTGGAGAAGGCATATTAGCTATTAGAGTGACAGGGTGGTTCGTGACTAAACTCTAGTGAAGGGTTACCTAAGTATTGTTGAAAAATAACTGACCCCACATAGATTTCATTGACCAAGTTTATCTCTACAAATACTACAATAGAGAAAAGCAAGACATAGTCAATATACAACATATCTATCACTAGAATAGTAACCACAATATCGCAAAAAGTTTGGTGCACTTTAGCTATAGCGTTAACTGACTATATACCTATTTAAATTTCACCAACAAAGATTTGTATAGTAGCATA
Organism: Chrysolina americana; assembly: GCA_958502065.1. Taxonomy (NCBI): domain Eukaryota; kingdom Metazoa; phylum Arthropoda; class Insecta; order Coleoptera; family Chrysomelidae; genus Chrysolina; species Chrysolina americana. Next base: position 85,463,198 of record OY293410.1, read on the forward strand.
CAGATAGAGTAGGACAGCCAGGCTGGTCTTCGCTACCTTCTGCACTTGCAGAGGAAGGGCCTTATTCAGTGGCTATAATCCTGTGTGGAACTGTGGAAGAGGTTCCAGGAGAAAATCCATACAGGAGAGAAAGGAGAAAAACGTCCAGCAGGAAGGCAAAGAAAATGTGGCCGTAGACAAGTTGTGGCATAGTGAAAAAAATGGCTCGTAGAAAAACACTGAAATTAAATACATGACTTTGTGTTCCCGAACTTGATTTCACCTCAAGAGTCCAAAAAAGCCTAGGTGTTTTTTGAGTTCTTGTCAAATGGTCAAAACGGCACATGAAGTCTCAAGTTCCCAAAGGCATAAACAACGCCTAATACAAGTTGGATCGCCAAATGCTTGAAAAATAATTGGTGATGATTGCATAACTGAATAAAATTGTGGTTATAATTTCCTCAACGAAAACCTGGCATTTTATGGTATGTGATAAAATGAAACCATGTAAGGACAATTCATGTAATGATCAAACTAGATTTTTCCAATTCCACAATCATACATTAGATAGCTCACAAAAAATTCACAGACCAAGTGAACTTTCCCAATCTAAAATCAATAAGGTATTCTTTATCAAATCTAATTAGGGTCCAATACCTTTTCTGAAGGTGTATCAGAATCTCAAATCTGAGGTAATCTTTATCAAATCTAATTAGGGTCCATTTATCTACTACCACAAATATTTAGAATACCATCATGATAGATAGACACATATTGAATAATTTTCTCAGGTAAAATGTAATAAGTTTTCTTATTTGCACTCTTTTTTTCCGATCTGTAAAGTACCTAAGGAATTCAATCTCCTTACATTTTCCATTCAACTTAATATTAATGTTTTAGTATTATTTCTTCAGCTTCAGTATCTTTAAAATTTGCAAATATTTTTTCACCTTGCAGTGCCTCTTTTAGTTTATTATATTTTCCTTTTATTCCACAGCAATATCATTCTCCAGTCAATTTCAGGAGCAGTACTACTTTTTCTTGATATTTTTGAAGTGCTTTGTTTTCACACCAATTCGTAGGTACTGTCATGAGAAATATTTTCCCATTTTCTATTGTCTTCAAAACAAAGGAATACATAATTCCTTGCAACACAATAAACAATCAGGATGGCAAAATGATTCGCAATCGCTCGATTTGCTCAACATAACCTGAATTGAAATGGTTGTGTTGTGGCATGCCATCGTTGCGACGTAAGTACAACTGGAGTACAACTTTGTGAATATAACACTATGATTCGAATGACTATCACCATATTTTGATGATTTATGAGAAAAATTCATGAGATATATATTTCCTGACCCGAAAAATAATTTACAATAATATTTAATCCTCTTTGTCCTCGAGGCGCATTCATTTTGAGTACTTGAGTAAAATTGAATTTTGTTCATGAAAATGGTGTATCCTATGTATATGGTTATGGTCTTAGGACAATTCTTAACCCAATAGTAAGTAAATAAGTACCTACCTAATCATTAGTCACATTTTCTCTGAATACTATTATCGCAGTCATGTTGTTGTGGCTATAAAAATCTAAATTTTGGAAAAGGGTTTTTATTTTTTCTGGCTATATTTTTTGGAGGATTCGAAAATAAATTGCACTACCACATTGCCACTTTCCCCCTGCTACATAATGGTGTTTTCACATTTGCTATCCGACGTTTCGTCTTCCGGACACCATCATCAACTTTATTTTTTCTTATGGGTGCTACATTGGATTCCTTCTGTTTTGAATAGAACCAGATATCACCTTTTCAATGATGTATCATAAGTTATCATTCTTTTTCGAAAAAGCGGAGATATTTGAAAAAAACTTATCATAATAGACTTTGACTTTGATATTTCTAAATTTGACTTTCAATTTGTTACACTCAGTGACATTTTGTTAATAAATTTTTGGCGAAAAATGGCTTTCACGAATGAAGCAGAAAGAGATATGATACAAATTCGTTACAAATACAATAGAAACAGTGTTAGGACATCTGAAATGTATTGGAACTTGGATCCCGAAAGACGACAATCACATTGAACTATGTTCAAGTTATTAGATCAAAATCTCAGCGAGTTTGGTTCATTTGAAAATACAATGAAAAAATACGGATACAGAATCAACCATGAACTAAAGAAAATTTAATAAATGAGGTATGTATGAGGTGAATTAGAAATTGTGTCCTTTTCAATGAAAATAGAACTTTGAAAAAATATCAATAATTAACTAAAATGTAAAAGCAAATGCTCAAAATGCTGGCCCTGTTCATGATAACATAACTGTGCCCTTCTTCGAATATTATTCACTGCACGATTAATTTTCTCCTCCCCAATCTTCCGAACTCTCAAACAATAATGGTGTTTATGGAAATATTTTGATATTTCCTCTTACCATAAACTCAATTTTTCAGTGTACCCCATAAGAATGTATCCATAACATTTAAGTCTGGAGACCGTGCTGGCCACCTCACCGGCCCATTATTCTCTATCCATTTGCCACCAAACGTTTCAGTCAGGTAATCAGATACTCGTCTTGTATTGTGAGGTGGAACACCATCATGTTGAAACCAAATGATGTTATAGTTAGCCGAAGGTAGATCATCCAAATGGTCTTCGAAAATCGACATTAAAAACTGGTGATATGTTTCTTCATTCAGTTTTCCGTCAAATAAATGAGGACCCAAAATTCCATCGTTGTGAATTCCTGCCAACACGTTAATACTGAATCGCACTTGAGGTTGAATTTCTCAGAACTGCTGGGGGTTGTTTAATTTACCTCATACATACCTCATTTATCAAATTTTCTTTAGTTTCCCAGTCCATTCTGCCTCCGTATTTTTTCCTCGGCTTCTAGAATGAGCCAGAATCGCTTAGATTTTTATTCAATAACTTGAACATAGTTCAATGTGGTTGTCGTCTTTCGGGATACATATGTTAATACATTTCCGATGTTCTTACACTGTTTCTATCGTATTTGTCATAAATTTGTATCATATCTCTTTTTTCTTCATTCGTGAAAGCCATTTTCGCCCAAAATTCAATGACTTGTACAATAACAAAATTTCATTAAATGTGAGAAATTGAAAGTCAAATTTATAAACATTAAAGTCATAGCCTAAGATGATGAGATTTTTTTTTCAATATCTCCGGCTTTTTGAAGAAGACTGATAACTTATGATACATCATTGAAAAGGTAATAATATCTGGTTCTATTCAAAACAGAAAGAATCCAATGTAGCGCCCATAAGAAAATATAAAGTTGATAATGGTGGCCGAAAAACGAAACGTTGGATAGCAAATCTGAAAACATCTTGTAGCAGGGGAAAAGTAGCAATGTGAAAGTGCAATTTATTCTCGAATCTTTCAGAAATATTAAAAACCAGAAAAAATAAACATTTTCCAAAAATTTTTATTTTTTCTGGATATCTCCGTATATACTCGAATTACAGGACTTTCTCAACGACATATCGTTAATCAGGTAGATGCGGAACTTGCCCCAATTCAACCATCTTCGTATCTCTTATAGTTTCTGAAATTCCAATGGTGAGGATCGAATTTGAAACACCCTGTATTCCTATAACCTGCATATGTGCTACCTACTTGCACTGTTTTTTTCTAAGTAGTACTCATATTCATACCAAGTTTCTGTACTTCATAAACGCACTGCGTTTGAAATTTATTGTAATAATCACCCATAGTGCGAATACAAGACTGTAAAGAAATTAATTTCTTCAACTTGAAAACTCCAACAAACTTCACCCAAAAGTAGCTGAATCGAATCCCTCGTTTACACAAACAGAATATCATCGTCCCGCCTGGTTTTCGCGCAGAATGTTGATTTACTTTCAACTAAACTTTTCGTTTGATCTCCGAAGTGACATACTTTGGTATTGCCAAGTTATTTTCGGTGTGAGAATTGAAATACTTCTGAACTCGACAAGCGTCCAAAACAAAATCATAAGTGCAAGCGGTAACAGTTGTAAAACTGCCATCTTCTTTTTTCTTTCTCGCGTACTTCGAACTGGAATTCAATTTAATAGTTCCAAACGTCGAAATTTAATAACAACTTTTCAGTATCATCGAAGTTTGAGTCGTACTAAAAAATACTAATCATTTCATTATCATTCAAAATACTTGGGAGTTTTCAGTAGACTAAATGGTATCCAAGTTGAATTAGTCATGTTGTACCTAATCAGAGATCCAAATTAATTTTCCAAGTCTGGTCCGTTGAAACTGTACCTTTAGAAAGCTAAATGAAATGTCTTGCTGGATTCCTAACTTGTTGCTAAACGAAAAGTCAGTTTTCTCACGGGTTCTCTTGTAGTGCTGGAGAAATAATGCTAGGGATTTTTCTATCCATTCAATATAGAATTAAAAATTCTTGGAATCTGCGACAGAGAACTTTATCGCAAACACCATTTTATTATATGAATATTATATAATGAACGTTCTTCTGATTGCTTTTTTCATTTCTGCTTCCGTATATAATTATGAAAAGCACAACATTTACGGATAGGAAAATATGATATATTTCAAGTTGAGGAAAACGTATTCAGTCAGCCTAGACTGACTTTTTCCAAGATGGAAATAATCCAAATTATAATGTTTTTCTTAATAACTATATTTTTTGCTATAACTTTGGTACAATTTGAGATTCAATATTTAGTTCACATGCACCTAATAGGAAATGTGACGCTCTCTACATCTTTCATTCTGAGGATTTTTGCTGTCGACCCAATACTTAATACGCTACAAGACAAAGTTTACCGAAAACCATAGTGTAACATTTTTAACAAAGTATATATCTCAAACTGCCAAAGATCGAAGAAAAATGTAGATAGTATAATCTTTTAGAGAATTTAGTCAGCTTCAATTCCCCATTAAACATGTTACCACTGCTAATCGTTCATGAGACATAAGCTAAAATCCGAATGATTCACACTTTTTGGTGCGCCCCATATTAAGCGAAAATCCTAGTTCACAGACCTTAGGTACGTCTGAAACATAAAACTTTCCAGATGAAAATGCCTGTCTACCGACCTTTCATTGATTAGACTATTCGGTGTGAATCCTCATTTGTGTGAACAATTTATAAAACATACTCATTGTTATAACAACAATTTGAAACGCAGATACATCTCATAATTTTCTTAACAAAATTATCCAACAACCACCTTTTAGATTGAGTTCACACATTTATATCCACAAAAGTCTTTGACACCTTACAATTCAGAATGTACACAAATTCTATACAAATTGACCAAGTTCCTCCACTCTACACTTGCACAATACAGTCGCATTTGATTATTACATAAAGGTTACATCCACAGTATTAAATGAACTTCTATCTACACTCGAATATCGGAATGGTTTTTTCAAACAGCATCAATGTATTCACCAAAATAAATCATTTTCATTTGTACTCATATTCTCCTTCAAGTACATTTTGGAATTTTGAAAAAGTTCCTGTAGAACTTTTTGTTGAACGGTTTACAACTCGGTGACACCCAAACCAAAAACTCTTGCTAGATGGTGGTGGGTACATGGAACTTTTCTTCACCAATAGTTACTCAGCCCATCAGAGCCTGGAGCAGCAAAGTTCTTTTAGCCTTTGAAGGCCCGTCGAATTTTTTCTGGAGTTATCCACACACTTGATACGAAACGCGTGTTTTCTCGCCGACTTCATCTAAGCTCCCATCTCGTGAATGCGTCGCTCATGCCTTTCAATCAGAGGGGTGGTATCCCTCCTATCTGTTTGAGACAAAGTCTGAGCGGCGTCGTACACGGCATAGTTGATTTGCCAGATGTCAGCCTCTGAAAGAACATCGTGAATTTCCGCATCCACCCGTGCCCGCTGTTGTGTTATGAAGCGTCCTGCGGGTTATGATGCCTTTCATTTGTGGTATGATGTGGGCTTCCTCTACAGCCAGCTGAACAGGGGCTCTGACGCTCTGACATAGCTTCGACCCCGAAGATGAGTTTCATAATCCCTCAGGGTTTGGCGGAAAAATCGGCATGCTCTAGGTGTATCTCACACCACATTCTGCCCAAGTATCCGGTTGGGCTCACCGCTCTCATAACAATGCAGAAGACCGTCCCTTATGAATAAAGACATATTATTATCAATATCACAACAGAAAAGATCAATTGGCATTTTATGCTATGAAAGTGTGTGTGTGTGACTACGTCTAGGTTGGTAAATATTTATAATGAAATGGTTTCCTCTCATATCTCCCTCATCATGTCTTGGGGCTGTGAACATGATTTCCAAAGGGTGTTCATAGCTCAGAAACGCTTCATAAGGCTGATATTTGGTTTAGTACTCAGGGTCAGTAGTAAGCCAATTTTTGTGAAAGAGCATATTTTATCGGCTCCCTCAATTTATATTCTGAAATGTGTTTGTCATGATAGGAGAAATATGAATCACACAAAGTACCAGACTTGAAAATGGTAGATTATTGAAGGTTTCCTAGTCACTCAAAACTTCCAAGTTCAATGAATCTCCTCTTCAAAATTCTATAAGTCTTTTCAATAAATGGCCGAACTCTCCCAAGTTATTGAGTTCTGATTAAGCTTTTCGCAATGAGGCTGAAGAGTTTCTTATAGGGAATTGTTTCACAGTAAAAAACGAGTGCCTGAATTCTCTGAATACGTGATAGTATCTTAATACTTTTATGCCTTGAAATTGTTAGTATCGAAAATGTTATTGTTTGTGCATATGTTTTTGTAATTATTATTATTTCTGTAAATAATACTCAACTTACCAGATGTACCCCTGTACCAAAAAAATGGCCAATAAAGATGATTCTATACTCTATTATATGCCACTGCTATAGATAGCTTAAACTTATATTTCATACTGGGCTCTAACAAAAGATACTGATTAACTATAAAAGTTGAATTAATAGAGTTCGTTGAAAATACTTTTTTGTTATATAATAATCATCCCTCATTTCTTATCGTGGGCTTTTGTTTCCCAATAATAGGATTTCATTCTTCAAAGTAGTTTGTGAAGAGTGTTTTTGCGACACTATATATATACAGATTACGACCCTCAAGTCCTTCACACTAATGAACCATAGCGAATAAGGATGGAGATCAGCTATTCTGACAGTTTAGTAAGTGAACTAATGAATATTAAGAACAAAGGGACCGTGCACACAGAAACATTAATGTTACTGCATGGGCGCGTACGCTTTCTGTCGTTAGAACGTTAATAATAACAGTCTGTCTTTGCACAAAACAGCACTACATCGCTTCTTCCTTGACCAGATATACTCCGCAGGGGATCAAGTGAGACGGTAAAGTACGTGAGATGATTCCCAAGAAGCCAGGTCGTTACTAGCTGGTCCTGATATTAAAGGGAATCGAGACGCTGCATGGATGTAATGAAGACTTAAATTTCATTTTGTTCTATGGTGGAACACTAATTGTTTTCTCTAATTGTTGTTTTTACTGAAAGCATTTCAGAAACGCAATCATGTTGATGTGTGTTACGTTACATACCGGTGTAATTTCAGTCTTGTAATCGATATGTTCCTCCTGTAATTAGAAATCCCGGTAATGAGCACGTTATATATTTAAGTCCTTTCTACGATGCTAATGAAAACAAAGTAAAAGAAGTATTTAAATGGAAAAGAGTTCTTTACGTCGCCCTTTGAAGCGAGAAAATGTAAATGAACAGATGCACAAGCTTTCTGAATTCAAAACAGGACGTATACATTAAACATGAAAATTTCTTTTGTGTATAAACGGTATTGATGCCTCGTCGAATTTTCCATCAATTCAGTGTTCGAACTAATTCGCTCTCAAGGGCATACACAAAGCAAACTGGGATTTCAATTCTCAAATCTGATAATTTTTCCTCAATATATTTCACCGCCCTTTTTTATAAATCGTGGCTGACGCCGCGCTTATAATAAATGCCGAAGGGAAGTTGAACATTTTTTATATATTGACCTGATTTCGATGAAATTCACTATCACCATTGGAATATCGCATTGAAATAATTTTTACAGGTAATATACCTACATGTTTCAAACGAAGATTCTTCAAATAATTATTGTCGATACAAGAACTCAAACACTTTCATTAGAATATACATATGAATAACGATATGCAAATTTTGTATTGTTAGATGATCGTAATTGTATTCTATTGAGCATTTGAACCTGATCGACTTTCTATTTTCCTCGACTACTTACTTTATTGACGACTGTCTCTTCGTTGAGTTGTTTCCATTATCTGATACTAAGAAAGAATCCAGCTTTCAAGCAACTATACCTACTGAATTTCAAGATAATCAAATTCGTTTTTTTTTTTTGGCCGAGTCGATACTTTTTCTAACATTTTGTTTACATAAATGAAGACTTCACAATTTTTGATATATTTCTTCAAGAGGGGACTGAACATAACCCATGAAATATTTTACAATCTTGAAATCAACTTCTAGAAATTATTTACTTTTTCATCTTCGATTTCATAACAATAAAATTTTTGTCATGTTCATAAACCATCGTGGGAACCCAGTGAGCTGATAAGAATGTTGAAAGTTTTCAAAAATAAGTAATTCGGAAATTTTCGTTATTTTGTATTCTTCAAATATTTCTTTGTTTTACTGAGTGAGTAGTGGTTTGTTCTGTTTGCTGTATTTGGATCTACCGTTCTGTATTTTAATATGTTTCTACCAATAAACGTGTGTTTTATTATAGCTGTCGAATCCACTAAAAAGCGTGCAAAATTCTCGAAGATTGAAACACGCTGTCCTAGAATGGATGTTACGAGGTAACAACCTCATGTTCTTACTTTTATCATATGGATTGTCAAATAAGCTGCCCCCATGTCATCAATAAGCGACATCAGATATTCATTACCTACTTGATTGGATAATATAATAAAATATAACGTACGTTATCCTGATCTAAACATAATGAATGGTAGCATTGATTTTGTTATCATGATGCAGGCATAACAAAAATCGCGTATGATACCATAAATATCATTAAAGCATTTGCAAAGTTAAGGACACTTCACTTTGCGTCGTTGTACGTGCTTTAATGGGTCATTTATGTTATACACTTGTATCATGGCATGCTATTCTGTTGTTATTTATTTATTTGATGTCTATATCTTTTGTAAGTGTTGTTTTGAATTTGGTTTTCTTCGATGTATTTACAAATCAATACTGACCAATCTTCTAATGTATATTTTGAACTCCTTCAAGCTTACCTGAGTACATACCATTGAAAAGTTCACCAATATTATCATGAAAAATTTGATTTTGTGATATAATTTATAAAAAACAAGAACTCTCAATACTCATTTCCTATTTCGGATTATCACTATGTACGTATGTGCAAATAACTAATTTCGTTTTCCTTTGTTTCAGCTCCACCCTCTTCTGTTGAAATATTAGTCCACTCGCACAATTCAGAGATTGAAATAAACGAGAATCCGGAATTTCATTTAGAATGTAGGGTGAGGAACGCCAAGCCCGCGGCTAAAATCGTCTGGTATAGAGGAAACGTGGAAATTAATATACGTGAGTAATACTTTTATTTCTCCGTAAACTTGGCATTTACACAGATTTACTCGCCGCATTGAATCTAGAATAATGAATTGCCTTACGGCGTGATTTCCCCGACAACCGTTTTCAGTCTCATCTAAAGCAGTTGAAATTAATTATTTTCGTGGTAGTGATATGAAAATCCAATCAATCTAGAAGCTTTCTAGGAAAGAAGAATTACTTCAAAAATGAAAGATTGCGCACAACACATTTTATAGAAATTGTCTGACAAGTATGCAACTTGCAAATGTGCTTGGGTGAAACTATAAGCGCCCCTCTGAAAATATTATTATTGTTCTAAGATGAATCAGAGTTCGCCCAATGTTTATAATATGGGTGTTCAACCTGAGATATCTAAAAACACTTGTGTACCGACTCATTAGATTTTGAAAACCTATATACTTATTATTATAATCTTCTGTAGCACTTAGAGGCGATTCTCTCATTTGTGTGTTATTCAAAAAACCCGAGAATACTTTGAGTTATGTGAATAATATCATGTACCTAGCTAGGAATCATTATATCAGAGAAAGGTATAATCAAGAGAGCGTATTCAAAACAGATCGAACCAAGAAACGACCTCTATTCAAATTCAGTTAAAGATAATCAAAATGAATACGAAGCTCTATATGAATTTAGGAAATAATTATAATAGTCCATTACACACACTTATTGAGTGTACCTAAAGGCATAGCTTGTGCCGGTAGGAGACGGCTATTATTATAATTGGAGTATATTTTTTTTTGTATTTTCTGCAGAAAATTATTTATTACGAAAGTCGAAAGCGCATTGCTACAATTTTAATGAATTAATTTCTGCACGAAATACAAAAAAATGTATATTGGCACGTGCACACAACTTGACAATTTCACTCAATTATTATAATTTGCCGTGGCGACTTACCAATGCTTGGTTGTGTATTCACTTTTCAGCTGTATTTAGGAAAACCTACAGCACCACCCCGTGTGATCGGTGCGCTCTCCAAGCTAACACCAGACGTCGGGATTGGTATCATAAAGAAACCGATGCACTTAAGAAATAAGATTGTCCCGTACTGAGGCCTCAAACCTCTCTCTGTTGCAAGCCAGAAGCTTCACAGCCAGATACCTTAGCACTGTAGCATCATACGAATTATTTTGAATTATTAGGTCGATTCTCTAGAACGAAAATGGTAAAATTTTGAGTGCAAAACTATCATATTCTGAAAAGAAATAATAAGTTTGACCATTTAATAAATTAGTGTCATATGTGTCCACAGCAAATATCTTTGCCGTTTCCATTACATTCGTTAGTTATTAAAAGTTTATCTCCTGGATAACATATATTTTGCTTGTGACGCTTGTGTACTACCATGAATATTTTTATTTTCTACCGTGAATAGAATTTCTACTTTCCCAACATTTTGTCAAGAAGTATATGCTTAAGTTGGCTGCATATGGGAAACTTTTTTATTATTGATTTTACGAAAAAAAGTTATTCTTAAAAAACAGTTCTGCATTGTCTAAAACCCAAGGTGCATTCAGTTTATACTCAACTCCAAGACTCCCCCATCTTACCTCAAAATATAATAATTGCATAATAACACAATGTCCATGAAAAGGTAGTACGCATTTAAATTACACTTCACTGCTCAGTTTTGCTTGCACTTTAGCTCCCGCGGGAAGTAAAGTTAGTATAGTTCTCAAATTGCCCACACATCAATTCATGTAATACCTACCACAAAACAATCACTTGAGTTCAACAAATAAATACTCATTTAACAACATTTATTCATAATCTACATATTTTAGGGCATAAGCCTGTATATTGAAATATTATATTAACAATGCATTTGGTACAATCACTAATGAAGGATGGAATATTCGCTATTTTCTTGAATATGATTATTCCTTACTGAAAGCTGCTTTACAGCAACCCCATCGCTATAAGAACAAGTATTCATTTTAGAAGTGGGTTGGTTCAAATATTAATCTGGAATACTTCCGGCACCATCGCCGGCGGTTTTTTAGCTATATTCAAATTATTTGACATCGATCCTTCAATAAAGCTTTAAAGCAGTTGATTTCCAATCATAGTGTCTTTTGATAATGGTGATGCTTTCCCCAGAATCAGCCAATAAGGTGGCTGACGAACGCCTGAAACAATGCCCTGTATATTATTTTGGGCTCGGTAAAATATAATTTTTTTCTTTACAAAACTTTTTTGTTCGTTTGTTGTTTTTATAAAGTATTAAAAAAAACATGTTCAGTATTTGCAGGACGTAGACTAGCATGTCCAAATGATCAACTGGCTGATTTTCAGTACCGCAGATGGTAAATGTTCGTTATATTTTAGTTTTTCATTCTCGAATTGTTATCAATAAAGTATCAGTTAGATTTTGAATGTCATCAATCTTGAGATTCGTTAATTCTTCTGTAGGACAAGCACCATGTACTCCAAATATTAATGCAAACTATAGAAGAATCAATAAGATATACAGCTCCTTTTATAAACATTTCGATTCCATTCTTCTTCAATATTTTACATTTCTTCGGCTTATATCAATCGTTTTTCCATTTCAAAAATGCTATCAATCTTGGGTATTTGCTTATGTTTATATTATTATGCAAATTCAAAGTAGACTTCAACATCGAATAATATGACCACACAGATGTTTTTCGATTTTTGGACTTCTCAAATAATTATCCCAGTAATACTTATATATTCTGTAATCACCTTCACATTATTTTTATTGTGCCATTTGATGAATGCATTACACGTCTTTTCATAAAGTTTTGTTCGACCTTGTTGGTATAACAGTTCAAGTTTGGTACTCTTAGCTGATTCCAGAATTTCCATCGGTATGTGTACAAGTTCTTCATCTGATGACTCCATAATTTTCGTGTTGAGCTCAACTACGCACTTTTTTAAAAAAACATGATCATTAGGCTACGTATTTTTTCTACTTTCATAACAACGATATTGAATAAGCTGATTTCCTTCATTAGCAGACCCAAAAAACAGCTTAAAAACAAACTAAATAAAAATTGTAGTAACCTTATTAGTATCCGAAAGGATTGCACCAATATTGCATTATATTGTTTACAGCTGATCGCGAGGACCAGACCATCGACGTTCCGGGAAAGAATGGTCACAAACGCATTACACGTTATGACACCCACTCCAGAGTTACTCTAAAACCAACAGCCGAGGACGACGACTACGCTGAATACACCTGCGAAGCGAGACACGAAGCTCTATCACAGGATATCTCCATGAGAGCAACCGTCCAATTGAGTGTATTATATCCACCAGGCTTGCCCTACATCGAAGGATATACAGAAGGGGAAACAATAAGAAGAGGACAGACAGTTGAACTAGTTTGTAGAAGCAGAGGTGGTAATCCTCCGGCACAACTGATTTGGTATAAAAACGGCGAACAAATTCGGATGGCTTATAGAACAGCCGGTAGGGTATCGGAAAATGTTTATACATTCACTGCAGATGCTAGCGACAATAAGGCTAGATACAAGTGCGAAGCTAGTAATGTTATGTCAAAATCGCCACTCAAAGCTGAAATTGATCTGAGTGTATTATGTGAGTTTTATTTATAAATATTCAGATGTTCTTCAATAAAATTGAATAATTTCAGTTTCACCGGCACACGTTACAATTTCTGGGCCCACTGAAGCAAGGGTTGGTGATCCTGTTCCTCTCACCTGTACTACGGCAAATTCCAATCCTCCTGCGGAAATTAAGTGGACGGTAGGTGGCAGACAAGTTCGGAATGCTACTTCTAGAACTGTAGTGTCGTCTGAAGGTGGCTGGATTACCACTTCAAATATCACCACAGTTGTTGAACCGAATAGGAGTCTGGTTGTCATTTGTCATGGTGTAAATATGCAGTTAACAGAAACTGTTGTTTCTACTCATACCATCAATGTCTTATGTATGTAACAAACATTTATCCTATATAAAAAATAACAATCTTATTCATTTACAGATCCTCCAAGTCAACCATTCATTCATGGTTATACCGAAGGTACGCACGTTCCTGCAGGAACTGTTCAGAAAATTTCTTGTACTTCTTCCGGCGGAAATCCACTTGCAACAATGACTTGGTATAAAAATGATAAAAAAATTCACTCCACTGTCAAAAGTTCAGAAAAATCAGTTACTGCCGAAATAACGATATTGACTAATGTCACAGATAACGAAGCTAGATATAGATGTGAAGCAGCAAATTCTGCCACAGAAATACCTTTCTTTGAAACATTAACCATGAGGGTCTACTGTAAGTTTTGATTTTAAATACATGTCATGTAAATAACCTAAATTTTCTTTAGTTCCTCCTGATCACGTAAAAATTAGACAAGAACCTGAAGAGTTGAAACCAAATGAGGAAGGAGTTTTAATTTGCGATTCCAGCTCTAGTAATCCTCCTGCAAAATTGTCTTGGTGGCGAGAAGAAACTCCCGTTCCAGGTTTCGTTAATTCTACCAAACCAGGTCTTCATGGTGGTACAGTATCCAGTATTGAAATGAAAGTCAATGTGACTGAGGAAATGAATGGGATAGTTTACACTTGTCAAGCTAACAATGAGGCTCTTCAAAGATCTGTACACGATGCTATCACTCTACAAGTTCTTTGTAAGTAATGGCTTTGGAGATGAATGTGTTCACTACAAATAATTTCACATATACTTGTTCTTGCGATATTATTTCAAATCATACTAGGATAATGTCTAGTCTAGACAATATCACCTTGTTATGACAATCAGACTAGGATATTATATAGTCTAGACAATATTACCTTATCATGACGACTAATCATTTCTTTTTTATTCTACTTGCATCATAATCTTTGTCAAATGTACTATAAAGCGTTAGAAATCTTCAAGATTAAAACATGCCACGTTGAAAAGGCTGCTGCTGTTAAAACTTCATGTCTCATGCAGTTTCATAATACAAAAAGGCCGTCAAATGAGCCTTCAAGTCAACAATAAGTGTCATCAAATATCAATTACCTATTTGATAAGATGCAAAAAATATAAGGCACAGTTATTTTCACCATCTGAAATTCAATTTTTTTTTTTTAGTCACGATGCAGGCCTAAAAAACATGGCGGATGATACACGGATGATACGCATTTGAAGCATTCGTAAAGTTCATTGTCACTCCGCTTCATGTGTTGTATTATAATATACTAATTTATTATGGGTCCTTGGTAGCGAGGCGGTTAGATGCCAGCCTTTGAAACTTTACCTTGCATTTGACCAGGTTCGAATCCTAGTAATGGGAAATGTAATTTGTGTAGAAGCCAATCACAACATTTGCCATATAATGGCAAGAGAGCATCATTCCACCAAGGACTCCTATTATCAGAACCACCATTTCAACAGAATGGTTTGGGTTAAGCCTGCGGAGTTCTAAGAGTAAATCTCGATATTTACTCAGTTTTTCCTCCTCTTTTCGGATGATGTTCGTTTCGCCAGGAGCCGACAACTCTATGGTGAAAGTCATCCTAATTGCATGGTCGAGAAGGACTACATCAGTTTTATTGGCTTGTATGTGCCTGAGTGTGGGGAATGAGTAGTTCCAATAGATTCAGCATTCTCCACAACAGACTCAATATCCTCCGGAGCTTAAGGCAACAGTGGTGTCTCGTCCATACCGTACCAATGTCGTAGGTGGTACTACAACACATTTATGCCTGTGGATATAGGCTAAGACCACATAAGCTGGACAGGCTGACAGCAAATGCATTATAGTCTCAGATGCCCCACGACACGCTCTGCATATTGT